>CM060411.1:194468440-195068440 GCA_030545235.1 Helianthus tuberosus | reverse complement strand
TGAGTTTTCAAGGCATGTCCGAATTGAGTCGAAGAGGATTACTTGGTGAACAAAAGATTGTTGATTTAGAGTTCTGTGAAGACTGTGTGTATGGGAAGGCAAAACGAGTGAGTTTTCTAAGTGGTATTCATACAACGAAAGGACCACTTGACTATGTCCACTCGGATTTATGGGGACCGGCTCGAGTTGCTTCGAAAAGTGGAGCTAATTATATGCTCACTATCATTGATGATTTCTCCAGGAAGGTGTGGTCTTTCTTCTTAAAACATAAGGGAGACGTTTTTTCTACCTTCAGAAACTGGAAAGTTCAGGTTGAAAAGCAATCAGGATTGGTGGTAAAGTATCTTCGCACGGATAATGGACTTGAGTTTTGCTCAGAAGAGTTTAATGCCTATTGTCGAAAGGAAGGCATCACTCGACACCGCACGGTGATCCATACACCTCAACAAAATGGTGTAGCCGAAAGGATGAATCGCACCATTATGGAGAAGGTCCGGTGTATGCTTTCTAATTCCAAATTGCCAAAGTCTTTTTGGGCGGAGGTTGCTTCGACTGCTTGCTATCTTATCAACCGATCACCATCACGAGCAATTGAGAAGAAAACTCCGTTTGAGTTATGGTCCGGAAAACCTGCCAATTATACAGTTTTAAAACCTTTTGGATGTCCAGCGTATGCACGCGTTGACAATGGGAAGTTAGAACCGAGAGCAATCAAATGCGTTTTTCTTAGGTACAATCCGGGGGTAAAAGGTTACAAGTTATGGAGCTTTAAACTGAAGAAAGTTATTATCTCAAGAGATGTTACTTTTGATGAGTCTAGTATGATTCAACCAGTTGTAGACTCTTCAAAAGCTACAGATACATCTGATGCATCATCCGAAGCAAGAAAAGAGCAATCTCAAGTGGAGGTGGAGCTTCCTACTCCATCTACTACCGATCAGAGTACATTTGAGCATCAAGAGTCTTCCTCGCCAGATGAGCATGTTGTTGTTGAGGATTCAACACCTTCACAACCACAAGTTACTACTCCAAGCATTGCGAGAGATAGGCCGAGAAGACAAATTGTTCCTCCGAAGAGGTATGCTGAATCTGATCTTGTTGCTTATGCTCTTACTGTTGCTGCCGATATTGAGTCAGGAATGGAGCCTGTTAATTATGATGAGGCTATCAAGTCTAAAGACTCAAGTGATTGGATGATTGCTATGCATAATGAGATGGAATCCTTGCAAAGAAATGGTACTTGGGACTTAGTTCCTGTTCCGAAAGGGAAAAGGCCAGTTAAATGCAAGTGGGTCTACAAGCTCAAAGAACCTATCAACCCAACCGAGAAACCAAGGTACAAAGCTCGGTTAGTAGCTTAAGGCTACAGTCAGATTCCTGGCATTGATTATACTGACATTTATTCCCCAGTTGTCAAACATACTTCCATTCGTGTATTGTTGGGATTGGTTGCTTCTAATGATTATGAGTTAGAGCAACTTGATGTTACTACAGCTTTTTTAAATGGTGAGCTTGAGGAAGAGATTTTTATGCACCAGCCCGAAGGCTTTGTAGTTCCAGGCAAGGAGAACTACGTGTGTAAATTGAATAAATCTCTTTATGGCCTCAAGCAGTCTCCTAGACAATGGTATAAAAGTTTTGATTCATTTATGACCAGTCACGAATTCAAAAGGTGCACCCGTGATAGCTGCGTTTATTACAAGAATTGTGACGATGGTACAATGATCTACTTACTTTTATACGTGGATGACATGTTGATCGCAGCAAAAGATATGAAGGAGATTCAGAAATTAAAAGACCAGTTGAAAGCTGATTTTGAAATGGACTTAGGAGCTGCCAAAAAGATTTTAGGTATGGAAATTGTTCGTGACAGGAAGTCAAGGGTCTTGCATCTTTCTCAGAAAAGTTATATTGAGAAAGTCCTAAGACGCTTCAATATGCATGCAAAACCTGTCAACACACCTTTTGCAGCTCATTTCAAGCTATCATCCGCTTTGAGTCCTACTACTGAGACTGATATGGCTTATATGGCACGCGTACCATACTCTAGTGCTGTTGGATCTTTGATGTATGCTATGATTTACACGCGCCCTGATTTGGCTTATGCTGTTAGCATGGTCAGTAGATATATGGCGAACCCGGGGAAAGAACACTGGAAAGCAGTACAATGGATCTTTCGTTATTTGCGCGGTACGTCTTCTATGTGTCTACGTTATGGTAAATCTAACACAGGGGTATTTGGATATGTTGATTCAGATCATGGCAAAGATTTGGATAAACGAAGATCGATTACAGGGTATGTGTTTACTTTGCATGGTTGTGCTATTAGTTGGAAAGCACAGTTACAGTCTACAGTTGCGCTGTCTTCTACTGAGGCAGAATATATGGCGATTACAGAAGCAGTTAAGGAAGATATCTGGTTGAAGGGATTATTTAAAGAACTCGATGATAGAATAAAGGTTACCACAATTTTCTGTGATAATCAAAGTGCTATCTTCTTGAGTAAAGATCAAATGTTTCATGACCGAACAAAGCACATTGATATTCGTTATCATTTTGTGCGTGATATCATTGAGAAAGGTGATTGTGTCATAGACAAGATTGATACAGATTATAATCCCGCTGATGTATTCACCAAGAGTCTTCCAATAGCCAAGTTCAAACTATGTTTGGATTTGATGGGTGTTTCTGATCGCAATTGAGCCCGATAGGCTCGTGGTGGAGGAAGTATTTTATTTTTCGAAAACAATTTTTTCCTATATAGTGATTGCAGGTTCTTATGGAGTTTTAGAATTTAATAAGGTGTTTGGTACTTGTTGCATTTTGAAGTCAAGGTGGATATTGTAGAAATAGGTGCCTTCCAAATGTGAACTCAAATATTGTGGATGCACAATTTAATGCATTGGAAATTTTCCATGCAATTCTCAAATGGCTGGCAATTTTCAGGACATGTTCTCACGTTCAATTTTTCCTATAAATTGGAAGTGAAGCTCCATTGTAAGATGTACCAAAATCACTCACAAATATACATATGTAATAGAGATACAAAAACTCTCTATATTCTCTATGTATTTTTTCTTTTCTCCAAACTCTGTAAACACTGCAAAATTATAGTGAATTGTTTCTCGGCTTCCGCCACCCGTGGTTTTCCCCGTTTTGGGTTTTCCACGTAAATCCTTGTGTCACTCTTATTTTATTTCCTACCTTTAAAATTACCCGGTGCTTGATTACGCTTGTTACATTAATTCCGTTCCTCATCAAACTAATATTATTAATTACTGCTCGGATCCTTGGGCGAGTTTTCACACTCTTTTACCACAAAATGATTTGTGCATAGTTGTTTTTAAGTTTTAGTCGTGTTAATTGTGGAATGCTAACTAAAATATGAAATTATAATTTACATTTGGGATGTTCTTTATATGACTTTTGCTACTTGAAGTGTCTAGACACTCCTTTAAGTGATAATCATAGTGTAACTATATTGTTAGTGATAGATATATCAGGGAGATATATTTGTTAAGAGTTTATTGTATTTAACATACATAGTTAGAACATATGATTTGATTAGGCTAGAAAATTTACTAAATAAGTATATAAGTTATTACGTGTTATTAATTATTAATTAATTATATATAGGGATACAATGAGGATGATTACAAATCACCATGCTTGAGAACAGTTCTTTATCTATTGTTCTTTGTCTATTAAGGTGTGGCAATGATTACTCAATACTTTAAAGATATCGATACTTCCCCATTCTAAGTGTTGCAGGCTCCCACATTATCAACCGCAGGTGCATAACGAAGTTTTGCTTTTAATTTTATCAGGAAGATGATTAAAGCTATCAATGAGTACGAAGGTGAAGATCCTCTACAACCATGGCTTTAGTAAGCTCCGTCTTCATTTTAATGTTAGTTTTATGTATTTTATTCTAATAATAAACAAGTACAATAACCTTTTACGGTTAGGAACATGGTTGACACAGGAAGAACAGTCGTCTGCACCATACATCAGCCGGGCATCGACATATTTGAGTAATCTTGAACAGACTATTGGCGAAAGCTTTTAGATGTAAGGGTCAAGGTATTATATAGAAAGATGATATATAAATAAAAAAAATTGTATATCGTTTTTGCTTCGTTAATTTTAATGGAATATTGTTTTGATTCTTTGTAGACTCTGGGGCTGACTTAGTGCAGCAACTGCCTAGGTTATCGGTTTTGATACAAGGTCAAAGGTGTTCTTGAAGAATTATTGAAAAAGATCATGCTTGATCACGAGATCATGTTCAAGAATCAAGTATGTGAAGTTTTTTTTTTTATTTATTTGATTTGTGCAACGATTTATTATTATTGTTATAATTTTTTTTGTTTGTATGCAAAAGTGTAGAAGATGCATAGATTATGCAGTACAGAAGTTGTTGAAGGGTGCTTCAAACTATCCAAGATGTGAACTTTTTCCAATGAAGAGAACATTTATCGAAAGTCATCCGGTAAACGAACAAATGACTACAGGTCTGTTTCAGATAGTGCTATGACATTTGATCCGCTTATAATTATTTCTTATTCTTTTTAAATCATACAGAAACCGATACACCATCTCCTACAACAAAGAAAACCAAGCGTGAAAAGCCACTCTCATTAACCACCCTTATTAGGTTTTTTATTTGATATATGAATACGAATGGATAGTAAATAAATGGAAAAAGATATATAACAGTGGTTGAAACCACTGTTTTGTGGAGAAAAAGATATAACATTGTTGGGTTAAAACAGTGTTTTGTGGAAAAAACAGTGGTTGAAACCACTGTTGGGTTAAAACGGTGGTTTGAAACCACTGTTGGGTTAAAACAGTGGTTTGACTTTAGTCAAACAGACTTTTGAACCACTAAAAGAGTGGTTTACTCTTTTAAACAGAGTTTTTCTTTTTGGTCATTTTTCTTTTTACCCTTTTAAACAAGTTTTGTTATGGATTAATGAAGTTATATAAGTTGTTAATAAATCAGTTCACTGAGGAACAAATGAGTAGGTATGAATCTTTTCGACGATCTGGATTTCAGAAATCCAATATGAAAAGGGTATGTCTCTCTCTCTCTCTCACACACACACATAGTTAAGTGCTAACTGAGTTGGGTCACGACTCGCGAGTCAATATGCAACCTAACATTTGTTTGTTAGGTTGTGGTGTGGTGTAAAATTTGAATGCAGTTACTAGCCAGCATCACAGGAAGCGAGTCATATATGCAACAGTTTTCATCTTGACTTTCGTTTATCATGATAGATTTTTTCGCTGACTTCTTGGGGAAGAGTTTGATCAATAATCATTTTGGCAATATAACATATTAATAAGTTTTGATATTGTTTTTGATTTGTGGATCTTATTTATCTTTTATATTGTCTGACTTTTCTTTCAAACAAAATTGTGAAATTAAGTGTCAAGTTTCGGTATATGTCACTATTGTATTCATTATCTTAGAATTGTAATAATATTTGCATGTTTATGGAATCATTGTCAAATACAGTGGCCCAAACAAGTTTATGCTGAATGTCTTTATATTGTTGTTTATAATTAGGAAGATACAATGAAGCACATCAGTCTTTGAAGTTTGAACAATCTAAAAACGACCCGTGTTTGCACACGGGTCTTACCGCTAGAGTAACATTGGGTATGTTTTGTGATTTTGGTTTATCAATATAAACTAATATATTAACTGAACAAATGATATGTTATAATATGTTTTTTAGTATTTGATTTCGATCGTTATTAAACATACCCGTGTGTTCACACGGGTGTTACTACTAGTACACTTTAAAGGGTAAACAACTAAACTTATTGTAAATCAAAATACAATCCAAATAGAATCTTTTTAGATATTCGAATCGAAATTGCATAAAAGTTGAGCAAATGGGTTCGATTCCCATATTAAACAGACTCGAAGAACACAATAACCGTTGCGCTATGTGTCCGAATCTACATGCAGAACTTGTTAGGGGCGGGTAGCCCAACGCCTCCTTTTATTGTCTGAATCTACATGCAGAACTTGTTAGGGGCGGGTAGCCCAACGCCTCCTTTTATAGAGAAACTTGAACTGATATTCATTAAAGACGGGTCGAGAAAAACAACCACAACTGTAATGTCGTCGTGGAAATGTCTCCTCACTCCTCTTTCGATTTTCTTCAAATCTGAATATCTCATTTCTCGTTTCTTTGCTGCTATGCGAAGAGCCGCCTTAACTAGTTTCCGTGCAATCCCCTGCAAACAAAAAACCCGAAAATTTGAAAGTTAGTCGAGGCATGTGCAATACGTGTAAAGTGGGTCCCACATCACACGAAGTAACGGGCCCTACGTATTTTGGATAGAAGTAACTTAAAAAGAACTTTACGGGCTCCAATCCCTAGTGGTGGCAATTCCTGACATAACACGGATCTAATAAATGGTTTAGGCTTGTGACTAAACGGGTCGACCCGTCTAACCCATTTAGTAAACGGGTCGTGTGGTGTTGGGTTGGGTTGTGAACAAACATTCGACATCAGGAACCGAATAAACTAAAGTATAATGAAAGAAGGCAAAGAGATTATAAACTTACATTACGTGGGTAATTATGGACGATATTAACGGCTTCTTCATTGCTAAGATGCTCCCATAGACCATCAGATGCAAATATTAGAAACTCATCTTTCGAGTTTATTTCATGTATGGAGATTGAAGGCTCGGGACTAAGGATAGGCATTGAAAACGGTTGTGCAAGCCTAAACTTTGGCAAAAGCGGCTTTCTATTGAACTCGGGACTTTTTAAATACGCATCACCTATCGATCTCGAGACCTAAAATATCATGAAGACAATCACATCATTTCCATTTTAAATGAAATAAGATGTGCAAATTTCACATATACTTGCTTAATGTTGGTTATGTTTTAATAACCGATTTTTAGACCATACTGGATTAGGCTTAGAAATGGTTTAACCGGTTGAACCAGGTTATACCGGGCGGTTCAACCGGGTTGACTAGTTAACCCTATAGTTTCATAATATACAACTTTAACTAAAAAAATAATCCAAAAATACATGATTTCATAATAAAAAAATAATCCAAACGTACTCAATTTTCCAACAATGCTTTTTAAATAAAATTGTACAATAGGTTTATGTCATTAGAGTGTACCAAAATATCGGATTTTTTCAAATAAAAAAAATCAATTTTGAACATTTTGTAAACCGATTTGACGGTTTAAACTGGTATAACTGGATTTACCCGTGGTTTAGACCTTATGTCGTCTCCTCGTTTTACCGGCCTTAAACGTACCGGGGCCGTGTCTGGTATCCGGTGTAACCAGTATTACCGGCCGGTTTATACCGGTATTTAAAACATTAACATTGAGTTATTCAGTTTTCCACCTCTAAATTAAATTAACTCAAAAGCCTCAGAATTTTAGTTAAGTACATGTATGAGACCTTTAAATCTTCTGTAACAATAATTGAGACACAAACTCTTTACATGTAAATTCTAGACATAAAGTGTTTCGGGTCAACACTACCCGGTTCCTATAAACAATTAGCCTCCCTTTTGCCACCACTTAATAAATTCAATTCGGTTGCGCAAATTTAAGTGGAAATACCTGAATTAGCCCTTTAACACGCCAAACGTTATGTTTCATAACCACAATCTTTGGATCCTCAGGATGTAAAGACTGAAGCTCATCTCGTATAGGCTCGCGGTTTACATTGTGTTCTTCGGATAACTGAATGGCCGAGATTCCTCTACCTCCTCTCTCTGATCTCCCCAATACCACCCGTGAATCCCCAGCATTTGCAATGTATATCAACCCGTTACAAATAACTCCCACCAAACAACACGTGCCAACCGATGCAATTTGCGGGCACGTACACCATTGTGCTCTAACAAGAGAGATAAATTCCTCCTCGGTTTTCAAGAAAGATTTTCTTATGACATTCGCGGACATTTCTTCATCTTGAGATGCAAACTCTACAAATACAATGAAATTTGATCAAGATCAACATATATAAATCTATGCAATTAATATCGGTGATATATCGGTTATCGGTCTCCGTGTAAAAATCGGTGTCAAATATTGGTCAGAATATCGGTACTGATATTAACGGCAATATTGACCGATATATCACTGAATTTTTAGTGCTAAATTGCTATATATATATATATATAAATTCGGCATGATATTAAAATTACCGATATCTCACTGAGATAAACTATATCTCAAATATCGGTCAAGGACCGATATCCGATATTTTACCGCATTAACTGCATAGACATAAATTCATATGGGATCATCCTTGAATAAAATTACAAAAAAAAAACAAAAAACATGAAATATAAAGAATGAGTAACATACTCTTAAGATTGGAGAACAAATGTTCATTCACGAACCGTGACGTTTCCGGTCCACCATGTCCGTCGTAGACGCCGATAAACGTCCCATAAATCCCGTTCTTCAACGAACACAATTGGCCCGATTCAACTTGGCTTTGATCCTCCAACAAATTGTTGGCTTGAACAACCGCCATCGAAAACTCACCGCTCACATGACTCCCCAAATCTTTGTACCACAACAACCCATTTGTTCTTCCATTTTGCACCCCTCCTAGTCTCCCTTTCCAACAGGGTTTGACCATATCTAAGTAACTATTACCCGACATAAAACTATACATATATGTATATATATATCATTCAAAACAACACCAATGTTTACTAATTTGCATACCACATACAAATATACAAACCTATCATCCAAAAGAGCCAGCAAAGGTCATGTTTTTCAAATAAAGATCAAGAATCAAACCTAAAGTCAACCTTAGCTCCAACTTGTGCTTATGTTCTTGTTCTACCTCAACAACCAAGATTCTTGAAAATATATAATACCCACAAAGATTAAATGAGGTAGACACCATTAATGTCAAGAAATGCAAATGGGTTGAAATGGGTATGGGTAAAAATTGCCAAAAAAGCCCTAATTTAACTCAAAAGACAAGAAAGCAATGATCTTTAATGGTTTTCAGAGAATATGGAGATGTGTTCTTGAAGTACATACCGTGAACCTGCTTTTTGGTTCATCTAGAATTCTCATTTATTTGTCCCCTTTCAAGAACATCCTTAGCTGTAAAACCCATAAAGAATATGATTTTGTGACAGGTTTTGTTCATGGATCAGATGTAGAAAACAAAAGTTTTGGAGTTTTTTGTCAATTGGGATTTTCAAGATTATTATGGAGGATGATGGGGTTTACAAAAAGATTGAAACTTTAGAAGTTGTTGGTGATTAGGGTTTAAATTTCAACAATGGGATTGAATAAATGAATAATCTTTTGGTTTTGTTTATTAAGTTTTGGGATTTTTATTGTGGGTTTGGTTTTGTGGGTCATGATTAGGTTGAGTTTGGAATTTTTATTGACTTTGGTTTGAATAGTAATCCATGTTTTTAGCCATTATTAGCTAATGTGTATGTGGTTAATTTGAATTTTTGTTTAATTTTTTTTTTGGCTGGCTTAACGGTACACATGGCGCAACGGAACTGCCACCGCCCGAGTTCGAGCCCCGAGCCCCCCCTAAGGTCCAGCCCTCACCAGCATGGCGACCGGTTAGTACTCGAACCCGGAATTTTTGTTTAATTCGTCAACTTTGTTTTCTAGAGGTTGCCCTCACTTGTAGGTTTATAATGGTGTTCATATGTAGCTAAAATATCTAGAGCAAAGTTGAATTTAGAACTCGGTTTTTGAATCAAATTTGAATTAGTAATTTTCAAATCGATTCAAAACGAAATTCTGAGTTCAGATTATATATTCTTTTTCTAAAAGAAAGTATATATATGTATTGTTTTTACTACTATATATATATTATCTGATTTTTTTCTTATAAATCAGGTTTTTCGAAACAACTGAAATTCAAATGGAATTCGAATCGGTTTTTTGAACTTAAATTCCTTTTCATAATTTTCAATATATAATTTCAGTTGTTGAAAACCAACCCGAAAAACACTCATGTGAAGGCTTATACAAGAAACCGGTATAAATTTATACAAGAGAGGGAGTGAGCTGAGTTGGGCGTACTCGAAGTCAAATATCAACAAGATGTATAGAAAATGTTAAAGTGAATAAGTGATGATAAGACGTGTATGGGTTTACTTTTGGCTTTGGAGTTGACGTGGTTTAAGTTATCTCTCACCCACCTTGGGAGGGGGAGGTTTTCGGTTCAAGTCCCATAAACGACAGGGATTAAAAGAAATTTGTCATTCAAATAGAAAAGTTATCTCTCACCCACATTGGTAGAGGGAGGTCTCGGGTTCAAGTCCTACAGTCGACATAGATTAAAAGAAATTTGTCGTTCATAAAAAAGTTATTTCTCACCCATGATCTAAACTACCTTAAATATGTGAAAAGTAATATATATTAACCAGTTTTTATAACGATAAATCTTAGAGAAAAACGATCTTTAAGAATGATTTTTTTTTATGTATAAATATACGTTACCATATTGTTATGGTTAATTATATTGAGTGGTTGATGATCGTTAGTTAAAGGCCATTTAAGTATATAAAAACCCCTAACTACAATCGTTTGTAGCAAAACCCTTATTTGAATAGTATTTCAATTAACTCATTGAGATCACTAGAGAATTGTGCTATAGCCTATAGGAAATAACCAAGTGAAAACATTAATGCTAGTAATTCCTTTGTACTATAGCCTATAGGAGATAACCAAGTGAAAACATTTGTTTAAAAAGAAATGCAATAAAGGTTAGCAATCCTTTTAGTAAAATACATACATATAAAGGTGTATTGTTAGTAATATAACTTTATTTTGAGTTAGGATATATCCAATGTATACTCAATCTCATGTCAATGATAAGAAAATCTAAAATCTAACATATAAGTTGGGTAAGCTACTTTATCTATTGTCAATTACTTTACGATAACCCACATTCAATGAACATAGTGATTAAAATATTAGATGATATTTTCATGCTTCTTATTGAAAACTTTCATAATGTGAACCCTAGTGAAACACAATTAACATATTCAAATTTGTTGAACTCTCAAAAATAAAAATGGTGATATAACATGATTTTTCTTATGCGTTAATTTAAATTCAAATAAGATAATTTACAACCATTTCAAAGGATTTTGGCTTGATTATGAAATTTTTCCGTATCTAGTTTTTCTAACTTTATTTAAGAGTTAATAGCCAAAATGGTCCCTGCGGTTTGCTCACTTTTGCCACTTTAGTCCAAAATCTAAAATTTTTAAATCTGGTTCCCTGAGGTTTGCATTTTATTTCCAATTTGGTCCAAATCTCAAATCAGGTCAGATTTCTAAAAAAAAAACCTGGTTTTTGTCCTTTTCCTCATGGGCATTTTGGTCATTTGTCTATAAACCCTGCTCTCTCTCCCTCTATAACCTTTCCCCTCCTTTCCTCTCCATTAACACCACCACTGCACCACCACCATCACCACTACACCACCACCATCCCCACCGCACCACCACTAAACCACCACCCCTGTCTCTCTCTCTTCTCTCTCTCTAAACAACCCTCTGTCTCTCTCTCTTCTCTCACCCAGCGGAAGTACAGATCGAAGAAAACCGGAAGGTTAAACCACAAACACCACTCCACAACAAACGACTAACCCTAGCTGCCGCCGTGCAACCAGAACCCAGTCGCATAACCCGCCGTCTGCACAACCCATTCGAAACCTACAAACAACTAACCCTAGTCGTAGTGCAAACCAGAACCCTAGCCGCTCCTAACTTGAACCAGATCTAAACTCGAAGCTGCCAAGGTTAACCACCATCATTCCTGTGTTCCGACGACACCTAGCGGCGACTAGGGTTTCCAATCACGTATCTCTCTAGAATTGTTCAGATCTACCGGGGATGATTGGTGGTAATGGTGGCGGTGGCGGATTATGGTGGCTGTAAGAGTGTGTGTGTGAGAGATAGAGAGAGGGAGAGAGAGAGAGAGTTGTGGCGGCGGATTACGATGGCAGCGGATTATGGTGGTGCTAATGGTGGTGGTGGGTGATGTTTAAGGGTGAGAACTTGTGTCTGTACATATAAGATGATTGAGAGAGAGTGTGTGTGTGCAATTAATAATTAGTTATAATAAAAGTATAATGACCAAAATGCCCTTGAGGAAAAGGACAAAAACCAGGGTTTTTTTTTTTATAAATATGACCTGATTTGAGATTTGGACCAAAATGGGAATAAAATGCAAACCTCAGGGACCCATATTTAAAAATTTTGGATTTTGGACTAAAGTGGCAAAAGTGAGCAAAACTCAGGGACCATTTTGGCTATTAACTCTTTATTTAATATGATCTTGTATGCTAAAACGGACGCATGCAGGCGCTCGTCATATTTTTGGTTTGAGGGTTATTTCAAAACAAGTAATAGTCTTATAGATGATGTATTCTTTATCCTCGGCTTATTTGATTTCGGTTATGTTTCAACTCGTGTTTTCAACAATATTTTACGTTGTAATTAGGATTTCGAGTTGATAACGCTCGACGAACACCCCTTTTATTTTGTCCTATGTCACCTTGAAAGGTGACCTTTTGGACCTACAAACCCATGACACTCACAAGTCCCTTTGTTCTTCTAATGCATAAGAACCAAGAAGGCCACTAACGATAAAAATATGCAACTTGTTTCAGATATAAATTTCAAAGATCAAAATACAAATAAATGACTTGGGTATGCATGATGGGTTCACATAATTTATAAAAAAAAATGTTACAACATTTATTTCGGTGTATTATATGACGATATAGAAGAAGACTATGTCATGGATCGACAAATAAGATATAGCCCATCCATTTCATTAGTTGGTTCAAAGTGTTATTAAATATCTTATTCGAGATTCTTATAAACCTATATACTTTTAAAACCCATAAATATTGTTTTACGTCATATAAACTATACCATATAAGACGTTGAATTGTATTGTATAAGACGTCGAATCGTATTGTCATGAGAAAGAAAAAGATTCCTATCCTAAGAAACTCATGATAACAAAGAATTGGATTTAGAGATTCAATACAAAAGTCGAGGCTTTGTTTAGTAATGTTAATGCTTTCTAAGGCTGAGTCGGATAGTTCACGCCCTGGACGTGAAACCATAACACACGGTCAAACTAAAACAATAAAGTTTAAGTAAAATATAACCTAAATCATACATCGCTCGTTAAAAACTTATAGAGTAAAACGTCAAAATGGTCCCTGAGTTTAGGCCACTTTTGGCACTTTAGTCCAAAACTGAAACTTTTTGTATCTAGATCCCTGAGGTTTCATTTTTATAGCCACTTTCATACAATTGACAAACTGGATTAGAATTTTCTGTTTTGTCGCTTTCCTCGTTTAAATGAAGGACATAATTGTCGTTGTATGCCATAATATATTTTAATTAAATGAGGAAAACGAGAAAACATGGAGAAGTTAACATAAAATTTTAACACAGTTTGCCAATTGAATGAAAATGGCAACAAAAATAAAAGCTCAAGCACCTAGATATAAAAGGTTATCTTTTGAACTGAAATAACAAAAGTAGCATAAACTCAGGTACCATTTTTACATTTTACTCTATATATAACATTAGAATATAGCTTTAATGCTTTAATACCAAAACTCAAGCTTTGTTTAATTACAAATATGCCTTTTATGTTATTTTATTTTCTTATAGACCGGCTATATATTATCTAGAGCAATATAACTCATATTGATGTTATTTTTTAATATATTATGTGAAAGATTGGTTTCCCTTTTAGGTACACTACATGTAGTTTTACCAGAATTTTATCATGTAGTTGTCGTTTATTGTATTTATATCATATACCTATACATATATTTTTGTGTTTTAAAAAAAATCATGTTTTATATGAGACAAGTGACTAAACTGTTTCTATATTAAAATATATAAAATATTTGGAGTGGCCGGTCATATGCAACATGTTATGGGCATATATTGTTTAACTGTGAACCCAATGAGAGACCGAAATACCAGATTGCATGTTGGCTTCAGAAGTTAGTCTCCTTGTCTACTAGTTTTGTAGCAAAACATTATTTTTTTATTGTCAATTATATTTACATTTTCTATCCGAAAAAAAATAATCAAAGTATTGTCACAAAAGGACAATCTTTAAAATTTTCTGGTTGTGTCAATTTTGTTATGAAGAGACGGATTAGGGTAATTTCGAGTGGTTTTGTCTTTTCAAAGTAACTTGTTTTTCAATGTTGTCTACCAACCAATCATATAAGACCATGTGTAGTTGTTTAACTAAAAAATGAAAATGTGACTGTCACGTTACTGCCACGTAGGCAGAGGCGCTCATTCACTTTTTTCACTAAACTTATGTAATGGTTTCACTTGCACCGCCCACTAAAATTATATTTAAACCAAATAAATTAAAAAAAAAAAAAGGTTAAAGAAAAGGCATGATCAAGAACCATCTCATTGGCTGAAAAAAACAAGGGAAAAAGGTTATCGCCACAAAAATTGTAAGTCAGTCACGCCCATCAGGAGCGGTGTATCATGCCCCATATCTGCCTAGTCAGCATGGATGTTAGCCCACTACACCCAAACTAAAGCTTTCAAAAACTTAAAATGGTTACGTTTTGTTTTTTTATACGTGTGTGAAAAGTCCAGTGTTTTACGTATTGTTTTTCACTTCCCCTTTACATGTGAGGTATCAAGTTTTTTACATCTTGCATGTCCCTTATTGTAGTAGCATTTCAGGATTTGCAACTAACTTGGTATATCTACCATTCGAGTTGGGGGTCTTACTGGAAACAGTCTCTCTATTCCTACGGGGTAGAGGTAAGGTTGTCTACATCTTACCCTCCTCAGACCCTACCTTAGCCTTGCTGTTGGTGGGATTTACTGAGTATGATGATGAATATGATTGGTATATCTACCATACAATCATTGGCATATGTTTGTAACTTGTTGGATGTTGTGCAATTACATTTGAAAATTGAAACAATAGAACCAAAATTTATAAAATGGTTTTGGGTATTCAAGTGTAGAAAAATTATAGAGCTCATTATACCAATAATTGATTTTAGAAAATCATTTTGCTTTATTATCTATAAAGATTAAAAATTTCTGGAAAAAAAGATAGGCGATTTTTAATAAACAATCCCAAACACCCTACGAAGAAAAACAAAATCTTTGGCGACGATATCATGCTAAACTCCGGTTATGAACATATATTCCAGCAAATTTATCAAAAGTGATCCGTATTTGTCCTATGAAACATCTATACTTACATTAAATATGTTCATATCGTATCATATCATATCTATCATACCAATAACAAAAACACAGAAAAAAAATAGGAATCATTATACCTACAGATCTTCAGCTTCCATTAGTAGCTGCAATGGAAATTGCATTTAAATCCCCATTTTCTTGTTTTCCTGATTGGGCTTTTCTAAATGCATCCATCAAAACCTCAAATGGTGGAGTTTTGAATTCTTCTGTGTTGACTTTGTTTGACAATTTACAGAAATTTGGTGTTGAGAACACAGAATCATCCACCTGTTTATTGCAAATGAAAAAGATGCAACACAAAATTATATTTCATGCAAATTGCATAAAAATTAACCTATTTGATCAAATTTCTATCTCAAAACCATCAAGGTTCCAAGATTTCAAAAAGTCAACATGGTCAAACTTCTCGAGTCAGCCGCCATGTCATCATTTTGCACTGTATTTTAAACTTTGATGGTCTATTCTAGGTAAAGACTTTGGTTACCTAACATAGAAATTTGATCAAAGGTATATTATAATAACTAAACTAAAAATGCAGTTTCTTAATATTTTATTACTTTGTAGTCATTTATCAAGCACTTTTCAACGTCTTTCGTGATCTCGGTTATTTTGTCAGAATGAGCAGTCTCCATAACTTTCATAACATCACGAGAAATTCTTGTTAGGGAATCTATCCCCTCATTTTCTTCATGATTAAACCTCAATAGATCTGCAAAAAGAAATATATATATATGGAAACAGGTCACAGCTTGAGTTGTATTTATTAATATCAAGGCAAAAGGGTTATTTTATTAAAAAAAAAAAATACTAGAAATGAAACACGTCAAATGAATCGAACAAGTTAAACCGGTTAAAATTCGCAAGCATTTAAATGTTTACAATGTCCTATCTTGTTGCATTTTAAAAGTAAGTACATTGTTATTATAAAAATATAATTTTCTTAATCATATTTCACTATACTAACAATTTACAAAAAGGGATGAGTTTGTCTGACCACAACGGTCCAACATGTTGGCCCGCACATAAAGTCACCCGTTTTGACCCATTACCCAATCGGCATGCTTTGCCCCTCAAATATTTTTGTTGTAATTACTTATGCGGACTTGGGTACTTTGAACTTGAAATTTTGCAAATTTGGAATGTTGCAGTTGACATCCGGCAACCCCAAATGGGAAATCGTTATTATTTTTGGAATATTATGTCTTACATTCAATGGATGTGAGAGAGCCACTTTGTGCAATGTCTACTTCTTCAAGTGTTGACGAAGCCATGGATGAAAATCTATTGTAAACCGTTTGGTTGGTTTCGAGGGCACCCCTGCATTCAGAAAACATGTTTAAACAAATTGAAAACCGGAAGAAAGAAACGATTTTAGTTACAAATTATTTTTAGTTGGCATGTTGAGGTCAAACAAATAAAGTCAAAACATGGACATGTTCTTTTGCTTTAATATTTTTCTTTCGGTAACTACAATTAACTACCTAGAAGACAAAATAAACAAAAGGATAATAATTCAAACTTTGGCAGAAAATGTTGTAAAACAAGGTCTCGGAGGCCGGGTACCACCGAGTAATCGCTACAAGGTAGGCTGCCGAGGTGGCTTTCTTCAACCCCGCCTAATTACTTGGAATCGATCAAACGCGGTCAACCTTGGCTAGAATCGGATCTAGTAGGTCAACTCAGGCCAAGTTTGACTTAAAAAAAACATAATTCCTATGTTTATTATATTAAAGAATGAGTATCGTTTTTCAACAGATGAATATCAATTTTTAAAATACTTTAGTATTTGAACATGTATTTTTTATTTATATTGATATTCACGTATTTTGTTATAAATATTAGTAACCTTATGATATTTGACATACATAAAGTTTCCCTAAAACAAATTTCTTTATAATTTAACATGTCCGAGTACACGCAACTCCCTAGTCAACCGACTAGGGAGCGCCTAGCGACTTCTGAAACCATGGGTAAAACAGTCGTTCAGTCAAACACAAATGCTGAGTTTCTTAAAGTAATTGTGATCGCAAAGTCAAATGAGTAGCCCTTTTAAACTTACTTGATTTTGGAATCCACAGATTCTATATGTCTTTTTTGTAATCTGCTTAGAGATTCTTGGACTTGCCTCCAATGTTGATCACCCATTCTTGCCTTCGTTATCCTTTTCATTTGAAGTAAAAAGATTATTAAGTTCATATATATAGTGTTGTAAAAATTGGGACTAGTCGACGAGTCGGTGGTTAATCGCTAGTCGGCCGGTCACTGATTAATTCATTAATCGGTAGTCGGCCCTAGTCAGCCGGCCAAAAATCGGCGATTTCGGCCAGAATCTGGCCAAAACCTGTAAATTCCAGCCAATTTCCAACCACACCATGTAGATTCCGGCGATTAATCATGTATACTTAATAAAATGGGTCGAGGAGAAGTTAAAACATGTCTACTTAAAATATTTACCTATAAAAATGGATATGTATACATATAAAACTGAAAATTACATACAAAAATCCCAATCCGGTTAATCCTGATTAACCCCGATCCGATTAATCCTGAGTAACCCAGATTAATCGCTAGTCGGTACCCCACCGGCCGACTAGCGTCTAGCGATTTTACAACCATAATATATTTTGCTATAGTGAGAGGTTTTTTACCAGCTTTGGAGCATGGATGTCAAACCAATCTTCCCATTTTGGATCGAGTTTTCATCCTCATCATAATGTTTCTTTATTTTTCCCACGAAACTTGTAAATTCGTCTTCTGTGGAGGAAGTGAGAGCATGCATGTTTGACATCTTGTTATGAAGCGTGTAGGTTTTGCTGCCAATACAACTGCTAATATCATCTAGTTCGGTTTGAACCTATAATAGTAGCAACAAATTAATCTACGTTTTGTAAAAATCGGTAATAAAAGAAAGATCACAAAAAAATAAAAGAAAAAAGTTGAACACCATTTGTTTCTTTTTAGTGTTTGAATTTGCTAAAAGTTCTGCCATTTTGTCCAACAGTTGTTTGTCTTCAGCATCGGCATAGTCCTAAAAAAGAAAATTAAGACGGTAATAACTATTTTACAACATAAAGATAAAAAGTGGGAACTTTTTTATGTAATGGAGTGTGAAAAACCTCAAACTTTTTCTTGAATTCATTTAATTTCTGGTCGTATATAGTTCGTGCTTCTTCCACAGTTTGAATCACTGTGAAAATGTCCTTGCTCAGAGTCTTGAAGAAGTTAACAGTAATACTAGATGCCGATTGAGTTGTCTGATATGCTCTCAACTGGCTCTGGTTACCAAAACAAAAACAAAAACAAACATAAAAATTTGCGTAATGTGACTAGATCTGAAATTGAGCCAAGCCAGGTTGAGGTTGAGCTCGAGCTCAAACTTAAACGAGCCAGCTCGGCTCGACTTGTTTATTTTATCAAGCTGAAAAGTCGAGTTCGAGCTTGTCTCGTAAAATGTCCGAGCCAGCTCAAGCCGAATCCAGCCGGCTCGTTCATTTTTGTTATTTCTTTTTTTTTTTACAAATATTGATAACATAAAAAACAAAAATAATAAAAAAATATATATTACACATATATCTGTGTGTATTTTCTTTATTTTTCTAATATTTTAAAGACCCGAAAGGCATATATATTAAAAGCATTATATGTATAATTTTTGTTTGTTTCCCATATTTTTATATCTTATTTATTAGTTACACTTATAATGTTAACACTCCAACCCCCTCCCACGTATTTTTTATTTTGATACGTTTAAAATTAAAATTAGTCTATATATTTTAAAACATTTTTTATGGGTCAAAATGTATTAGATATGATTATAAAAGCTATACTATTGAAACAATAATACAATTGTTTCTACAAAAAAAAAAAAAAAAAAAACAATTTAGGAGTTTGTATGGATTTAAATTTAAATACACTTTAGATAATTTTTTAACACGTTTCATATTTAGCTAACAGTTAAAATATTACCTTTTAAACCTGTTGGAACATAAAATATACTCAAATCTACAAACGTTTAATATTTGTCACGATCAAAGGAATTTTAGACATTTGACAATGATGTACCTCATGCTGTTGTTGCCAAAATGAAGATATACTTTGCTCTTGTTCGTTAAGGTTACTATGCAAATCAACAAGTATGTCACCAACTTTGACTGAAGCTCCTCTAATCAACTGTATAACATAAATACATTATACAATATTAAGTCCATTATTCTCTTGAAAACATTATTGAAGAAGATTTAGCTTACTCACTTCTGTAAGGGCAGATGAATGCTCAACAACTTCCGAATTTATGTTGTCAAATGCCGTCTTTGAATGGCCACTGAACTCCGTAGCTAGTTCAGCCAGAGATTCAATTCCACCGGTAAATACATCCTTAACCTTTTTTACGCGCATTTGAAGCTCTTCATTAGCCTATCCAAACATAAATTGAGTAAATTGAGTTTGTAAATTTTATTTTGACTAAATATATAGATACGTTTTAAAGTGCTTACATAAGCATGTGCAAAGCTACATGTGGGCTGGTCAGGCAGGTTGGGTCAAAACATGCAACTTTCGCGCGGGTCAAATCAGGTTAGATTGACCCGCAATACTGTTTGTTTAAGAAATTTAGACTTTGTGTGTTCAGTATGATTAAAAAAGAGTAAAGTACACGGTGTGGTTTATCAAAACTTTAGATTGGGTCCCTAGCTTTCTAAAAGTACATAGGTGGTCCCTGTTGAGTGTTGTAGTTTGCACTTTGTAACGCATTTAGTCCCCAGCCAACAAATCTAAAGGTTTTAGCAGATCCAAGTTAGGGACTAAATGTGTTACAAAGTGCAAACCACAAGGATCATCCATGTACTTTTGGAAAAAAGTTGAGAACTAAATGCGTTACAAAGTGCAAACCACAGGGACCATCCGTGTACTTTTGAAAAGCTAGGAACCAAATCCAAAAATTTGATAAACCACAAGGACCATCCATGTACTTTACTTTTAAAAAAATTATAATTTCAATAGTTACCCAACTTTCGGAATAATATGCTTTCGAACCAGTTGACCAAATTCCTTTTTGGATAATTTTTTGATATCACCCATTTGACCCATTAAAGTAGATAAAAAATGGATTTATATTAGTAAGTTGAACTAAATTATAAGTAAGTTAGATAAATATGTTTTATGGTCTACCTTGTCCTGCTCATTTAAGAACGATTTCATATGTTCTTCGATTGCATTTAGTTGTTGCTCTTGGTGTGTTACAGAAGAAACGATAATCTGGTGAAGAACGTCAAGATGTTGAGCTAATAGTGTTTGGAAGCTCAGGATTAGCATTTTATTTCCTTCTTCTATGTGGTTCTTGTGCTCTATCCCATAGAAAATAAGAAGCAATATCATTGCAAGTTCTTAAATCAAAAACCGTAAAAGGGGCTATGTTTTTGAAAAAGTTGATACAAACCGATTTTCGCGAACAAGCTGGATACCTCTGATGTTGCATTCTCAAGCTCACTATGTAGCTCAACCGCTCTTTCAGTGAGTGTTTTTTCTACAATATAGTCAAAAATGTTGGTTAATTTGGAAGTTGCTTGTTACTTTATATAAACTGGTTGTTTTAAGTAAACATTTTGGTTCATTTTCATATATAAATAACTTGCGGTTAAGTAAGATTGCAAAAGCTATGTTATTAATATTGCCAAAATTAAAAGATTTTGGAGACCGTACGCATTCAAAAGCACTTTGAGTGGCTTTCAAGCAGTTGGATCATTTGACCAGTTTCCATTTAGCTATTTATACTAATTTAACCTAGGGGTGTGAATTTCTGACATGGCCCAAAAACACGACACGAACCTAACACAAAATTCGCGGGTTTGGGTTTAGTAGGTCCGGGTCAGTTTCAAGTTGAACCCACGAACCCGTTTAACTAAAAGGGTCGGGTTCGGGTTGACTCGGTTGGGTTGGCGGTTTGAGCCGTTTAACCCATTTATATTATATTATATTATATTTTTTACAATATGTTTTATGTCATAAATTAAATTAGATGTGTATTTTATGCCATAATTATAACTTAAAAAGAGAAATTGACATAATATTTTATAATATAAATGTAATTGTATTATATACATTTGTGTGTTTTTTTAGTAAATTTTAACTTTAATATATTAATTTGCGGAAAAAATTAAAAATTCGGGTTGAACGAGCTGTGTTTGGGTCAACCCGGCCGCGAATACTCGCTCGTGTTCGGGTTCATATGTATGACACAATTTCCAGGTTCGGGTCGTGTTCGGGTTCATCTAAAATTTTCAGGTCGGGTTGAACCCGTGAACACAACCCGTTTAGCCCCCCTGATTTAACCTATAGTTATAAACGATAACCAAAATAAACTCATTCTTAAGTAAATGAGTCGCAATTCTATGTAGTTAATATCCTGATATATCAACCGATATATCAGTGATATATCGGTTATCAGTCCCCTACCGAGATAGCGGTACAAAATATTGGTCAAAATATCGGTACCGATAATATTAGCGATATTGTCCGATATTTGATCGATAAATCACCGATTTTCCCGACATCAGTACCATTCTTCTTATTTCTACCGTTCATTTTTCTTCTTATTGCTGCTATTAGTGTTTTAAGTGTTAGTTGTTACTGTTAAATATTAGTGTTTTAAGTCTTAGTCAGTTCTTACTTGTTACAATTGTTAGTGTTAAATTGCTATATATATAAATTTAGCATGATATTAAAATTACCGATTTCCCACCGATATACCACTGCCATAACCGATATCTCAAATATCGGTCAAGACCGATATCCGATATTTTACCGCATTAACTACTTAGTCGCAATTTTCACTTCCATCTTAAAACCGTAACTTAACTAACCAGATCCAAGAAGATTGAGTATAAGATTTTCTTTCTCTTTTATCATCGCATTCGCCTGTTTTAATTTATGGTTTAGCCCCGTCACATCTTTCTTGCTTTCCTGGAGTTCTCTCTGAAGTTGAGAACCGTATGCATTAGATAAATACTTTTAAGGACTACAAAAAAATTAATAAAAAAACAGCAGTCTAACCTGAGTGTTTTCAAGTTGTTGACTTAATTCTGTAGTCAACTTTTGTTGATAAAAGAAGAGTTCTTGAAGATTCAATAGTTCCTATGAAAATTCAAATTTTCAGTGTTTAATACTATGATGAGAAGTGGCATATAATACGAAAAAAATAGGCATATTTACCTTACTTTTTAGTTCTAATTTCTCAGCCATTTCCTACAAGAAACGATGAAAATGTTAAAAATATACGCAACTGCATTTCAGAAAATTTTCAAGTTAAAAATATATACAATTTGCATATGTAATAATTACATGTTACCGATTATTCTGACTCTGATTCTGATTCAGAAAATTACCATATTTTTACCAAGGCGATTTTGAAATTTGAATACTAGTAAAATACTTTCATTAAACTATTTATGAAGTCAAATAATACAACTATTTCATCTTACGTGTGGTGCCAAACAATACAAACTTATTATGGAAATTAAAATTAGGGTAAATTGCATTTTACGTCCTTTAAGTTTGAGCAAAATTGCAGGCATTGTCCGTTAACTAACGAAACTACACCGGATGTCCTTTATGTTACAGTTTCTCATCATGCGGTGTCCTTTTGCCCTAACCCAGTTATTTTTTTCCGTTAACTCTTTAACACGTGCCACTCACGTGAGGGCATAATGGTCATTTTCACTTAGGTAATGATCACGCGGTATATAAAATGCTCAAACTTAATATAGAGGTAAACCTTCTTGGCAGCTTCTTCACTCAGGTAACGATCATGCGGTATATATATGCCATTTTTCTCCCTCGTGGCATGCAGTTCTGATGAAAAAAAAAGCATAAAGTTATGCAATAATTTAATCTCAACAACCCACAGAAAAAAAAGCATAAAGTTATGCAATAATTTAATCTCCACAACCAACAGAAATTAAATGTTTATTTTACCTTGCTTGAGACTGTTGATTTCCGTGTAGAGTTCTTTAACGACTACTGATTTTGTCACCTTATGATTAAGCTGAAATTTATGATAGATGGGAGAAATTAAAGAATATTATAACTAGTGGTGTGCAAAAAATCGAATTAACCAACCAATAACCGAATTAACCGACAAAACCGAACCACATAAAAACCGGTGGATCGGTTAACTGCTTTTCCGAAAACCCAAAGTAGCGGGCCGGTTATGGTTATCAGTGTTTCCATACCCGCCATAACCAAACCGACCCGAACCGACATGTAGTAAAATCTTTGTCGGATTTTGGACTCCATTGTTTTTTTTCCAATATATGATGTTTTTGGTTGAACGTTTGTAAGATTTTATGGGTTATATCATATCATCTTGGTTGAATGTTTGTTTGAATTTATGGATTATATTGTATCGTTTTGTTTGTATATTCGATAATAATCAATATTAATATTATAGATTATTCATATTTTCTAATACTATGTAATATATAGAATTGTGTAATAACAATTTTATTCCATCGTCAAAAGAATCGAGCTATTTTTAGCTAGGCATAAATTTACGGTTAACCGACCCGCTATAACCTTCAAATCCGATTAACGGAAATCGCCATAACTGATCAGTTATGGTTATGATTTTGGCCCAAAACCGACCCATGCACACCCCAAATTAAAACTACTCAAAATTTAATGTTCAAGAAATGAAAATTAACCTCTGGTCTATTCTTGATGCTTTTAGCGCGGTACGCATAATCCAGCGTGTTTTGTGTTTCTTCGAGGGAGTGGATAGAAAGTGACACGGTAGCTATTATGCATGTTTTTGTTTTCCCTCCTAATGAATCTCTTAATAATCTTGTTAATTTGCTATCCCTGTAAGTATTACGTTTACCATAAATTAATTATGAAAATTTGCATTGAACAATTAATATTGTAATGTTTGTAGTAAAAAAATGTCACCTGTATGGAACATGTCCCGAGTGGTCGACCAGTGCATTTATTACACGCCCGAGAGTAAGCAAGCTCTTGTTGATCTCACCGGCTTCCCTGGCCATGAAGATGAAGTCAAAGGATTGACCTCAAAAGTCAAAACTCTCATTTGTAGTATCGAGTAAGTTCAACAAGTTTACTTGAAAACAGGTCGAATGAGGTTATGTTTTGACTCTAACGGCTCGAATAGAGAAAAAAAACAAAAAATCATACCTTAAAAAAGGTCAGATCGTTCAATTGGGTCAAAGGTCGGCCAGGTGTACTTTTAGTGCATAAACACTCGTAAGGCGTTTGATTCAAAATATCTCATTATTATTAAAATGATATAGTTTTTGTAACTATGCTTGACAGACCAACAATTTATAACATTAAAAACAGAGTAAAATGCCATTTTCGTCCCAAAGGTTTGGCCAGTTTTGCGACTTTTGTCCAAAGGTTTGTTTTTTTCACATCCGGATCCGAAAGGTTTGAAATCTTGCCATTTTCATCCAACTTGTTAACTCCATCCATTTTTTAATGTTAACTCAGGGGTATTTTCGTCCTTTTACCTCTTATGTTTACATATTTAACGTTAAGTTAGGTAAAAGGACGAAAAATACCCCTGGCTTAACGTTAAAAATGGATAGCGTTAACGGGTCGGATGAAAATGACAAGACTTCAAACCTTTTGAATCCATATGCGAAAAACCATTTGGAGGAAAGTCGCAAAACAGGCCAAACCTCACTCTTATAAAAAACAGACGGGACAAAAGGTGTTTTAGCATACCCAACCAGACCCATTTAACTATTCCAAAAAACCACCCGTTTTACGCGGTTACCCAACCGACCCGCCCAATTTGCCATATCCAGTATCATGGAACTATAACATACCTCCCTTGCACCAGAACGTAATATATTTTCGGAACCAGCAAGATCCACAAGATTTAGCTTTCCACATTTGATTATCTCCACCCCATCTGAAGTATTTTCCTTAATTTGAATAGTGATGGTAAATAACGAATGCGATCTGTTACTCTGTGTGTTGATAAGTGTTTCAGCTGTGTGTTTTCTTGACGAACCCTTTTCCAAGATTCGGTATATTTCATCTGCACTAGATACGAGTTCCTCTTCTAACCCTCGCATGAAAACCGCACCTTTCCCATCTTCCATTAAAGATATGTGTTTTTTCGACTTTTCGTCAGGAGCTAAAAGATCTGTTATTTCCTCGTTATAGAGCTCGATATACGTCACTTTCATGCTGTAGTCTGCGTTTTGAGCTTCGAGAGTGTTAAAAAGTTGCTCAACGGCTCTTGGAATAACTCCAACGTCCTCGTGAAACTCTCCATTCTGACACAAACAGCAGGAAAAAAAAATACGTTATATCTCATACGGGTCAATTAGCTAAAGAAGGAATAGGTTGAGCGGATTGAATTCGCCAAAGTGTATTCTTAATGCATAAAACCTTTTAAATCACATTTATTAAAATATTAACTCAACAAGAATTATAACTGTCCCATCAATGTTGATTTTTTTAAATACATATCTTGACGGTTGTATATGTTAACAAATTACATTATATTTTATTCTATTAGTATAATACACATGATTGTAACCTGAGTATTATATAAAACAGTCTTGAAATTGGACAAAAAGTGGATGCGGGTCTCCCCAACCCGTACCAATAAATATGGTTGACTTTGAAGTCAACAGGAAAATTTTCTAACCTTATATTGATCTTTTAAACAGGAAACGGAAAACTGACAATGACATAAGTGTTTATAACGAAGTATTGGATGTGGAAAAAAACGTTTTTAAACGGATTCAAATTTTAACATGCGGTGTATTTAACAGCAAGAGTTAGTATTGTATTTTTTAGCAAGAGTAAGACCTTTGTTTTTCCACCTTCGCCTTCCATTGTATAAGTTTTTCCGGTACCCGTTTGCCCATAAGCAAAAATCGTCCAATTGTAGCCCTCGAGAGCTTCTTTAACTATTGGAGCAACCACTTGATCATACAAATCCTTTTGTTTTGTGCCCGGACCGAACACCTATACAAACAAATATATCTATAGTCAGAATTCAAATGGAAGTCAATCAAGCTTTAGATATTTACACAAACATGAATTAAAAAAAATACCTTATCGAAACAAAACGTTTTATCTGACTGCTTATTACCATTGTTTTGAGTAACGATTACTTCTTGTTTATCCTCGTTACATGTAACCGCAGCAGGTGTCTTTGCCCTCACATCATCGTCACAAAGTGGCCTGAAAACCGCACAGTATTGAATATTGAGAAACTTCACAACGATAAAGAGCTTTTTATCTATAAATGCAGCCTATTGTTATAGACGATAACAAGCTTCATCTCGAGGCACACTACAAAATATATAGTTATCTAGATGGGCAAAACGGTCATTTTTTCAGCAGAACTGAAACAGATTTCAACCTGTTTGAACCTTTGACCTGTTCACTTTATCGAATTTTTTTTACAGTTTCAGATGCAACAACGACCCGTTTTTAAGTAAATAGGTCAATAATGGCACATCTTACATGTAATTTATTACCATTTTAAACTACAAAACACTACAAAAAGATTTCTGGGCATGCCAGTCCGCCGATTCGCCGATGCTCCCGTAGTTATTGATAGCGACAAGCTACCTATACGCTACGTAGCGATTGCATGAAATAGCAAGCGCTATTCTATGTTAAGCAACTCTATAGGAAAAAAAAATTAGAAATATTTTATATGTATATTATATCCAAATAAGCTGTTTTATACGCTGTTTTATATGTATGCTTAACAAAAAAAAACCTAAATCCTGCTATTTTATACCTATAAAATCCCGCTATTTACATTAAAGCATAAAAAAAAAAAAAAAAACTAAAATCCCGCTATTTGCCCGCTATGGAGGCGCCAAAATCAAATAACGACACATGAGTGCTACGCTATTCGCTACTAATAACTATGGATGCTCCAACCCAAGATTCTCATTTATGTCAACTTAAAGAAAGATACGATAACGATACTCGAAACAGACCTGCAACGCAGAACAACTTGCACATTAACACCTTTCTCTTTGTCATCTTTGTTACTTGTACCATTTTCACTCGACCAGAGCATTTGTGTTGGTGATAGAGGGGCGAAACTCCCTCGTCTCTGTTGATACGACTTCGTATTATCCATAAACGAAAACCGATTAACCCCTCGTTCCCTGGAAATTCATAACCAAAAATGAAAAACAAAACATATAAACAAGCAAACACATCAAAAGACTTAAAGCTCTCATAAATCACAACTAAAAATTACCCAGACCACAACTACATATCAGCAACATTATTCAACTCAAAACTATCCAAACTCTAAAAAAAAAAAAAAAAAAAAAAAAAAAAAAAAAAAAAACAACTGAGTGGGGCTTTTTAACAAACAGGTGGAGGACATACATGATGGGTGGTATAGTAATCAAGAATTTGTTTCTATCAAATAAACATGATGATCCACTGATCAAAAACAGATTAAACTCAAAGAAAAAAACATTAAAATTGATGAAAATAAAGTAGTTAAACAACCTCAGCCGGCAGTTTCAAGAAAAACCAAGAATTGAACAAACGATCGGCGATGATTACTAGCTTTTTTTGCAAGAAAAACAAATGGGGTTTTGTATTTTAGTGTTTGTTAGAGAAAGAAAGTAAAAAGATTGAAACTTGGAAGCTATGGCGTTACCAAGAATTGAAAGAAGCTGAATTGAAGGAGTCATGAGAGCGTTTTAGGTAGGTTTGACTGTTAGAATATTATGATGAATAGTTTAATTTAATAATGTTGGGTGCCAATACGTTATATTCGTATTTGAATATATTATTATATGTGTTGTTGTGTGTTGCATGTCTTAATATTTTATTTTGTTTTTGTCTAAAAATATTTTATTTTGTTTTTGTCTAAAAATATTTTATTTTGTTTTTATCTGAATTAATAATATTTTGAATATCATGATTGTGCAATAATAGCAAGAAAATTCTTAAAAAAATATTTAAAATGGATATGCGATTACGATTTTATATTTTTTTAATTTAATTAGTAAAGAATAAAGATACTTGTAACAAAATGTACAAGTGTCATGTTCGTGTTTTTTTTAACGTCGACTTTTTTGTATTAGGCTACAACACTCCTTATACTGAAGGGCCTTGTTGCCCCACTTCGGTCAGACTATGTTGTCTTAACCCGGCTCATGCTGGCTTCAGAGTTTGGCTTGGGCGTTCCCCCGGGAAACCATACAGTCGGCTGCCACTTGACAGTCGTTGTGCAACCACAAGAGCAGAACTCTCTGGCGTAATACATGGTGTGACAACAACCTGGGTGGGCTCAGGATAGAGTCTGACACCTCTGCAAGGAAGCTAGGCTCTATCTATCATTGTCTTATCCACCAAAGTGACACAAGTGGGGATTGAACTTGAGTCTCCATTGAAAAACCCGTCACCCTACCACTAGGCCACAAGTGGTGAATATTGTTCGTGTATGTTTTAGGTTAAACGATTTGTCTCTTATAAATAACACATCACTAAGGGGCTGTTTGGCAACCCTTTTAATGAATCATTAAGAGGTTCCCCTCTTATTCGGACAGAGGTGTAGTTGTTTGGTTGGCAAAATGCTAGCCTCTTAATGGCATCATTCAGACTGTATCATACAGATATAATAACTTGCTGAATGAAAAAAAAATACATTTGTTACCCTTTCCCCTCTCTTCTCCTTCTCTTCTCTGTACAGATAGAAGAAACCCTAGTTCATCAGCCAAGACCTCCACCCCACTCCTGTCCTCACCACCGAAGCCTCCCGCCGCCCTCCTCCTCCTCCCTCTCCTCACCACCTCCCGCCTACCGCTGCCTCCTCCCTCTCCTCACCACCTCCCGCCGCCTCCTCCCTCTCCTCACCACCTCCCGCCGCCTTCCTCCTCCCTCTCCTCACCACCGAACGCCTCCCGCCGCCCTCATCCCTCTCCTCACCGCCGAACAGCACCCAGGTTCGTTTTCTTGGTTATTTTTTTATTAAACTGATTTTTCATTTATTTTACTCATTATTATGATTATGATGTGGTTAAGTTTGATTTTTATGGATTTGTTTATTTTTCTGATTTTTTTATTAGTTTATTTTTTTATTTTATTTTTTTCTGAATTTGGTGATTTTTTTTTTCTATTAGTTTTTTCCTGATTTTTTTTCCAATACTTTACTCATTATTATGTTGATTGATGTTGTATGTAGAATGGTTATGTTGTATATTGAAAATTCATAGATGTTGGTATGATTGGTATGATTGATGTGGTTTAAATCCCTAATATTTGGTTATTTTTATGAATGTTTTTTTGTGGATGGTTATGTTGTATGTTGAAAAAAGATACATGTTTACTTTATGTTGTATGTTGATTGTTATTAGTTGTTATATTAGAAATGGCAAAAAGGATTAGGATTAATTGGAAGCAAGAAGGTGTTGAAATGATTCAAATTAAAATTGTATGCAGAGTTGTGTTATTTGTATTTGGATTTCGTATGTTGTGTTATTTTGTATTTGGATTTTCGTATGTTTCCATGGAATTTAAAGGATTGATGTGTAATTTGGATTTTCTACGGCGTTTTGTATTTTTCTTTTACAATTTTTCATCAATCTGTACACTATTCAGAGCTCTTGCCAAACAGATACATTTCATTCAGCACATAATAGTTCAGAGAGGTAAAATAGTCATTCTGCACAGTCATTCAGAGATACAACCAAACAGCTCTTAATGGTTCAACACTTACTGGTTCAGAGCCTCTTACCCATTCAGACATCTTACTGGTTCAGCACTTACTGGTTCAGCACTTGCCATACAGCCCCTAAATGTTTGACTATGGGTATATGCTTTTACGCGTGTTTGTTTTTATGTATTCGTGTGTTCTCGTGCTCTTGTGATTTTTTTATATTTAGCGAACAAAATTGTTTTGAAACGTCCAGATTGTTTTAAAAAGAAAAAAGGTTTTACATTATTTTTTTAAGAATTTATTCGCTACACAAAATAACAAATATACTCGTATGAATTAAATATTTTCACTAACAGGGGCGAAGCTTAATGGGGGCGGGGGGGGGGGGGGGACGTCCGCCCCCCGGGATTTTTCGCTCAGTAGTGTTATATATGTAGTTTTCGTATAGAAATTTGTGGGTATATACGTTTTCACCCCCCCGGTTCTATAGAAAATTTTGGGTATATATGTTTTCACCCCCCCGGCCGAAAAATCCAAGCTTCGCCACTGGTCAGAACCGTTCATGAGAAATGGATCCCTTAATTGTTATCTAAGTTATTATTTTAAGTGTTTAGAAGGACTAAATGGGTATTGGGTATTTGGGTTTTAAAGATTAGTTGATTAATAACTAGATCGTTAGGATGGAGGGTGTGGGGTGCCACCCTTCGCCACCTGGCCGCCTATAGCGCCCCCTCCAAATTCGACCACACCCCCGGCGCCATAGCCGGGGCGCCATTGATGCTCCGCCACCGCTATGGCGAGCGGCAACGCACAGGGACCGAGACAAATTGAATGTTTTGGACCGTTGAAACGGTCAAAAATTTAAAAAAAAATTACTTTTTATTTTATTTATAAAATCACACTATAAATATCAACTTCTACCTCTTTTTAAATCATTCCTTTCACTCTCTACCACCATTTTTATACAACTCTCTTCATTTTTTAAAAAACTTCCAACAATGTTTCCTAACAACCCAAACAACCCATGGGATCCGACCAATCCGTATTGGCAAACTTTGCAAAACTACGAGCAAGAGGACCGCTATCGCCGAGACCCGCGTACGGGGGAGGTTGGATATTATCCAATGCCACCAACTTCTCCTCATCCCACCACTCAACCGATGCCTCCTCCATATTTCGGGTATTATTCTCAACCCCCTTTGTATTTTTTTTTTCTAGTATGTTATGTTTTTTTTTTCTCGTATGTAATGTTTTTTTTTAATGAAATTATGTTTTTATTTTTTATTTTGTAGCTACTAAAATTGCCATTTAATTTTAAAAAATAAATATTTAAATAAATAATTACTTAATCATTACACGGGGCTCCATCCACACCCTCCAAATTAAAGGGGGGAATTATAAAGCCCCTTTGCTGACATGGCGATTACATGGATCCTACATGGCATGATAAAGCTTCTTGGGGCTCCATCCACACCTCATAGCCTTATTGTGTTATTGGTCTTATCGGTCTCCCTCTAAGACAAGAAATTTACACTAAGTTTATATATGTTAATCAACCTATGTTACCTAAACAAGAAAAACAAATTTTTAGCCCCCTCTAGAACATGGCCTTTGTGTAGTCGCCCACCCTGCACACCCTCAAAGACGGCTCTATATATATGCAGTGAATTGGTGGTCATTTGATCACAAGTCGCGTTTCTAAGTACGAAATCACAATCATGGCCTAATTTCAAGTTGTGTTTTTTCTCTGTTTTTTAATCATGAATTGTTTATAAAATTAGTGTTTTGATAACTAGACTATGAACAACATACATCATTGGTCTAGCTGAGTACTTGTGAATCGCTACTATATGGGAGGTGTTCGAATGGCTTTGCTTCTATTGAAAATGGCGATGAGAAAGGAGGTGTCGATGACTAAAAGTCTAAAATTTAGTTTACTTCAAAGAAAAGTTAGGTGGTGGATGAAAAAATGGGATCAAGCTATACACTAAAGTGGGTTGGTGTAAAGTAGCTAGGGCAAAAGTCCAAACAAAAAAATAAATAATCATTATTAGATGCTTTTTATCCTATTTATACTATATTGTATGCATTTAACTTATACAATTCTCATTCTCAACAATAACAAAACCAAGTGTCGGCCGCCAACACGGTAATAGTTCTGGCCTTTCATTGGGCTAAATGAGCGGCATGGATAATAGTGCCAGGTAGCTGCAAGTCACTCCTTTATTGGCCCAACAAATTTACGATTTTATCCCCCCTTTAAAATTACGATTTTGCCATCAGTTAAAAATTATGTTTTCGCCCTTGCTTAAAAATAAATTAACGCTTATGCTCCCAACTAAATATTTCAATTTTGCCCCCGGTTAAAAATTACGATTTTGCCCCGTTTCAATTTACAGTTTTGCCATTAGTTTTTCTCCCTTAAAAATATGATTTTCCCATCAGTTCAAAGTTATGTTTTTACTCCCACTTAAAAATAAATTTACGCTTTCGCTCCCAGCAAAAAATTCCAATTTTGCCCTCGGTTCAAAATTACGATTTTGTCCCGTATAAATTTATAGTTTTGTCATTAGTTTTTTTTCTCACAGCCAAGTTACGATTTTACCATCAACTTAATTAACATTTTCCCCATCGTTTTTGTTTGTTTTCCTGATGAGATTACAAGTTTGCCCCCAATGTAAAATTACAGTCGTGCCGGCAACTTCCTGGCACTCCCCCGTTGGTCCATTTAGTTTACAGTTTACCCCCGAATTAAAGTTATGATTTGGCCCTCAGTTAAAAAATACGTTTTTCCAATCGTTTTAGTTTTTTTTACCAAAACTATAAAGGTTTTTTGTTTTAATTGGTTTACTCGATTTAATTTTTTTTCGTGTCAAGGAGTTGCCTAACACTAGCTCATTAGTCCTAAAAAATTACATTTTTGCCCTGAGTCCAAAATTATGGTCTTATCATCGTTTTTGTTTTTTTTTTCCTAGCAAAATTACAGTAGTCTTTTTTTAATTGGTTGAGAATTATTCGGCCATCGCCCCGCAACGCGGACGGGGCATCTACTAGTTTAATACATTTGTTACAATCTTTTAAAATATATTAGTAATTTTTAAATCAGTTGCCCTCACAATTTTTACAGCAAAAATAAAAAAAAATTATATAATTTTAAGCGTTTAACTAAAACAAATTTTAATATAGATGATACAATCCTTCAAAATATATTGTTAATTTTAAAATCAGTTACCCTCACGGTTTTTAAATAACAATAATTTTTTCATACATTAACATTCTTTTTAAACTACACAATAAAAACGAGCATTTTATTTTATTTTATTTAATTTGAGTATGATATTGCTAAATTAATATGTTATGCGGTTAGAAGAGTTTGTGTTCTATACACGTAGATACCCCTTTAAGTGGGCCATTGCCTGAACTTCTTTTAATATGTCACATACAACATATGCCATATAATAGTTTTTATGGTTAAAACACAAAAGTAAAGCATTCGCCTTCTCTTCTCCTACACATGTGTTAACAGGTTTGATTCTAGCTGAAGGTTCTTACCGACCTTTCCTTAGTTATCTAGCCTCTTCCATCTAAGCACCTTTATGTTTTAAGGGTTTCTTTTCTAAAGGTTGATCATTTTTATTTGTTAGCAGTTTTTTTCCCAAGGTTTTTACCAGATATTTCTTTCTTGTCTTCCTTACCAGATTTTTTTTTGTTTTTGCATTTTGGTGTAGGCGTCGCAGGAAAGAATGTGATAGGTGTGTATGGGCCTCATTAAATTGCTTTTGATGGTTCCGTGCAGTCAGATTGTTTGGATCTTGAAGAGTTATGGTCCCAATTCCTTGCCCACATGGCAAGGACCACACCACTTTTCCATCCTACGTGGCGCTGACATCAACAAGATCATCCAGAAGCTTCTAGAAAACATCAAGGTGGCACCAAAGATGCTCCATCCGACAAAAAGGACAACACGTGTCGCCAGTCATCAAGCGCCAGGTAGGTCTGCGACGAATCAAGGGGCAGTCCGACAGTACCAGTACGACGTCTCCTGAATAGGCAAATGTAAGCGCGCCACGTGTACCACTACACTGACCACAGCAGAGGAGACCAAAAGGATATTCCCCTTGGTCGGACAGCTGGCGCGCAACCACAGCTGGCACTGCTGCTCCTCCCTCCTTCACCCTCCGGCTATAAATAGGACCCTTCATCATCCAGGTTGAATCACCTGGCTCTCTATATTCTCACACTATACACACACTGATTATTCTTCCTCAGAACAGTACTTATTCTCACGCCGGAGTCTGGTTAAGAGGGAAACCCCCACATTCCCCTCTTAACGAGACTAACGGTGTTGCTATTTTGCAGGACTCAAGCCATCTCTACGAGTAGGAAAGGAGATTGAACCCACAGAAGAAATAACCCCGCAGATTAACCCTGGTGTTAACCTGTGTTTCATCATTGGCGCCATCCGCTTTTAGCAAAAACCACTCTCATCTCTTTTCTTTTCGAAAAACACTCGTCAAAATGGCTGAACAAAACCCTTCACACCAAGTTGATGGAGAAGTTTCTTCCTTTGAGCTCGTTTCGGACACAGCACACGTCCAAAGGGGTCAAAGGAACGAAATCATCCAAGAAGGACAGGCAAACAATGATTTTCCTAGTATTTTTGGAAGTGCCTCCAGGGTTGTTAGCCAAACTACAACTGGACCGACTTTCCAACATCCAACTAGGATCATCACCCAAACCACAAATGGAGCCACTTTACAACCTCCACCGGTGATAGTCCAACAAACACCCCCACCAGTGCAGACACTAAGCCATGGAGCTGGCCCATCAGCTCCATCGGAACAAACACAGCTGAATTTCTCTGCACTTTTAGGGCTACCAGATGGAAAAACTCTGGCTTCATGGTATGCCGAACAAATGGCGTCGATAAACCTCGTTTATACACAACTTAGCGCGCAACAAGCTTTGCTCCAAGCACAAGCTAATCAGTCAGCATTTGTCACTCCACCGCAACGGTCTCTGAGTATGCACACAACTCAGCAGACCAATGCATGGAACTTGCGCCCAGAAAAAGGACCTGTGCAACACATCAGAAAACCAAGTGCGCAAGACACGCGCGACACCTACGGCGAAACGGAAAGCAACTATGTGCAGTATCCTCTTCCACCAAGGAAACCAGTACAAAGTCGTTTAGGTCCACGTAACATAAACGACGAGCTCGATAAAGAGGAAGACGACGAGACATACAAAGAGAGCACAGTGTTCAGCAGACTGCCGCCAGAACATGAAGCATACAAGCCTCACAAGCGCGCAGGCTATAACCCAAAAGCAGAGCATGATTACACCTTGAGCTATCGTCCAGACGACATGGCCAAGAATTCGAAATTCATCAGAGAGATTGCCACACCCGCTATCGACAAAACGAAACTGCCACACAACGTGGGCAAATACAATGACTTGATAGACCCGGACGATCACCTCCAAGTTTTTAACGGTGCTGGAGCAACAGGCGGATGGAACTTACCGACTTGGTGTCATCTCTTCGCTCAAACCTTCGTCGGTGCAGCGCGCGTTTGGTTTGACAGCCTACCAGCAGGAAAAATCAAGTCATGGGTCGATTTCCGAGAGAAGTTCCTTGCACACTTCTCTCAGCAACGTAGACACACCAGAGACCCAGCTGATTGTTTAAACATATGGCGCAGAGACCATGAAAGCGTGGAAGATTTCATCACGAGGTATAATAAAGAATGTTTGGAGATTGGCGACGTGGGCGAAAAGATGATGCGCGCACATTTCATGAGGGCAGTCAAGTGCGATGATCTAATCAAACGTGTAAAGGGAAGAGACGGAGGGCCCAAAGATTGGGAAACCTTCATTGAAGCAGCCAAAACCATTGCGCACGATGACAAACCGTTGACCGGTGATGACCACCGTCAGCGCGGGTACAACCCCAATGACCGGCATAACAAAAAAGGCAGAGGCCAACCATGGAAAGCGCCCGGTCACAGAGAGAGAAGCCCAGCAAGGGAGGATGCGCGCCACACAATCAATCAGATAGCCCACCGGAAAGAGGTAAAAAGAGAAAACAGGTAGAAACAGTGGACACCACTAACAAAGACCCCTTCCGAAGTCTTGGCCACTGAAAATCACCAGTTTAAACCACCCCTACAAATGCGAAACAAGAGGGGTCAAGATCCCAATCTTTTCTGCGAGTTTCATAAAGACACGGGTCACCTAACTGACGACTGCTTCAGTTTAAAGCAAGAAATATAAAGGGCCTTAAGAGATGGAAAACTCACTCATTTGGTAACGGGCGGAAAGCGCGATTACCGCCAAATACAGAGAAGAGAAGAAGGATCAGATAACAAAAAACTCAGGAAACTAGAAACCCACATGATTCAAGGAGGTCAGCGAAGGTCAAAGAAAAATTACAACAAGCGCACACAAGACGACTCGTGGCGCGAAAGGCAGGTTATTTTTCCTATTGTAAGAGGAGGCCTAAGAGAAAGAAGACCCATAGTCATCTCGGGCGTCATCGGACACTACCAAACCGATTACGTTTTCATTGATCCAGGGAGCACCGCGGACATCATATATGAACAATGTTTCAATCAGTTCGATCAAGAGGATAAGGCGCGCTTAGAACCAGTTGATTACCCACTCACTGGTTTCTGCAATGAAGCCGTCTTTCCCCTCGGACAGATATCATTTCCGGTGTTACTCTCGGATGGAAGGAATTTAAGAACAGAAGACGTTACATTCATGGTGTTGCCCGCACATTCAAGACATGACATCCTACTGGGAAGAGAGTCTCAAGGAGACTTCAGTATGATTTGCTCCGGTCCACATTCAGCTGTGGGTTTCCCAACAGAAACCGGGGTAGCAATAATATACGCAAGCAAGGAAGTCTTAGCAATAGATGAACTCAGACCTGCAAAGGCATGTAAACCAGCACCACGCACGGAAGCAGAAAAATGGGTGTTGAACAGCGCATATCCAGAACAGACAGTTACCCTAGGACCTGCAATGTCCGATCTAACACGCGCGGCGCTAAAGAAGTTGTTGTTCCAAAACATGGATGTGTTCGCCTGGACACCAGCGGACATGGTGGGTGTTCCACGGCACATAGCTGAACATCGATTAAACGTCTCAGAAGAAGCAAAGCCAGTGCACGCCAAGCGCCACTTAGGAGACATAAAACACGATGCTATGAAAGAGCAGGTGATGGAGCTGTTAAACGCGAGAATCATCAGAGAAGTCAGATACCAAACATGGGTGGCGAGCCCAGTAATGGTACAGAAGCAAAATGGCAGTTGGAGAATGTGTGTAGATTACAAGGATCTAAACAAGGCGTGTCCACGTGACTGTTATGCTTTACCAGACATCGATGAAAAAACTGATTCGCTAGCAACTTTCCGATGGAAATGTTTCCTTGATTGTTACAAGGGGTACCACCAGGTACAAATGTGTAACACCCCAAAACCCGAATTACTAAATTTGCTAGTGAGACCCCATGTTTAATAAAATAGAATGTAGTAACTAGGTTATTATACCTAGTCAAAAGTTTAGCAAAACAAACAAGGGAACAAACTTGAGGGACCAAATATGAACAAGGGGGAAAGTTATGTTTTAATAAACAAAATCATAACACACACACACATTTCATGTGTGTGTGCGTGGAATGCTCTGGAGAAGAAGAACAAAGGGGTGTAAACCCTAGTTCTTAAAGAAGCTCCAATTGAAGGTCGAATCGAGGCTCAAATCTATTAAGGAACATGAATTAGTGATCACCTAGACAAGGGGATCATGAGGTATGTCTTGAAACTTAGATTGATGAACTTTTATGAAGTGGGTTATGTTCCAATCCGCGAATTGGTATGAAATTGATCATTTATATGTGTTAGAATCATCATATAAAAGATGGATTATGCATGGTTTAGGTTAATTTGATGATTAAGGGTGAAACCCATTTGTTATGGTGAAGAGGATGACATGGATAAATCATCTATGTCTAAGTTCTTGCTTAATATTGATGTATTTTGAGTTGTATGATGTATTCTTGTTAGAAGAATTGAAAGAAATGTGATACTAGTATGTTTGATGTTATGCATGTATGAATCATGTTGATTAGGAGGAAGAAATTGATGAATTGTGTATGAGATTAGAATGATATGCATGAACTAGTTGTACACTATGCTTACAAGGTAGTACATATATCAAAAGTATGATGAGTTATGAAGAACTTAAGATTAGATCACTTGTAAGTGATTAACAAGTAGTTATGAAGTGGGTTTTTGATGATGTAATGTAATTTGATGATTCACTTATGTTAATAATGTTTGAAATCATACATGTGTGTGAATGTTTAAAGAAACGGGATAAGAAATGATGAATTGTTGTAGATGAAGTGAATGAAATGTGATGATAACATGTTTGATGTTTAATTTAAATACCCCATGTTGGATTGTAGAAGCATTTGATGAACTATGTATGAATCTAGAAGATTGTGTATGAATTAGTTGTACGTTATGCTTAAAAGGTAGTACGTATATCAAGTGAACGATAAAATGTATATAGTGCCGTCCGTATAGTCGATTATGATGTTACGGGAATATGTTGATAAGTCGATAGATAAGTATGGTTAATAGTTGACTTTTGAAAGTCAACCAAGTATAAGCAACATGAGTTGACTCGTTGTCGTAAATGTAGGTTGATGAGAAGTCGTATGGTACATGTAATAGCAATCCGTGTTAAATGTAATGACATGATGAGTTACATGAGTTAAACGTATACGGACATGATTATATGAGTTATGTTTGTTAGAAATGATTAATGAAGGTTAAGTGTGAAATATGGGATTGATACGATTGTTATCATGTACAAATGAGTATGCTAATGATAGCGTGATTTCGATGACATGAAAGTATAGGAATCATGTGGAAATGGACTCAAGCGCGAAAGGCTAACGGGTCAAGAAGAGGCGTGGAAACGGATGTGAACACGGATGCATGAAGTAAGTGATTCCGTAATCACTTCTTAGTTGTTTATGTAAAGTTATATGTATTTTAATTAAATGTGTTAATTGAGGTCAAATAGGAATGAGTTAAATGAAATCGATGAAGTATTAAACGGATCTTAGCTTTGATCCGAGTAAGGTATATGCGTTAGAATTGAAGTTAAGTGGTAGGATGGGATAATTATGCAATGAAGTCCTTGGTTGTAAAGGATGGAGCAATGTTGACAAAAACGCCCTTGATGGGTATATCGGGCGAACGACCTTAAAATGCCTATTGGAAATGAATTAATCGATTAGAATAATGTTTTGGTCATGTGTGAAAGCGAAGGGTATGGTTTTGTATGTCATAGACCATTAATGCGCAAATACCCATAACGGGTCAAATAATTAGAATATAATAATAAGCCGAATGTATGCAAGTTAAGAATTTCCTTAATTCGGATGTGGGATTTTAATGTCATATGATAGAATGTGAATTTACAAGCATGTAGGAAGAAACGGGAGGTTAAACGGGTAAACGGTTCAAAAGTTACGCGCGTTTTAGTGCGTACGAACAACAAAACAACACAGCAGAAAACTGTTGTTTCTGCTAGGCGTCGCCGACGCGGGTAGGTGGCGTCGCCGACGCCGCCCAGAAACCTCAGTTTGTCTCCGACGCCAGTTTCCCCTGGATGACGCCAAGCCGACGCCGTTAGGCGTCGTCGACGCCTAAAGTGGCGTCTCCGACGCCCCTCCCATCATACGCTTCTGATTTTCGCCGTTTTGGCTCGTTTTGCTTGATCCGTCGTCCGTTTTGGATGTAGGAATGGTATGTACGTATGTAGTTGTGTATGTAAGTGCGCATGAAGGTATATATGAGTATATGCACGTATGTAAAGTTGTAGGAAAGGTTTGTATACATGTAGATGTGTATGTATGTATGTGTAAAGATATGTACGAGGGTATGTATGTATGCAATGATGTAGGAAAGGCTTGTATGTATGTAGATGTGTATGTATGTATGTGGAAAGATATGTACGATTGTATGTACGTATGTAATGATGTAGGAAAGGTTTGTATACATATAGATGTGTATGTATGTATGTGTAAAGATATGTACGAGGGTATGTATGTATGCAATGATGTAGGAAAGACTTGTATGTATGTAGATGTGTATGTATGCATGTGGAAAGATATGTACGATTGTATGTACGTATGTAATGATGTAGGAAAGGTTTGTATGTATATAGATGAGTATGTATGTATGTATGTATGTAAGTACGTATGTATGTATGGAATAGACACGTTGAGTGTTAATGTTATTAATGGTATACCTCGAGAATGAAAAGTAATGCAGGTACATTATTGAAGCCTCACCAGGAAATGGATATGCAGATGAAATGCTTAAAGCTTAAAAGATGACGAAGTGTGAAGTGTACGCGAATGAACTTTGTTTCGTAAATATGTACTAATGTTATGAATGTATGTGGTGAATGCAGGTTGTACGGATGATGAGCGATTATCACAAGGATTAGAGATCGAAGACCGAGTCACTAGAGAGATTGTACGGGGACGTTGAATGTAAAATGTAGTTAGTGTAAGCTGTGTTTCTAGTTAACAAGTAAGAGGATGATAGACTTTTGATGAAGAATTAAGTTAAAGTTAAAAGTTTAAATCAATTGAGGTATTTATAATGCAAGAAATTCTATGGTTAGTGTTTCCGCTGCGACTTTTTGTCAAATATGATTTAGGGTGTAACAAGTTGGTATCAGAGCCCTGGTTTGAGAGAATCAAGTGTAAGAAGGTAAGTGCTTGAACTCAAACCTGTGTGCTCTTGTGATAAGAAACCCGTACAATCCAAGACTCGGTCAAGATCCAAAAGTAAAAGAGAATGTAAGTATGTACTTATGTATACGCATAACGAAACTGACGGTTTTGTATATGCAAGGTAAGTATAAGCGTTTGAAGAGGATGATCCGCGAGTGCGGTCAAGTACCGACACCAAGGCATGAAATAAGATAAAGTTGAGCCCAGGTATGTAAATTTAATATGTCGGTATATGAAATGGTAAAATGCATTAAGGGAAGAAAAATGCTAAATGAAGGACCATGATGGTATAGTAAACATGTTTTGAAAAATGATACACGTGCCGAAACCAAATTCTTCGGACATAAGGTGACAATTACACGAAGACACGAAACTAGTATGTGGATTGTGTACCTGGCCAGTACACGTGAAGCATATAACGTTCGTGGGACCGTGATAATTGATACAGGTATGTCCGTTAGAATTAAGTAGTAGGTGGACGTGAGGGTGAAGAGAAATGTAAGACTCTCAATAATGAGAGTATGATATGCTATGCTAGAATCCGCGAGACGGATTCGAATATGATATGCTATGCTAGAATCCGCGAGACGGATTCGAACATGATATGCTATGCTAGAATCCGCGAGACGGATTCGAACATGATATGCTATGCTAGAATCCGCGAGACGGATTCGGAACATGATATGCTATGCTAGAATCCGCGAGACGGATTCGAACATGATATGCTATGCTAGAATCCGCGAGACGGATTCGAACATGATATGCTATGCTAGAATCCGCGAGACGGATTCGAACATGATATGCTATGCTAGAATCCGCGAGACGGATTCGAACATGATATGCTATGCTAGAATCCGCGAGACGGAATCGAACATGATATGCTATGCTAGAATCCGCGAGACGGATTCGAACATGATATGCTATGCTAGAATCCGCTAGACGGATTCGAACATGATATGCTATGCTAGAATCCGCGAGACGGATTCGAACATGATATGCTATGCTAGAATCCGCTAGACGGATTCGAACATGATATGCTATGCTAGAATCCGCTAGACGGATTCGAACATGATATGCTATGCTAGAATCCGCGAGACGGATTCGAAATATGATATGCTATGATAGAATCCGCGAGACGGATTCGAAATATGATATGCTATGATAGAACCCGCGAGACGGATTCGAAACATGAAAGAAGTTAAAGTATAAATGAAATGTCTGAAACCGTTAGATGGATTCAAACATAGGAGGTACGAAAGGTATGAATGATGTGTTCGAATCCGCGAAACAGATTTAAGATAAGAAAGACGGAACTAGTCTATATAAGAAGAAGTCGATAGCTTGACCATGCGCGCGTCAAATAAGTCACATAAGTAAATGTAAGGAAAATGAACAAAAGAATGATTGGAATGAAAATATACGAATGCGTAAGTAACGAAGGGATATGTATGGTACAAATAACTAAAGAAATGTGGGACGATGTTAACTATGAAGGAAAGCACGTAGATGTGACTATAAAAAGGTAGTTTTGTTGTGATGACAAAACAAGGGTTAAATGTTATGTAATGCGTCTATAGAATGAAATCTTAAAGGATGAGATGAAGGTATTTAATCTGTTATAAAATGATCATATGAAGGTAAGCATTATTATAAGTTTAAATAAGCATGTATAGTGACCTGTTATTAACGGGTCAAAGGAAATGAGAATGTTATGTGAAAGTATACCATGGAAAGTATAGACTAGTTAAGGAGAAGAAGCCAATTGATTGAATAATTATGAAATGAGATAGGATGATTATTTATGATTATGATGTGAGCGTTAAGCCAAACATAAATGTGTGTGTAAGAAGAAACGAGAAAGGTTTCGGGGACGAAACCTTATTTAAGGGGGGTAGACTTGTAACACCCCAAAACCTGAATTACTAAATTTGCTAGTGAGACCCCATGTTTAATAAAATAGAATGTAGTAACTAGGTTATTATACCTAGTCAAAAGTTTAGCAAAACAAACAAGGGAATAAACTTGAGGGACCAAATATGAACAAGGGGGAAAGTTATGTTTTAATAAACAAAATCATAACACACACACACACTTCATGTGTGTGTGCGTGGAATGCTCTGGAGAAGAAGAACAAAGGGGTGTAAACCCTAGTTCTTAAAGAAGCTCCAATTGAAGGTCGAATCGAGGCTCAAATCTATTAAGGAACATGAATTAGTGATCACCTAGACAAGGGGATCATGAGGTATGTCTTGAAACTTAGATTGATGAACTTTTATGAAGTGGGTTATGTTCCAATCCGCGAATTGGTATGAAATTGATCATTTATATGTGTTAGAATCATCATATAAAAGATTGATTATGCATGGTTTAGGTTAATTTGATGATTAAGGGTGAAACCCATTTGTTATGGTGAAGAGGATGACATGGGTAAATCATCTATGTCTAAGTTCTTGCTTAATATTGATGTATTTTGAGTTGTATGATGTATTCTTGTTAGAAGAATTGAAAGAAATGTGATACTAGTATGTTTGATGTTATGCATGTATGAATCATGTTGATTAGGAGGAAGAAATTGATGAATTGTGTATGAGATTAGAATGATATGCATGAACTAGTTGTACACTATGCTTACAAGGTAGTACATATATCAAAAGTATGATGAGTTATGAAGAACTTAAGATTAGATCACTTGTAAGTGATTAACAAGTAGTTATGAAGTGGGTTTTTGATGATGTAATGTAATTTGATGATTCACTTATGTTAATAATGTTTGAAATCATACATGTGTGTGAATGTTTAAAGAAACGGGATAAGAAATGATGAATTGTTGTAGATGAAGTGAATGAAATGTGATGATAACATGTTTGATGTTTAATTTAAATACCCCATGTTGGATTGTAGAAGCATTTGATGAACTATGTATGAATCTAGAAGATTGTGTATGAATTAGTTGTACGTTATGCTTAAAAGGTAGTACGTATATCAAGTGAACGATAAAATGTATATAGTGCCGTCCGTATAGTCGATTATGATGTTACGGGAATATGTTGATAAGTCGATAGATAAGTATGGTTAATAGTTGACTTTTGAAAGTCAACCAAGTATAAGCAACATGAGTTGACTCGTTGTCGTAAATGTAGGTTGATGAGAAGTCGTATGGTACATGTAATAGCAATCCGTGTTAAATGTAATGACATGATGAGTTACATGAGTTAAACGTATACGGACATGATTATATGAGTTATGTTTGTTAGAAATGATTAATGAAGGTTAAGTGTGAAATATGGGATTGATACGATTGTTATCATGTACAAATGAGTATGCTAATGATAGCGTGATTTCGATGACATGAAAGTATAGGAATCATGTGGAAATGGACTCAAGCGCGAAAGGCTAACGGGTCAAGAAGAGGCGTGGAAACGGATGTGAACACGGATGCATGAAGTAAGTGATTCCGTAATCACTTCTTAGTTGTTTATGTAAAGTTATATGTATTTTAATTAAATGTGTTAATTGAGGTCAAATAGGAATGAGTTAAATGAAATCGATGAAGTATTAAACGGATCTTAGCTTTGATCCGAGTAAGGTATATGCGTTAGAATTGAAGTTAAGTGGTAGGATGGGATAATTATGCAATGAAGTCCTTGGTTGTAAAGGATGGAGCAATGTTGACAAAAACGCCCTTGATGGGTATATCGGGCGAACGACCTTAAAATGCCTATTGGAAATGAATTAATCGATTAGAATAATGTTTTGGTCATGTGTGAAAGCGAAGGGTATGGTTTTGTATGTCATAGACCATTAATGCGCAAATACCCATAACGGGTCAAATAATTAGAATATAATAATAAGCCGAATGTATGCAAGTTAAGAATTTCCTTAATCCGGATGTGGGATTTTAATGTCATATGATAGAATGTGAATTTACAAGCATGTAGGAAGAAACGGGAGGTTAAACGGGTAAACGGTTCAAAAGTTACGCGTGTTTTAGTGCGTACGAACGACAAAACAACACAGCAGAAAACTGTTGTTTCTGCTAGGCGTCGCCGACGCGGGTAGGTGGCGTCGCCGACGCCGCCCAGAAACCTCAGTTTATCTCCGACGCCAGTTTCCCCTGGATGACGCCAAGCCGACGCCGTTAGGCGTCGTCGACGCCTAAAGTGGCGTCTCCGACGCCCCTCCCATCATACGCTTCTGATTTTCGCCGTTTTGGCTCGTTTTGCTTGATCCGTCGTCCGTTTTGGATGTAGGAATGGTATGTACGTATGTAGTTGTGTATGTAAGTGCGCATGAAGGTATATATGAGTATATGCACGTATGTAAAGTTGTAGGAAAGGTTTGTATACATGTAGATGTGTATGTATGTATGTGTAAAGATATGTACGAGGGTATGTATGTATGCAATGATGTAGGAAAGGCTTGTATGTATGTAGATGTGTATGTATGTATGTGGAAAGATATGTACGATTGTATGTACGTATGTAATGATGTAGGAAAGGTTTGTATACATATAGATGTGTATGTATGTATGTGTAAAGATATGTACGAGGGTATGTATGTATGCAATGATGTAGGAAAGACTTGTATGTATGTAGATGTGTATGTATGCATGTGGAAAGATATGTACGATTGTATGTACGTATGTAATGATGTAGGAAAGGTTTGTATGTATATAGATGAGTATGTATGTATGTATGTAAGTACGTATGTATGTATGGAATAGACACGTTGAGTGTTAATGTTATTAATGGTATACCTCGAGAATGAAAAGTAATGCAGGTACATTATTGAAGCCTCACCAGGAAATGGATATGCAGATGAAATGCTTAAAGCTTAAAAGATGACGAAGTGTGAAGTGTACGCGAATGAACTTTGTTTCGTAAATATGTACTAATGTTATGAATGTATGTGGTGAATGCAGGTTGTACGGATGATGAGCGATTATCACAAGGATTAGAGATCGAAGACCGAGTCACTAGAGAGATTGTACGGGGACGTTGAATGTAAAATGTAGTTAGTGTAAGCTGTGTTTCTAGTTAACAAGTAAGAGGATGATAGACTTTTGATGAAGAATTAAGTTAAAGTTAAAAGTTTAAATCAATTGAGGTATTTATAATGCAAGAAATTCTATGGTTAGTGTTTCCGCTGCGACTTTTTGTCAAATATGATTTAGGGTGTAACAAAATGGATGTGCAAGATGAAGACAAAACCGCATTTCGAACGCCGGCAGGGCTATACTGCTACACCAAGATGCCTTTCGGATTAAAGAATGCGGGCACGACCTATCAAAGGCTGATGAATGAAACATTCCATGATGCTATCGGCAAGTACATCGAAGTGTATATGGATGACCTAGTCATTATGAGCAAAGAGGAGAACACAATGCTGATGAACATCCAAAAAACGTTTGACACCTTGCGCGGAGTAAGTATCAAGCTAAACCCAGCGAAATGCTCTTTCGGCATGGAAGAGGGAAAATTCTTGGGTTTCATCGTCACAAAAGATGGCTTCAAAGTGAATCCGGATAAGATACAAGCAATCGAACGTATGCCTTCACCTTCGACGATCAAGGAGATGCAAAAATTGGCAGGGCGGTTGGCAGCACTTAACCGTTTCCTGGCCAATCACGCAGCCAATTCTTTCCCGTTTATCAAAACACTCCGCAATTGCATGAAGAAAAGCCAATTTCAGTGGACTCCGGAAGCCGAAAGCGCATTCCGCGAGATGAAAGATTGCCTCATCAGGTTGCCAACGTTAACTGCACCAGTCAAGGGAGAACCTTTGGTGCTATACTTATCAGCCTCCGACAAAGCAGTAGGAGCAGTGTTACTTGTTAATCGACAAGGTATCCAGACACCAGTTTACTACGTGTCACGAACCTTGACCGACCTAGAAACCCGGTATGCCATCATGGAGAAACTAGTCCTCGCATTGATCCATGCATCAAGACGGCTGCGCAGGTACTTTGCCAACCACGTCATTCACGTGTTAACAAACTGCAATATTGGCAACATCTTAGCAAGGCCAGAGATTTCAGGAAGACTAGCAAAGTGGGCGATAGAACTCGGCGGCCTTAATGTGGTCTTCAGGCCAAGACCAGCAATCAAGGGCCAAGTGCTAGCAGACTTCATGACAGAAGTACCGGAAGAAAAAAATTGGGAGTGTAAAGCAATGGAAAAAGCCGAAAAACAGCAAGTAGAGGAACCGTGGTTGTTGTACACAGACGGCGCGTCTAACGAAGACGGCGCAGGCACAAGGCTTCGGCTGGTGAGCCCCGACAAACATGAATTCACCTACGCCATATGTTTGGATTTCAAGAGCACGAACAATGAAGCCGAATATGAAGCTTTCCTTGCTGGCTTAAGATTGGCAATCAAAATGGGAGTTAGACACATCGAAGCACATATGGACTCCATGTTAGTGGCCGGGCAAATCAACGGGCAATACGAAGCCAAAGGAGAAGTAATGGCGCTCTACCTGAGTCAAGCAAAGACGTTGCTACAAACCTTCTATTCCTACAAAGTGCACCACATTAACAGGAGCGAGAACAAACCAGCAGACGCGCTGAGTAAACTCGCATCTACAAGTTTTCAACATCTGGCGAAGGATGTGCGCATATAAGTTTTGAGCAACCCATTAGTGCCGCTGAGAGAAGTAAGCGTTATTCAAGTAGGAACAACATCATGGATGACTCCGATAATAGCGTACCTTCAATCTGGGATACTCCCAGAGAACAAAGCTGAAGCGAGAAAAATCCAGTACAAAGCTGAACACTATCAGATGGCTAATGGAATTTTGTATCGAAAGTCAAACCTTGGGCCACTGTTAAGATACGTCGACCCCGAAGACGCAAACTATCTGATAAGAGAAGTGCATGAAGGTATTTGTGGTATACATGCTGGACCAAGAATGGTGGTGGCAAAAGTGATGAACGTCGGGTACTACTGGCCCGGGATGCATTTAGACGCGGTAGAAGAGTTGAGGAAATGCAGTGGATGCCAAAGACACGCCCCCAAAATGATGCGTCCCAAGAATGAATTGGTACCAGTCACAACGGCGTGGCCTTTTCAGCAATGGGGAATCGATATGGTCGGCCCTTTCCCCGAAGCCCCAGGTGCTGTCAAATTCATAATAGTCGCAGTCGACTATTTCACCAAATGGGTAGAGGCAAAGGCACTTGCATCAAACACCTCCACTGTCGTCAAACGATTCATATGGGAACAAATCATATGCCGATTCGGACTACCACTCAGAATCATCACCGATAACGGAACGAACTTTGCCGCAGAGGATCTTCAACAGTGGTTTAAAGAATTACAAATTGAGCACACCTTCTCCTCGGTGGCGCACCCACAGGGGAACGGCCAAGTGGAAGCCGTCAACAAAAGCATCGTAGATGGTATCAAAGCACGACTAGGAGAGAAAAGAAGAGGCTGGGTCGACGAATTGCCCAGCATCTTATGGGCGATGCCGAAGATAAGCAACGGGGAAACACCGTTCAGTTTAGTCTATGGGTCCGAGGCGGTGATACCAGCAGAGATCGGGCTGCCATCGCCAAGAATGCTTTCCATGAACGTAATCAACAACGAAGAAGAACGAAGATTAGACCTTGACCTCCTGGAAGAAAGGAGAGAGATGGCGGCAATAAATGAAGCAAAGTACAAGACAAAACTGGAAAAGTATTACAACTCCAAAGTCCGCATCTTCACCTTCAATCCAGGAGAATACGGCCTAAGGGACAATGAGGCGTCTAACGCCAAAAAACCGGGGAAGCTAGCCCCCAAGTGGGAGCGGCCATATGTAGTAGATGCGGTACTCGGGAAAGGGGCATACAAGTTACGCACCCTCGACGACAAAGAAGTTCCAAGAACCTGGAACGCCCAGCAATTAAGAAGATGCTACATGTAAAAGGCCGAAGTTTTTTTTTATGTACTTGTAACGGCCGCGCGCCAGCACAGTTAGCATTAATACAAGAAGTGTTTGGCTATTCCTTCTCATGCAAATTTCTCGTCACAACTGCATATATTACTTTGGGTATACACGAAAACATCAATGGCTCGACCATTAGGAAACATTGTAGACCTCCAAGGCATGTCACAAACAAGTGCACAGCCGGGTCAAAAACACAACTAAAGCCTAAAAACGCCAAATAAATACTTCGTGCCCACATAAACACGAAAACATCGAGCACAGGATAAACAAACATTGTAAACACCCCCAAGGCTGAGCACAGCGGGGTAAACACAATAACCTGTAACTCGATCACTTCGTATTCACGAACCAACCTGCGCACACGAACGACAGTATAAAACGTTGTAACTAACACAACACAACCTGTCAGCGCCATCATTCATTCGTGATACCTGAATCAAAGTAATTACACATGCACATATTATGACGATAACAAAATTCGCATAAAACAAAGGCGAATATTAACATAACAAACATCAAGCATAGTTAAATGTTCACAAGCATCACAGGTAAGCAAAAATTAAAATTGTTCACAAACTTGTCAACTGATTACAGGGCCATCTAAGGCCATACGCGGCACGCAGGCCGAAATCCTTCACTGGGGATGACTAGTCCCAGCACCTTCATCACCAAGCGCCTTCTTTAACAAGGCAACACCATCTGGCCTCCGAGGAAGCGAACTCCTTGCGCTTGGCAGCATATTTCCCATCACAGTTCTCTTTGTAAAGCTCGAAATGGTAATCTTTCTCGTTACTGGCAGCTGCAGCTTTTCCCTCAGCATAGTCGAACTTCCGACCACTATTGTACCCCGCTTGACCCAACTCAAACATGTAAGTAGCAAGTTCGTGAGAGTTAACAATACGATCTGCAATCTGCAAAAATACAACAAAGTAAGAAAAAGGTACAACAAACTAGAAAACAAAATAAACAAAGGAAGTTACCAAAGGCATTGCGCGCGAAAGCAGCCACTGGCAATCAGCAGAAACTTCTTCAAGCAGAAGTTCAGAGGCCTTGCCCTCGGCAACCTTCTCCTCAAGAAGACGATCAGCAGCTTCACATTCAGAAGCCTTCTGCTTAGCAAGATTTTCCAGTTTGGCAATACGATCAACATACTCCTTTTCTTTCTTTTCAAACGCATCACGCGCCTGTTGAGCTTCCTCAGCAATCTCTGACTTTTCACCAAACAAACGCACAATAGTGTCACGTTGAGATTGCATCTCGACATTAGTACGTTCACATGCTGATTCCCAGTCCTTTTGCTTTTGAACGTTGACCTGTTTCTCTTGCTCGAATTTGCGTTCAGCATCCGCAAGCCTCCATAACAAACCCTTCTTCTCAGCATTAATTTTTTCTCTCTCCTCAGCAAATGCCTTATTCTCATCTTCAAATTCAGCTGTCTCCTCTCCCATCAATCTCCATTCATGCACAATCTCCTGAGAAGTGGCGAAATGGTTAACAGCAGTACGCACATGATCATCCAACAACTCAAACTGATTGCGTTTCTTTTGAAACATTCTCTCAGCAGGGGGGAGAGAGAGCGAGAAAAAATCATGACAGTTACCCAGATCATTTATCCTGGAACCCTGGGTTAGATTCCAGCAAGGGGCATGAGGTAGATCATCACAAGCAGGGTTCTGTGTATCAAAAGAATCAGCACGAACATTCTCAAACTGAAGGCTGCGGACAACACCCGAAGTAGCACCATCGCCGTCACCCCGGAGGGCGCTTGGTGTAAATGGTTTGACGGGGAGCGGTTTGACTAGACTCCACGGTGATGTCAACACCCTTACCTCTACCATCACCACCTCCACCATCGCCACCAGCATCACCACCACCACCCTCACCCACATGCTCAACGGTCACATCATCTTCTTTCCTCTTCCCAGCATCATCACGAGGAGGAGACAAGTCAATGTTCCTGGATGGCGGAGAGGTAGGAGGGGTAATCTTTGAAACATCAACCACGCGCGGTAGTCTACCTGACTTGACACCTGAGACAAGATAAACACAAACATAAAAAACAAGCAAAAACCCAGATGACAAAGCCCACAATCACAAATGCTTCACCTGTTGGAGCAGAGGCAACATATATTTCCTCCAACAGATTACCACGATCACCACTAAATACACCCATATCAATCTCAGATTCAGAGGGTGCAGGACGAGTTTCCTTATGGAGTTTAGCCTTTTTCGAAGCAAGAAGAGCAGCAGCCTGCTCGTCAAGTTTCCGCTTGTGGTCCTCAACAGCTTTTTTCTTCATCAGTTCCGTCAAGGTAGCGCGGTCGTCCGGATCAGATCCACGATGTTTCTCTCCGGTCCCTAAACTGGACAACGTATCAGAAACTACAACGTAATCTACGACAGGAAGAGTAGAAGGTTGCTTACGAGGAGTTTCAGTGGCATGTTCCTCAGCCTTCTTCCCTTTCCCTTCTGGTTTGTCAGCTTTCGTTTTTCTCCGCGTTTCCAACTGCTCAGCAGCATCAACCGGAATCTCCACGTCATCGTCAATGGGTTCATTAACGGGCTCACGCGCAACCCCTTGTGCTGGACCTGCACGCGGGGAATGAGAAGTTAGGCCTTTATAAGATCTGTCAGAGCCATCACTCGAAAGAACAACAACTTCTTCCCGAGTAAGATTAATAGCATCATCATCATCCTCACTATCTTCACCTAAAACAGTGTTGGCATGAGCGGTAAAACTCTCGTTAGTCGGATGCAAGAAACGGGGGCGAATCTGATCCAACCAAGGTTGTTTCCCAGCCCCCTGAATCGCCTCAACCATGGCACCACCGGCCTTCGTATCCAACACATTCAACAAGCTGTAACCTACTGCAAAAAACAAGGAGATGAGGAATATATATAAAAAAATTTAAGAGAGAAAGAAACAAAAAGTTATAGAACACCACATACGTTTGCCATTATAACCATAAGCTGGGACCCCCAAAGGATGCTTCGGGATCCACAACATACTCATCCCAGCACCCACCAACGCCATCTCCTCAAGCTGAAGAATAGGAGTGGCTTTATGTGTCAACTTCTTATACCACCTTGTTCAAAAAAATCTGCAACCACATCAACCTTGGGGATCCCCTCACTCGCTGACCGGTAATGCATCTCTACCGGGATAACACCACGGCGAATATAGAAAAACCTTTGCTTCCAGTCATGCAAACTCTTCAAAGGAGCAGAATAAACTGGAGCAACACCGGTCCGAGAGTTAAAGGAATAAAAACCACTGGTACACGTAACGGTATAGAAGACATTGAACATCGCAAAAGTTGGCTTCACACGATTAGCCATGCAAACAAACTCAAAATGAGTAATACGGGGAAGCCCGATAACATTGATCTGAGAAAGATGGAGCCCGTAGTTCCTCAAGACGTCGGCAGTAAACCTGGTGATTGGAAGCCGAAAATTACCCTCTCGAAAAAACGCAGCATACAAAGTCATATAGCTCGGGGGTGCATCCATAGCAGTCGAACCGACAGTCAGATATTGGGCTCCCCATTCGGGCAAGAATCCCATCTCCCCCACCAGATTGTGGAACTCCTCTTCCTTCCACCCTATGACCGCCTGGTCAGGACCCGGGTGAGTTTTCCCTTTATTTCTCTTCTTCCTCTGAGAAGGATTCACCCCAGACATAATGAAGGTAATCAGAAGTTCGCCGGAAACTCTCAAAGGAATGGAAGAAAAAAGATAAAGAAACGAGAGAGAGCCAAACTTCAAATTTTGAAAAAGTGGGGAAGAAAGAGAAACCGCCTTGATATTTATACCCATCGCATTTAATGCGATGGGTAGTGGGCCGTCAGAATCCAGAGAGGCAGCCAATGGGGGAGAAACACGTTATAAGAGAGAGAAGACGTCACCTATTTTTTCGGGAGCGTGGGAAACAGACGCCTGACACCTAGACATAAAGTAACTGACATAACTGAAAAGGCGCATGTTCACCTCCGATAAGACAGGGGACACCAGACAGTCACATCAGTCGCTCCCTCCCAAGACAACAAAACTTCTTTCAGAAGAAAACAACAAGCGCCATTGCGCCATGCGTCCATTTGGCTCAACTTTCATAAGTTGCCAAAACCCATGCGCCACGCGCCCATTTGGCTCAGCTTTCACAAGGTGCCAAAACCCATGCGCCATGCGTCCATTTGGCTCAACTTTTATAAGTTGCCAAAACCCATGCGCCATGCGTCCATTTGGCTCAACTTTTTCAAAGTTGCCAAAACCCATGCGCCATGCGTCCATTTGGCTCAACTTTCAGAAGTTGCCAAAACCCATGCGCCATGCGTCCATTTGGCTCAACTTTTATAAGTTGCCAAAACCCATGCGCCATGCGTCCATTTGGTTCAATTTTTCAAGTTTCCATAACAAACACACGCCATACAAACCACTACCTTCATAAGTCCAGAATCCCTCCTAGACGATCAACTCAACTAGAAGGCACACTGGACTGGGGAGACTTGAAGAGGTATGGTCCAATTCCTTGCCCACATGGCAAGGACCACACCACTTTTCCACCCTACGTGGCGCTGACATCAACAAGATCATCCAGAAGCTTTTAGAAGCTTCTGGAAAGCATCAAGGTGGCACCAAAGATGCTCCATCCGACAAAAAGGACAACACGTGTCGCCAGTCATCAAGCGCCAGGTAGGCCTGCGACGAATCAAGGGGCAGTCCGACAGTACCAGTACGACGTCTCCTGAATAGGCAAATATAAGCGCGCCACGTGTACCACTACACTGACCACAGCAGAGGAGACCAAAAGGATATTCCCCTTGGTCGGACAGCTGGCGCGCAACCACAGCTGGCACTGCTGCTCCTCCCTCCTTCACCCTCTGGCTATAAATAGGACCCTTCATCATCCAGGCTGAATCACCTGGCTCTCTATACTCTCACACTATACACACACTGATTATTCTTCCTCAGAACAGTACTTATTCTCACGCCGGAGTCTGGTTAAGAGGGAAACCCCCACATTCCCCTCTTAACGAGACTAACGGTGTTGCTGTTTTGCAGGACTCAAGCCATCTCTACGAGTAGGAAATGAGATTGAACCCACAGAAGAAATAACCCCGCAGATTAACCCTGGTGTTAACCTGTGTTTCATCAGATCCAATGTCTGATTGGGCAAGCCGATGAGCTGGATGACAAGATGGACGAAGATGTTGAGGGTGATTGGGATCTGTATTCTGAAATAGTATATCTAAATCACATGGCACCATGGAGTGTGTTTGGTGGAAGGAGTATGCCACGATGTGGATTATGACTAGGATCCGCTACCTATGATAGTGGATTCTTCTCTGAATTCACAACTGCAAAAAGTGGTTTGATGGAGCACTTTCAATTCAATTATGGTGGAGTTTGGGCAAGGAGTGGTTCGATAGAGTGTGCAATATTATTAATACAGTCCATTTGAATTCGATATCCATGCAAGCTATAATCAGACTTGATTTATAGCTATAGTTTCTTTTATTTCAACTTGATTAAAGTTTGCACGCCAACCAAACTATGGCATTCAACTCTACATCATCGATTCCTCTATCTGCAAAGTTGCCAACAGCTTCTTTCTTATTAAATAGCAAATCCAATGTGCCACCATGTAACCCATCGATCAAGCTAGCACACACAACAAGCGACCACGTCACTCGTGCAGAACCTCGTTTTTAGGCGAAAGTATAGCCCTCTCACAAATGTAATTTTCATTGTTGATGTTTGGGAGAATTGAGGGATAAACGAAATCAATTAAACTGGGAATGGGCAGATTGTCACTAAATAGAATATAGTGTGGTATTTTAATTGTTGCATCTCTATCATTAGTACTACTAACATTTCCCTCATCAAAGTCCAACCAACATTTTGAAAAAATATTTATTTTTTGTTCCATATTAGAGCAGAACTTCCAATGGTTAACCTCATGGCTTTTTGGTTAACCTTAGCAACGTACATTTACTCCAAAGAAATGATGAACTTAATGAGGCATTCACAATATCTTGTCTTCGACCATTTGGAACAACTTAAAGAATTTGTCTAAAATCCTCACCAAAAACACTAAGGTGGTATTTGTTTTTCTAAAAAAGATATGCGCAGTCTCTTCTGTCTTCGTCGCGCAGACCACATGCAGACATTGTCACCTGCAGACTGTTTGTTTTTTCGAAAACGTTTCATTAAAAAACCTTTGCACGAGCTCTTCTTGGTGCAGACTAGCCCAACCACTTCTAAGATCTTCTAAGGTCTGCAGAAGGGTTAAACACCACCACCCACTACCACCGTCCACCACCCACCACCATCCATCACCACCACAACCACCGTCCACCACCCACCGTCCACCATCACAACCCACCACAACCATCCAGGACCACCCACCACCAACGTCCAACACCACAACCACCACCTGTACACCATCATCATCATCATACTCAATAAATCCCACCAATAGCAAAGCAAATGTAGGGTCTAAGGAGGGTAAGATGTAGACAACCTTACCTCTACCCCGTAGGAATAGAGAGGCTGCTTCCAGTGAGACCCCTGGCTTGATGGTAGTTTTACCTCTTAAAAAACAAGCAGCACCTACCCTTACCTCCAAATGAGATTTGAGAACTGATAGAACCATCCATATTGAAAATGTTATTCATAGTTCTATCAAACGCTTCGAATGCATGTTTTATGGACCATTGGTGCTTCATCCCATATAATCAACTTCGTCTCGTGAAGTAAATTAGCCACACACTTGTCTCGTTTTAAATAACAAACTGAATCCTTGGTATGATTCAAAGGAATATGAAACCTGTAGTGTGTCGTTCTATCTCCGATCAATAACAACAATGCAATCCCACCAGAGGCAACATTTAATACGATTTGACCTTTTGATCTTATCGTTGTCGACAATGTCTTCCATAAAAAGGTTTTATCGGTTTCACCAGAGTCGTAAACGAAAAAATACCTCCTTCGTTACCGTTAACTCGATAAATAAATGAGCTTTAAGCTCAGCTCAGGCTCGATAAGACTCGACTCGTTTCCAGTTTTTTCTCAAGCCAATTTTGTTTGTACCGCTACGTCTAACTAACATATAACTAAGTTTCCCTCCATTTCTCAACTCCTCTTACCATAATCACGTGTTAGGCCCTGTTTGGTAGCCTCTTAATCCATTCAGAGGCTGCCTCTTAATGAAATCATTTGTGGCCCTTATGTCTGAATGAATAAGAGGTAACCTTATGTCTGACTAGATAAGAGGTAACATCTGAATGGTAAACCATCACATGTCACATTCTTCTACATTATCTTTGTTAAACTCTTAAATGATTTCATTAAGAGGTAGCCTCTTAATGTCATTCAGATGCTACCAAACAGCCCCTTAATCACGTGACTTCCCATTCCGTACGTTAGGACCGTTAGGTCGAAGAAATTGATCTATTCAATAACATTTCCCTAATTTATCTCGTATAATCATCATCATCAGAATAATAATAATAATAATTTCAATGGCCGATTGATCTGTGTTTCATCGCGTCAATGGCGAGTCGTTCGATTTCTAGGGTTTCAATCATTCTCCTCTTTTGTTTTCCAGGTAATTCTTAATTTCTTATCTATAATCAACCTAATTTAGCTTTTCTATTATTGATTTGAATAATAATTGAATGTTATATAAAGATTTGAATTTGTGTTTGTTGAATCTAGGCTGGTTTTTTTTTTTTTTTTTTTTCTTTTTTGTAGAAGTTTTGTTATCAGCAGTTGTGACACTACATTCTATTGAAATATATACAACTCATGCATGGATATCGTCAACGCCGAAAGTTTACTTTCAATGTAAAGGGGAGAAGAAGACTGTTTTGCAGGATGTGAAGAAGAAACACACTGTATATACTTTCAGGGATGAAGAATCTTTTCAGGTATTGATAATCTAATCAAATGTAAGAAAAAAATCACAAAAATGAACACTTTTTGGGTGCAGTTAGACTATGTGTAGTGGTTTAACTAATAACACAATTGTTTTTTAATCTTTCTTTTATATAAAAAAAATGCGAGTAAACGGTTTGGCGCCCTTCTTTAGCGAGCCAGCACGGTGTAAACGCCCTTGGTGGGTGACTCCTGGTCTTATAGCCATGAGATACGCGGTATCTACTATCATCAAGAATGCATAGGGATGTACAAACATGACCCACATTATTTGTGAAAATAAAGTATAAAAAAGGAATTTTGCGTATAAATAAAAAAGGGGTTGTTTGTTTCAGCTCTTAATGGGTCAGACCTCTTATTGGTTAAGCACTTAATGGTTCAGACTGTTTGTTTCGTGAGCAGATGTCTGAATGGTTCAGACATTTGCCTATGAATGGTTAAGCATTATAGTGAGTCTGAATGACTTATTTGAATTGGTCAGATATTTGACTCTAAACGGTTAAGCATTATGCTGGTTCTTAATGTTTTAGACCTCTTACTAGTTCAGCATTTACCCATTCAGAAGTTGCCAAACAACCCCTAAATAATGGGTCTTGTTTGTACATTCCAAGGCATTTCAAGTGTTACGCGAAATAGTTTAACGTATTTTATGGCTATATAGATAAAAATTGTCTGACATGGACACTAACGTGTAATGCATCCAGATAATGGTAATTCTCGTAGTGTAATATATGTGCTTTTCGTATAGAAAATTTTGGGTGTATACGTTTTCGACCCCCCGTCGGAAATCTCAAGCTTCGCCAGTGTTCATAAGCATATGATTATTTGTTGTCTTTTGATTCATCAGAGTTTATATGATTCAGACTTAACAAGTTCATTAAGGCATGATATATTTGTAATATGGTTTATGCGTTTGTTTGTTTATTTATTGTTTAATTTTTTCAGCCTCTTGTGGATTTCAAAAGTATAAAATGCAAGAGATGTGGATTTTATGAAGAGAGGCTTATTAAATCTGACGATGTGTTTGACGAGTGGGAATTCTGTCCTGATGATTTTAACTCTGATGATGGTCGGTACATTCACACCAAAGACGAGGAACTTAATGCAACGTTTGTTTGTAAAGAGTGTGTAAAAAAAGGTATTGCGTATATGCATATCATGTACATGTTTATTTATATTTAATGTGGCAATCCGGGTACATAAACAATGCGGCTCAAAACAGGTCAGGTTGGGTTGTCCCCTTAACACCTTTTGTCCAAAAATATTCAAGTTCTTACGATTAATTAGCGTGTCAAATATGATTCAGAAGAATTATGTTATTTTAATAAGAGTAAAGTACATGGATGGTCCTTGTGGTTTACCAAAATTTTGGATTTGGTCCCTAGCTTTCTAAAAGTACACGAATGGTCCTTGTGGTTTGCACTTTGTAACACATTTAGTCCCTAGCCAACAAATGTAAAGGTTTTAGCATGTCCAAGTTAAGAGACTAACTGCGTTACAAAGTGCAAACCACAGGGACCATCCATGTACTTTTGAAAAAAGTCAGGGACTTAATGCGTTACAAAGTGCAAAACATAGCGACCATCCTTGTACTTTTGGAAAGCTAGGGATCAAATCCAAAATATTGGTAAACCACAGGGACCATCCGTGTACTCTACTCTTTTAATAATATTCTATGTTTTGATTAAGGTGGATTTTGACCCGTTTCTTTTTCAGTTTTTATTTTTTTTATTTTAACCCTTAGAAATAAATCATAACTCGAATTGACCCATTAAGAGGATTCATCTGAACCCTGAACCACCTTTCTGGTTTGGGTTGACATGGATTGGACCGGGTTGACCCGAACGTATGTATGTTAAAATATTTTAAATATTTAGTGTGTCAAATATGATCAAAAGTTGTGTTATTTGAACATACATTTTACTAGACTTTCACCATTCACCATTGTGACCCGTTAGAGATCAAACATGACTCGACTTATCTAACAATCTATTAACTATCGAACGTTTGACTTTTTGCAGGCGCACCCAAGAGCTCAGATAAAGAAAATGACTCTCATTCTCATGAAAAAGAAAATGGAATGCACTGGTCTATGATAATAATCATTGGTTTAAGTGTAGTGTCTTCTACTGTACTATTGATCATGGGATTACTTCTTGCATACAAGATTTGGCAGAAGCGAAAGCGACAGCAAGATCAGGCTCGGTTTATGAAACTGTTTGAAGATACGGATGAGATAGAAGATGAATTAGGTATTGGTCCTCTTAGTGACTCAGTCTAACAAATATTTTTATGCAATTTTAACTTTTGCTCGGTTATTCATATATACAAAAGCAGTTGAGTTTATAAAAATGGTGATTATAGATCTAAAGTGGTGCGATATGGTAAGCGTTAAATCTGAGGTTGTTTACACAGGTGAATCAAGAACGCAACTCCAATTAAAACTTTTGTTTAACACCCTTGAACACTACTTCTATTCTAACTCAAATGCTACTGCCGACTCAAGATAATAAACATAATAAAAACAATTTCCCATTCGTTGATTTACTTCGACAATCGGTAGATGTTGATTTGGATTGGTTGAATTAAAAAAAATGTAACTTAAAACTATGAGAAAAGAAAAGGAAGTGAAAAGAAGACAATAAAATGGGGAGACAAACCAAAAGGAAGTGAAAGGAAAATCATTTTAATATTAATATAGATAATTTCGAAAAGTATTAAATCAATTGAAAATAATGCATTTACATCAACACGGTGACCTGATCTCTGACATGAACCTCCAATATCGAAAGCCTTTTTTCCATATCCGCCATCCAGTGATCGATATATTCATATGTGGCGTTGGTGGTCGTGTTGTTGATTAAAGAGGGAGTGCTCTCGGTGATCAAGGGTTGGTGATGTGGTCATTATGAGTGGTGTTGCTCACTTGCTCTCCCTAGACAACTTATGTTGTGGTGTAATTTGTGCCTTCTTCGTCAATGGCTATCAAGGGACATCAGTTGCAACAAAGATTTCATGACTAGCCTCACTAGGTGCTAAAGTCCATAATAACCCATACATGTGTTGCGTATTTGTACAATCTCTTGTAATTTTGTATGTAACATCCAAATAACCGTAAATATTTTATTAAAAGTTACAACTTATTTTCCTTTTTAACTTTTTCTTTTGATAATTATAAAATTAGGTCAATTATATTGACTAAAAAGTGAAGTTAAACTATGGGCTCAAGCTTGACCAAACCAACTCTTATGGGTTATTGGACTAAAGTGGAGGTTGAAAGGCTCTCCACCATTAGAGCCGAATAACATGTTAAAAATCCTTGCTCATATGGCTGCAAATGCTACTTCTATCCTTTTGCTTATTGTCATATTCATGTCCTTGTATATGATAATGAATTTCATTATTTGAGCAATGAAAATGGTCGAATTGGGGGTAAAACTTCAATGTTGAACTTAGTAACTTCATCATAAATTATTGAAAGTCTTGTAAAAATTATACAAAGTCATATTTTGATCTGATTGAGGTGTTCTGTTTTTTATTAGAAAGCTACACGAGTCTACTTTATTAGAACGACAAACGCACCCACCCGTTAATCACATTCCTAAATCTATACATTGTCCACCATGAGACTTGAACCCTCAACCACATTGAAAGAGGCACCACTATGTACATACCTTAATACCATTAGACTACACGCCCTTTAACTACAACCATACAGGAAGGGAGAGACACCACAATATCAATCATAAAAGCATAACACAACAAATCCTTACAAGTGACTTGCACACAAGAAAAAGTATTGCGTGCACAATATTCTCTATATTTTCTTTAAGGAAACATCACATTATTCTTCAAGCAACATATGAAACAAGTGCCAATAAGGTCGTGGTGGAGTGGTTGGCGAAAACCTTGATGTTCTTTGTGACCCAGGTTTGACTCTCACTCTTCGCATTATTTTATGCGGCATCCAGGTGAAGGGCGAATACGGGTGGCGCCAGTTCATCTTGGATGGAAGGTGAGGTTTTACCGATTATTCCACTGTCGTGCCTTCGGACGGGTGAAGGTTGGATTTCGCGCATCTAGGAGAGCCAAGAGGCTGACGGCGATTAAGTAGTCAATCTTGGACACAACGTCCGGTGTCACGATCTTACTTCCTTGCGGTTCAAAGAAAAAAAATATATGAAACAAGTAACAACACACAATGAAAGTCGAATATTTCCACCAATAAATGGCACTTTCGGCCATCACAACCGCCGCCATAACCACCAGTCGCCACTCCATCTTATCACATTCACCATCCTTATCAAACCTCACACTCTTCTTAACAACACACCGTCTTCATTATCATTATCGCCACTCCAGAAAACTCATAACAACAACAACAACAATGGCATCATCTTCACCGGACCACAAGACCACCGCACCCTACGGCTCCTGGCACTCTCCGATCACCTCCGACGTCGTTTCCGGAGCTTCCAAAGGCCTCGGAGGCACCGCCGTTGACTCTCACGGTCGCCTGTTTTGGCTCGAGTCACGTCCTACTGAAGCCGGGTAGGTCAATGTTAATCGATGATTTTACGAGCCCTAATTTTGGTAGTTTGGTGTTTTATTGGTGAAATGTTGATTTAGTTAGTTTTTGAAACCCTAATTAGTGTAATTTGTTGTTTCATAGGCGATTGTTGATAGATTTTGTTGTTTTTAGGCGATAGTTGATAGATTATTGGTAAAATGTTAGTTTAGTTCGTTTACGAAGATCTAATTGCTGTAGTTTGTTGTTTCGTAGGCGACTGTTGATAGATTTATCAGTAAAATATTAATTTGGTTACTTTCCGAAACCCTAGTTACTGCAGTTTGTTGTTTTATTGCGGTTTTATAGACGATCACTTATAGTTATCCCCCAAAACTTAACTACTGTAATTTGTTGTAAACTTAACTACTGTAATTTGTTGTTTCATAGCCGATCACTTATAGAATTATTGATAAACTGTTGATTTAGTTATTTTCAAAGAACCTAATTATTGTATTTTGTTGTTGTATCACGGATTTATAGACGATCGTTATAGTTACTTTTCGAAAACCTAATTACCGTAATTCGTTGGCGGTTTTATAGACGATCTTTTATAGTTATTTTCAGAAAACTTGATTACTGCAATTTGTTGTTCCATAGGCGACTGTGGATAGATTCATTGGTAAAATGTTGATTTTGTTATTTTTCAAAAACCTAATTAATGTAATTTGGTGTTCTATAGACGATCGGTTATAGTTAAAGGGGATAAAGATGAAAACAAAGAAGCTGTTGATGTAACACCGAAAGAATTCTCAGTCCGTACAGTTGCCCAAGAGTACGGTGGTGGTGCCTTTTCAATTTCAGGAGACACTGTTGTTTTCTCGAATTACAAAGATCAAAGGCTTTACAAGCAATCTACTGATTCAAAAGGTTTGACCTAATAACTATCACATTAATCTGATATTATATCAGATTAATGTTGCCAAAATGTTAATGGAAATCAATTGGCATTACTCATTACTCATTAGAAAAGTGTGTATGACATAAATCATAAGGTGCATCTTGTTTTCAAATGTCAAAATGAATAGTTTTGACTTGATCACAAAAGTCAAACTGTACCAACTTTTTTTCATGTATCTAGAGTTTAGTAAATTTTGGTATTTTTTAAGTGTAGATTCAGCACCTGTGCCACTTACCCCTGATTATGGTGGACCTTTGGTGAGCTATGCGGATGGAGTTTTTGATACATCACTTAATCGGTTTATCACTGTTATGGAAGGTGCTTCTTTTTATCTTGTGCCCACAATTTTTATATACCCTTTCAACCATTTATCCCACTAAATATCGTCATGTTTATTTCTGTTAAGACCGACGTGAAAGTAGCTTGGATGCAATCACAAGCATCGCATCGATAGAACTTGGTGGTAACACTATTCAAGGTATGGTTAGCGATTGTGTTCTCAATTTTTGTTTCAATTGTTTTATGGTCTCGAGTATTGAGTCATTTGGTTTTGCTAGAGGTGGCAGGATTTGCGTAGGGCTGTCCTTTCTTTATCTGAAACCCGATCCGAATTCGAAGCCACCCGAACCCGGATTAGAGAATACCCGAAAATCCCGAACCCAATAACCCAAACCCAACCAACCCGAACCTTAAATGGGCCGGTTGTCGGGTCACTTTTTCCCAACCAAAAACCCGAACAACCCGAATCTCGAAATCCGAATATAAACCCCAACATTATTGTCTTTTTTATAGATGCGATTTGATTTGGAGTGTTTTATATTTGAAACATTAAGCTTTGGGACTTTTGAACATTATCATACCATATTGTTAAATGATGTTTGAGTTGTGATAATATTTTTTAACAACATGATATATTTGATGATATTTTGCGGAAAAAAAACAATTTTTTTTTAATTTTACACATAAACCTGAAAACTGAACAACCCGACCCAAACTAACCCGACCCTGATAACCCAAACCCGAACAACCCGAATTTTAAATGAGTCGGTTATCGGGTTACTTTTTCCTAGCCAAAAACCTGAACAACCGGACCCGAAAAAACCGAAACACGAAGGTCACCCCCAGATTTATGGGTCTGGGAGGTTGGGTAACTGGCCAAAACGTGTTTAGGTTAAAACAGGCAGTTTTTTTGGTATCTGTTAAAATGGATCTGGTTGGGTTGAGCCACAAACACTTTCGTCCATATCTTTTTTAAGTATTTTTTGCAGTGATATACATTTTTCAAAAGCGATAATTTTACAACAATAATATAAGTTTTTGAATAAAATGATCTAGGGGGTTGTATACATTAAAAGAGGCTTTAGGGTGACTCAACCTGTTTGACGTGTTCGTCCCATTTGACCACTTCCCCTTTTGGCTTATTTTTATTAACCTTGCTGAAATAAAACACACACATGGAATCGTTATTTTCATAATCAAATGGGATGAAGATGCTGTCTCTATGTTACGCACTCAGTGCGAACCCTGATCTTGTACTTTTGATGGTAAATACTAAATAGCCATTTTTTGTCATTTATGGTGACACGCAGAACCAAAAGTATTAGTTGGAGGAAATGATTTTTATGCATTCCCGAGACTGGATGCTTCGGGAAAAAGGCTGGCGTGGATTGAATGGAGCCATCCGAACATGCCATGGGATAAATCACAACTCTGGGTCGGCTATATTTCCGATACTGGGTAAACATAGTGCTTTGTTTTTTTGAGTTATTATTTCAAATTATAATGCTTTATAGTTTGATTGACTGTGTAACCTCTGTGTTACGACTTACGTCTGGTTCCTTGAAAGTTTTTGCCATGCTATAATTCATCTCGTCCTTCTTTATTATTGTCCATTATGTTTCTCATACATTCGATTATGCTAATTACATTTATTTGTGCAGAGATGTGTATAAACGTGTATGTGTGGCAGGAGGTGATTCTGCAATAGTAGAATCTCCAACTGAACCAAAATGGTCTGATGAAGGTAAAGTGTACTCTCTATTCATGACAAAATTTACACTTATGTAACTCTAAATGTGAATCAGGTCCTCAAATATTATGCTATTGTATATTTATATATTTTTATACCTCGTGTAGAAAGTTACTAAAATCTGTAATCTCATGAGGGGGTTTACAGGTGCATTATTTAATCATTTTAGCATCTTACGTACTGCAGGGGAATTGTTCTTCATCACTGACAGAAAAAGTGGATTTTGGAATCTTCACAGATGGGTAATTCTCGAAAAATGTTGTTATTTATGTCGTGGTTGTGTATCTGTCGTTACCTAGTATATTCAATAATAATCCATTTCTTAAATAACAGGTTGAATCTGATAATACGGTGGTGCCAATATATTCATTAGAGGCTGAATTTGCAAGACCATTATGGGTGTTTGGTATGAACTCGTATGAGATTATTAAGGAGCAAAATAACTTAATTGCTTGCACTTACAGGTTATGTGTTGTTTTACATTCATCATTTTATTTTTAAAACCTTTTCGTTCCATTTCAGTTGATTAAAATTTTATGACGTGCAGGCAGAAAGGAAGGTCATATCTCGCAATCGTGGACAAAAATAAGAGCACACTATCCGTCCTTGAGAGTCCTTTCACAGATTTAATGAATATTGTAATCTCAGTACACCTTGTTCTTGACGCTTCTTGTATTTTTTTGACTGGGTTGTCAGTTGTCACTGGGGTTATCTAATATTATTATTAATATTAATAATTATCAATTCTTTTCCGTAGACTTCAGGTGTAAAATGTCTGTATGTTGAAGGGGCATCTGGAGTCCACCCGATGTCAATAGCTAAGGTACTATTCCTACTGTTCATAACTTTCGACATTGCTTATTTAAACACCCACTAAAAGCCTTTCACTAAATCAGAAGTATAACCTCTTTTCTTTCAAACATCAAAACATTATTGTCTAGATAATTAGTTCCAACTTGCAAATCCGGAGCACCCCCTTTCTAAGTTTATCAATAGATTTATATCATCAAACCATTGTTTATAATTGATGTGAACTGATTGTGTGTGGGGGACAGGTGTCTTTAGATGAGCAGGCATCAAAAGTAGTTGATTTCAAGATTGTTTGGTCTTCTTCACCTACTATTTCAGAATACAAATCATACTTTAGCTCTCCAGAATTTATCGAGTTTCCAACAGAAGTCCCTGGTGAAGTGGCATATGCATACTATTATCCACCAACGAATCCCATTTATCAAGCCAATCAAGATGAAAAACCTCCATTACTGTTAAAGAGTCATGGTAACTGTTTTTTTCCATTTTTATTAAATTCACGTGTAGTTGTGCACATACATGCATGCACACATAGTTTTTACATTCATATAGGATAAGGATCAATTGATCAAATAAGGACCTACTGTGCATTTCACATTTTCTATGAACAGGAGGACCTACTGCCGAGACACGTGGAATCTTAAATCTTAATGTACAGTTTTGGACTAGTCGTGGTTGGGCTTTCGTGGATGTGAATTATGGTGGAAGTACCGGTATGTTGAAGTTTAGAATGATATCATATTCACAGAAATAAATTCGGGTTTATAGTTTAGTATATGTTGGGCACTTGGGCTATGTGACCTATAGGTCTTCTGTAAAAGTGTCATCTTCGGCCCATCTACTTGTTAACGGGTCAAATCGGGTTAAATTTTTTTACCTATGGGTAAAAGTAGTAGCTGAAAAGAAAATGAGTCAAACGTGTCATCAGTTGACCAAAGTATATTCTTAAAGCATACACCAACAGAATCACTTGATTTTAAAATTAATCAGTTTTTGTAATAATATACCTTTTGTAATTGTATTTAACATAGAAATTATTAAGAATGTTTTAAGAATTGGACGAAAGTGCTCCTTCTTCGATAATACACCAACAGAATCACTCTTAAAATCATTAACTAACTCATATATTTGCTACTAAAATTGCATTATGTCATGTTTTGAAGGTTATGGTAGAGCATTTCGTGAAAGGCTATTGAAGCGCTGGGGTATAGTTGACGTTAACGATTGTTGCAGTTGCGCTCAGTTCTTGGTATTTTACCACAAATTTAATCCTTACAAAATAACCATTTGGTCACATGTATTTGCCTTTTTTCAAGTTGTGCTGATATTCGTTTTTCTTTTTTCTGTTCTCTTTTTGTACAGGTGGATAGTGGAAAGGCAGATGGTGAAAGACTATGCATCACTGGTGGCTCTGCTGGTGGTTACACAACTTTGGCTGCACTTGCATTCAAAAAAACTTTTAAGGCTGGAGCTTCTTTATATGGTGTAAGTACTCAGTTATTAATGACCTGTTGAATTTTTTTTCGTTTATATTGTCACCTCTACATTTAACATATGGTAACCATCTTGAACAGGTAGCTGACCTGAAGTTGTTGAAAGAAGAAACTCACAAGTTTGAGTCCCGATACATGGATAATCTTGTTGGTAGTTATCATTTACTTTCGCTCCTACGTTACGTTACAATGGTTTTCATCTATCGCTGATCGATGATATATTAACATTGCAACAGGGGGTGAAAAAGAATTCTTTGAGAGATCACCTATCAATTTTGTTGATCAATTTTCTTGCCCTATAATCCTCTTTCAAGGATTGGAAGACAAGGTATTGGAAGCGTTTTTTAATTATTTGTTCACCGTGGTAAAACTTTGCCTTATAAACAGTTGAAACCGACCGAACTGTTTAAACCGAAGCAAGTCGGTTGGTATGGTTCGGTTGACTGTTCGCTTTTGGCAGTTTGGAGCCTGGAACCCGTTAGAACCGGCCATTTAACGTTTATTATTTTTTATGTTTTTTTTTTAATTTTATTTCTGGAATCACAGTTATTACCATCATGAGCCTTCTTTATAGTTTTAAATTTTTTAGTAATGAACCGACCATTTAACATTTATTATTTTTTATGGTTTTTTTTTTCATTCTTGGAATACACAGTTATAACCATCACGAGCCTTCTTTATAGTTTTAAATTTTTTAATACAAACGAATGATTTTGAAAAGAAAATAATAAGAAGGTTGGTTCCAACTACCGAAACGACACCCCCCCCCCCCCCCCCCAAATCGTTTGTAGCAAGTGATTCAGCCTAGAATTTCCGTCAAAATCGGCTCATGAACACCCCTGGTTGCTAAAATATGGGAAAAGTGGAAAATTTTATATCTATATCTTGTAGTTCTTGTATATATCATAATGAATCGATGTATGCTGTGTTACAGGTTGTACCTCCTGATCAAGCAAGAAAAATTTATCAAGCACTGAAAGCAAAAGGATTGCCAGTTGCTTTAGTGGAGTATGAAGGGGAGCAGCATGGTTTTCGTAAGGTTAGAAATATATAAAATGTCTTTGTTTTTTATTTTTATTTAATTTTGTGGTAAAAGTAAGTTGGTTACTGTAATATGTGTGCAGGCCGAAAACATTAAATTCACACTTGAACAACAAATGGTGTTTTTCGCACGTTTAGTGGGACACTTTAAGGTTGCAGACGAAATCGTTCCCATCAAGATTGATAATTTCGACTAAGAAGTACGTATTTTTATATCTTTTCGCACTTCACTAGCTTAGAGGTGACATTTTTGGCCTATTTTCCTAAATTGGTTCATGTTATGTTTTTTTCTTTGGGTCAAACATGCAAAGTCAAACTGGTTAAATATCACTCAAAACTCTTGGCTAAATGAATACATGTTAATTCCAGAGTGAAAGTTAACCGTTTTGAACAATATTGTTATGTTATAATATTTACAGTAAATGTTTTTTTTAAAGACTGGTTGGGCTGTGGAACCGACGGTGATCTTACGGTTTGTGTTTGTCCCACTAAATTTTAAGTGGGTTGGACGATCAATGTACAACCCGGTCGTTATATCAAACGTATTCTTCAATTTACAGAATCGTTTTGTTGGTGATGGTGTAGTGGGTTTATTTTTTTGTGTTCACATTGGTTTTTGCAATAAAGGTGGTTCTCGCATGAATCCTACCCTATAATCTTATATTTATACTTACAACTAGGGCATGTTTGGCTAAGCTTATTAGACCATGTGTAGTGGTAAGATGTTATAATGCCCCCACCATGGGGCATTATCCGACACGTGGCATCCTAGTCACACTTGGGCATTATAGCAAAAGTGGCGTAGTGGGGCATTATGCCAATAACCCCCATTCAATCATTTCACAATTATTTTTTTTAATTTAAAACATAAAAAACTTCATTAATTTAAAAAAAATGACACTACTTGAAATTAAAAAAAAAAAAAACAGAAAAAAAAAACCGAAAATAAAAAAATAGAAAAAAAAAACAGAAAAAAATAAAATAAAGTTAAAAAAAAAAGAACACGATCTAGAGTCCATATTTTTCTCTAATTTTTTGGCGACGCATTTGCGCAAGGATCAACGCATCGCCTTGTAGGTGGTCGATAGGTCTGGACAAAAACTCAATGTCCTTTTCCATTTGCCTCGCCTCTTGCATCTCGTTAAACTTTTTGGTTTCGGCGACTCGTTCTTTCATAATCTAATAACGTTGGTGGCCGAGGTCACGAATGTCTTGGAGACGACGGTTCATCTCCTCGAAATCTTCCTTTAACTCGAGATCGGAAGACGACTCGACCGTTTTTTTCCCGGTTCCCTTTCTTCTACCGGTGGGTCGGACCAACTCTTCTTGAATTTCCTCGTCAACGTCCACCGCCTCATTTAAATCAACATTGCGGGCATCCGATGTCGGAGTTGACGGGTCAACGGAGGATGATGTTTTTGACCTTTTAGCTCGACGTCTACTACTAGACGTCATTGGATTAACTAGCGCCCACTTTGGACTTTTTCATAGTAGCTCCCAACACTTATAGTACGTGAAAGGGCATTTCGTCCTATCGAACTCCTCCAAAGTCTTTGTTAAAACCCCGACGTCACTTTCACCGCTCGGGCGATTATCGTAGTTACGTTGGTAAACTTCTTGGAACGCGTGACACTTGTTGTTGATGTCGGTCCATTTGCTAGAAATTGAATCTTTGTCTCGATGTTCGCCTTAACCCCACGTGCTAAAAAAGAGTGCACGAACCCTATCCCAAAAAACGGGGCCCGTTTGAAAGTTTGCTACAAATTAAAAAAAAAATTTATAAGTTGTATGTTAAAAATTAAAGTAACAAAATAAGTAAAATAATATATATATAAAATAGTTACCGGTTTCTTCGTCCTCAGAAATGTCGAGCCACGCCCGAGTCAACGTGAATTCCTCTTCCTTCGTCCATCTAATGATATTTTTGTACGCCGAGGTTCGTCTTTTTCCTTCTTCTTATGCGACCTTCTGTCGCGTTTTGATTTATCTTGCACCGGTTCGGGTTGCGTCTCCGGCACGACATCAACATCGGGTTCGGATTCGGGTTGTGGTTGTGACGGTTGCGACCCGCCGGCTTGACCATAGCCGAAAGGGGGAGGCACAAACGGAGTGGCGCCACTCAAGTAAGCCGCGTACGTTAAAAAGCTCGGGTCCATGTCTTGAAGGTTATACGGGTTTTGCGGTTGGGTTGTGTTCGGGTTCGTGGGTCTTGCGGGGACACCAAAATGAGGTCGGTATGGATGCATGATTGTATAAAAAATAGGAGAAAATGGGTTTTTTTTTTATAAAAAATAGAAGAAAGTGGGAGAGAAAGTGGGTGTTTTTGTATAAAAAAATATGATAAAGTGGGTGGATATATATAGTGGGGTAAATTTTTAAATTAAAAAAAAAAAAAACAATTTTGACCGTTTGCCAACGGTCTTTTTCTCGATCCTTTCAAAGTTTCAGCGTTTTAATTAAAACGCCACATTCGTTTTTTTTGAAAAATAACGCCCGGTCACGCCCCATGTAATGGTGACCGGGGCGTTATAGACAGTGGCGGACCCATGATTTTATTTCAATGGGGTCCATTTTCGGGTCGGTTCTCGTTCGGGTCGAGTTAAAGTGAGGTTTGAACTAGATTTTTAAAAAAAATAAGAAAAATGGGCTTATAAAGGATTGAACCCATGACCTCTTCGTGGAAAAGAGGGAGATTTACCACTACACCAACTTTCTTTTTATTTCTATGGTGTCCACCTAATTGTATTTATGGGGTTCATATACAATTTAATATACCGAATCTACTATTTTTTTTTAAAAAGATTGGGGTCCGGGGACCCCGGTGGCACCAATGTGGGTCCGCCCCTGGTTATAGAGCGTTTTTTTTTGAAATTTTTTTACAAATCACGCCCCACTACGGGCGGTCTTAGAGTTAAAAAGGACTTTTGGGAAAATGACTTTTGGGAAAAGGACTTTTTGAAAAGGAGTTTTTAAAAAAAGTGTTTGGATTAGCTTATAGGGTGAGAAAACCAATAAGTCAATAAGTTGTTTTTTAAAAAGTATTTGGCTTAGCTTATTGATGTAAAATGACTAAAATGGGCATTCTTTTAGATATAAGGGGGTAAATAAGGGGTATATTGGTAATTTGAAGTTTGAAAAGTTATAAGCTGGCCAAGAAGTCACAATATACTAACTTCTCTAAAACTCCTTTTCCTTCATCTCAAAAAGTCATTTTAAGAAGCACTTTTGCATTTGCCAAACACTAAAATGACTTATTGGCTTTTTGATTAAGCCAATAAGTCAATAAGTTGGTTTGAAAAGCTTAGCCAAACATGCCCCTAATATGCAGAAAAGGAAGAAAAGTGCAACATATCAACGTAAAGGATGATTCCTGTAGTTCAAGAACTATTCGTGGTATAACGAAAACAATAATTTACTCTAATTTAGTATGCATGGACCGAATTTTAACTGGGTTGCGATAAAAGGAATTTGGGCCGGTTTGCTTAATTTGACTTTTTCAACATCGGTTTTTGAAGTGTGTTTTTTTAACGGTCAACGAATCCTCCAAATTGGGTATTTGAAGTGCTTTTAAGATATCAGTTTATTGTATTGTTACGCTAATCAACTTATGTATATATATGTGCGTCAAATCTCATTTGCGATTCTTTAACTCTTATCAAAGAAAACAAAATAATGTCAAATTCTTCCACTTGATTTTATTACAAGTCTTGAATCCGTTTAAATCTTTTCAGTTTAGTGGTTCATCTAGGTTTCTCTAGTTATATGAACTTATTAACTACAATTTTTTTTTCTTGGGTTATAATACACTTAAATACTTAATAACTCTAATGCTTATCTTAAATGGTGAGCTATGTATCGTATTTTAAAATTGTTGGGAATTCTGAACAATGAAACCGATTTGGCAGCAATGCTCAAGTAGAGTTTTAAGAAGTGGATAATTATAGATTTATAAATGTGATTATGATTTGATAATTATTTGAAATAACTATATTCTAGTTAATTGATTAGATAATTATCTAGCAATAAATGTGATTATGATTTGATAAGTATTGGAAATTACCATGTTCTAGTTAATTGATTAGACTAGTTTAAGAACCCGCGAGGTTCGCGGGTGGACTAAAACACAAATGAGTAACTTTAATTTATTGAACTAATCGTTTGAATTAAATGACCGTTCAAGTAATAATAAATTAATAAAATACAATGAGACAAATAATTTAATATCTCGAGATACATGATGATGCAAATTTGTTTAATACTGTGTTTATGGAAGATAATGGATAGCGAATTATAAGTCAACGTACTGTTTCTTTATGTAGAAGTTTAGGTTAATATTTAAGTGTGTGTATGAGTATACATGTTTTGTATTACGTTAATATTTTCCGAATTGAACAATTACAACCACATTTTTTTCATCTTGATTGTCCCTCTCAAAATCCAATATCTGTTCAGCATAAGCATCCCAAATAGTAACATATATTTGCTTCCCCCTATGAAACAAAATAACAAAAACAAAAAAATTAGCATAGGAGTGATAGATTTACATATCGTTATTAGACAAAAAAAGGATTAACATACTCTAAATCCTGAAGCATGAATGTTAGCTTCTTTTCTTGTTTCCCGTCTTTGGTATCCTCTTTTAGATCATAAGGAAAACTCTTAACGACAAAACCAATTACGTCTACATATAAAACAATATTAACATAAAATTATTTGTAACATCATGTAAATTACATTGCGGTATAATATATTAAAAATAGAGAGTCAAGATACCAATAGGACTTTTAAAGGACTTGTTGTCGTCATTCGGGTCTTTTACAATAGAACGAAAAGGAGAAAAGTCGAATCCCCACTCAGTACCAACAGGTTCATCACAAACCGAAACTATTGCGTTGCTGTTTAGATTAATCTTCGTCGGAATATGAACATACTTCACTTTCTGTCGATTCTCGCCTAATGAAGGATTACGGATGAACAAACATTGTTTCTCAGTCAACAAATGTTCATACTCTCTTGCAGTTGTGGCTAAGACAAAGGCTTGCATTTTCGTCCCCTAATATATAAAAAAATTATAAAATTTATACCAGAAAAATAACGTAAAACATATGTATATGAAGTATTATTAAAAACAATTTTATGTACACTTACTTCTTCATCCATTAAAATCATATCATAGCAATAAACCTTTCGCGGATCATTGAACGCTGCTCGACTCCATAGTCTGACAATGCGAACCTTGATGGTATAGTCATCCTGGTTGAGATTCAAATTTTTTAGCGACGTGATGGCTGGTTGTTCCATTCTACATAGCATGCAAATAAAGAATAAATTAAATGGACATAAAAAAATAAGATAAAAAAAAGAACATTTAAAATACTACATTGAAATCAATATCAAATAACGTATTGAAACTCAAAGCAAATTCATACATTCGGATGAGTGAACGATGATTTTTCTTAGAATGAAGAAGCGAAGTTGTGAATGAAACTGTATTTCGAAATGGGTATTTATGCTAGTATATTATTTTTGGTCATTATTTTTCCCTTAAATATATAAATCAGAACAAATTTGTATAATCATTTAAGTAGTTGAATTGGGAAGTATATTCAATCAATCTTTTATTTTAAAATAAAATTACTATCGTTACCATATTTCAATTTCCATTTTCAATTTCCAAAATTTTAAAAATATTTTAGATTTCGAACCAAATTTCAAATTTAAGAGTATCTAAGAAAGTATATAATCGATTCAAATTACTTAAAACTTTAATTACGAAGTATATTCAATCAAACTTTTAATTTATAATAAATTTACAATGATTACCATATTTCAATAATTACAATATTTCATACACGCAAATTTTAAAAAGATTATGATTTCAACTTTATGAGTATTATATTTATATATAAAAAGTATATAATCAATTAAAAGTACTTAAAACTTGAATTTAGTCATTTATATTAATTAGTAAACAAATCATAATCATAATCAGAGTTAACAAATTAAAATAAAAAAAAATATGAAAGATTCCATTTTAAGTATCTACATTCTATACCAAAAGTAATTAAAAACGAAAATATATAAAAAGAAATAGTATATTTGGTCCAATGTATGTGTTTACTTGGCTAACATTTAGTTGACCATATGTTATCTACATTAAAGAAGACGTGATACCCATACAAAGTTATATACATTTTTACACATTATAGTTTGTGTATTTTTTTAATTTAATTTATTGAGAAAAATGTAATTAAGGTTGAATTAGTAAAATGGGTTAACAAATTTTAATGTAATTTACATTGTCAGTATCGTGAATACGGACTGAGAAGAAGAATAAAGCGAATATGGTTGTGGTAATGATGGATTCCAGTGATTGTTGTAGAACATCATAAGAAGTGGATTTGTTTTAAGTAGAATGTAGCTTATTATGTAAACATGATAATAATGTGAAGATAATGTGATTAAACTTACCTGCTCGTGCCATCCAAGATAGGTTTTAAACTCCCACTTCAGTAACTTTAATTGAAGTGTAACTATTCAAAAAAAAAAAAAAAATCAGTTCAAAGCCTAATAACCGACTCGCCAATCTACTCATTTTGTTTAAACTATTAGTGGCAAGGCATAACATATAAAACAATACAAGATCAGTCCAATATAGCTTTTAACATACTCATTTTAAGATTTTTTAGTCAAGTGTACCAATGACCTGAAATTCAATACTTAAAGCACCTAGTTATAAATATGGGGATTTGGACCCGTTTATATGTGTTTTATATTGAATGGACAGTATAAGGCAAGCTGGTATATAGCCGCTTGAAATGTGCTCTTAATGGTTGTTTCGTAAAGCGGCTTGTTATGAAATAATCAAATTATTGTAGTAATAGTCTGTCTTTTAAACTGTTATTTTAACCACTATATGGCATAAGGGGTTTTTGTAAACAATAATCAGCAATCTTAATTCTTAATATGAGAATATATGAATTTAATTGTATCCTTAAAAGTAGTTTCTATATCGTTTTTGATCTATCATACATGTAGTGGGAATAAAAAGTACTAAAAACATAGAGTAAACTTTAAAGACATGGCATATAGTGGTTAAAATAACAGTTAAGATATGGAAATTATATAAAAACTTGAAATTCAAAACCAAAACCAATGTTAAAACCAAAAAACTTGAAAGGCAAAAAAACAAGCCGTAATTGTCATATAACTAATTGGTACGCCTAACGTAAGGCACAACCCTCTCAACACTCAAAACCTGCTCATTTTCATCAAAAGAAAAGTGAACCTGGTCACGGACCTTAATTCGACCGGCTTTCATGAACTTCTTCCAAGAGGTTAAAGCGTATCGAAAAGCAGTCTTGCCTCTTCTTTCACGTCTGGTACCGTTGGTAATCTGCATTGGCGGATCCAGATGCAAAAATCTTACGGTCAAATCTTTTAAACCTTCATGAAGTTTAGCCATGCGTGAAACAGGATCAGGAATCCTCTGTAATGTTGTAAAAATAAAAGAAGAATGTTTATTAAGTAAAAAATTGAGAACACTTGTTTTATAGCAGTCTGTAAAATGATTTTCAAACTTACAAAGTAATCTGCACCAGCCGTACGAACAAACCGACGAACACCACCATGTATTTGTTCATCATTTTCATTTTCAGCATCAACAGGTGCAACTTCAGCCTGCCAATTAAATATATAACATGTATTAAATTACAATTTATAAAATATATAAATAAGTAACAATATGTAATTTACCTCATCAACATCTACGTCAGGATAATCGATTTCAACACCGTTTTTTCCTAAAACTTTTAAATAGAAAAAATTACCAAAACCTCTTGTAAATAACAAAAAGCAACCAACCTCCAACTGAAACAATCATGTAAACTTGAGCTGTAGTAAGTGCATATATACTTTTACAGTAATAAAGAACAAATATATAGTTCTACATGATTCAATCAGTATGAACCATGTTACCCTACAGTTTCAATCAATCATAAGGCAATCTGAATTATATTTAGAACTAAGTTTTATATATAAATGTGTTACTTTCTAACCACAAATCATTGCAGAATTCACATAATCTAAACATAAAAAAGCCCTAAAAATTTATACTCACTAAATTGCAGATCTTAATTCAACATTAAATAAACCTAAAACGTAAGAGCATCGGAATAACATATTAACAAATAAGCCCTAATATAACAGCCATGAAAATTGTTACAGATCAGAATATTGAGAAAAGATCCATATGCTTACTTATGATATTCAGAGCAAATCGACACAAAAATCGGATATTGAATCAAAAAAATATTCAAAAAACCCCTAAAATTTGCTACAGATTAAAACCCTAATATAACAGCCATGAAAATTGTTAAAGATCAGACTATTGAGAAAAGATCCATATGCTTACTTATGATATTCAGACAAAATCGACACAAAATCGGATATTGAATCAAAAACATATTCAAAAAACCCCTAAAATTTGCTACAGATTAAATACCAGATAAATATGCATAACACTGATAAAGAATCGTACCTTAAATAATGGTTGACAAATCGATTGAATGCCAAATCGATGTGAACAAACAGATGATGATTGATAAATCGATTGCCCACAGAATCGATGTGAAGAAACCCCAGAATACATATGGATTTATAGATCTAGGGTTTATGCGATCAAACATCATTAAACATGGGAACTCAATCATATTTTCGAAGATGATTATAAAGAAATATGGAAATCGTATTTCTGGTTGACTTATTTGAGGAAATTTGAGAGAACGATGGAAACTTCAATTCAGCGTTACAGCCAAAGTGAAAAGCGGGATTTACATTGAAGATGTATATTGCCGCTCAAATCAACATTCAGAGGTCTATTAAGTTGCCAGGTGGCAATTAGTGGGTTAAGTTTATGCCAAGTGGCACTAAAATGTATTGTTTTAATATAGATAATAGATAATTATCTGACATCCTAAAGAGTTAGGTTTGGATGTCTTTAGGATAATTATGTGAATGATCCTAGTTATAGTTTAATGCGTTAGGTTTGCTATATATATATATATATATATATATATATAGGGGATGGTTCAAATGAAAACCACTTTTATCGCGAAAACTCGAAAACTAACTAAAAAAAGCCTAAAAAACACATCAAATTTTTTTTTTTTCAAATTTTTTATAAAAAATCGCAGGTTTTTTTATATAAAATTTTTTTTTCAAAAAATAAAAAATAAAAATTTTGTATTACGCATGTGTAATACTACACATGTGCACTACAAAATTTTTTTTATTTTTTTTTGAAATTTTTTTTATATACTAAAAGCATCGAAAATTGGTATGCAAAAAAAAAAAAAAGATTTTTGGTATGTTTTTTTAGTGGTTTTCATTTGAACCTTCCCCTATATATATATATCGTATATTGGGGAGAGATTCGTAATCAAGTTTTTAAGCAGCTTTCTTAATCTAATAGTATTATGGGAGTTGGCCATAATTTTATGCTCATTTGAGTCTGAATGTGACTTGGAAAGTATTTTTTCTATTTACGAGACATATCATACATCTGAATTTTTGTATGGTTTTTCTTTTGGGGGGTGTTTGAATAGAGCTTTAAGACACATGTGATGATGTGAAATTGTAATAGTTTTCTTTTAATGGTACTAGGTTTGAACCCCGTGTATTACACGGGTTGAATAAATGTAATTTTATATATTAAATAATAAAAAGTTATATCTTTATGAAATTCGTATATTGTATGTGTTAAATAAATGTAATTTTATATATCAAATAATAAAAAAATATATCTTTAAAAACCATGTGTATTACACAGATTAAATAAATGTAATTTTGTATATTAAATACTAAAAATGTCGTATCTTTAAAAAACATGTGTATAATCAGGTTGAATAAATCTACCAGATGATAAGAAAAATTACATCCTTAAAAACCCCGTATATTACACGTGTTGAATATATCTAAAAAAAGAGTTATATCTTTAAAAACCATGTGTATTACACACATTAAATAAATGTAATTTTGTATATTAAATACTAAAAACGTCGTATCTTTAAAAAACTCGTGTATAGTCGGGTTGAAAAATTACACGTGTTGAATAAATCTAATTTTACATAGCAAATGATAAATAGTTATATTTTTAAAAACTTCGTGTAGTACACGGGTTATATAAATGTAACTTTGTATAGTAAATAATAAAAAAGTTAAATTTTTAAAAACCCCGCATTTTACACAAGTTGAATAAATATAATTTTGTATACCAAATAATAAAAAAATAATATTTTTAATAAATTAGGATAACATGTAATATTAATTTATTATTTATATATTTAATATAAGATAAGTAGGAAAGAGAGGTATTTGTTTTAAAAATATATTAAATTAACAATTTAGATTTGCGGATAATATTTTATTAAAGTATGATAAGATTTAATATTAATTTATTATTTATTTAGTTAATATAAAATAAATATAGATTTGAGAATAACTTCAATGAATGACACATGTACAAAAATTGGTTTCTTTTATTATAGTAGATAGATAAAAAAGTTATATCTTTAAAAACCATGTGTGTTACACAGATTAAATAAATGTAATTTTGTACACTAAATACTAAAAACGTCGTATCTTTTAAAAAAACCTGTGTATAATCGGGTTGCATAAATCTACCAAATAATAAAAAATTACATCCTTAAAAACCCCGTATATTACACGTGTTGAATAGATATAAAAAAAGTTATATCTTTAAAAACCATGTGTATTACACAGATTAAATAAATGTATTTTTGTATATTAAATACTAAAAACGTCGTATCTTTAAAAAACCCGTGTATAGTCGGGTTGAAAAATCTACCAAATAATAAAAAATTATATCCTAAATAAATGTAATTTTGTATATTAAATACTAAAAACGTCGTATCTTTAAGAAAAACCCGTGTATAGTCGGGTTGAAAAATCTACCAAATAATAAAAAAAATTATATCCTTAAAAACCTCGCGCTTTACTCGAGTTAAATAAACATAATTTTGTATACCAAATAATAAAAAAAGTTATTTTTTTAAATAATTAGGATAACATTTAATATTATTTTATTATTTATATATTTAATATAAGATTAGTAGATAAGAGAAGTATTTGTTTTAAAAATATATTAAACTAACAATTTAGATTTGAGGATAATATTTTATTAAAGTATGATAAGATTTAATATTAATTTATTATTTATTTATTTAGATAAATATAAATTTGAGGATACCTTCAATGAATGACACGTGTCCCAAAGTTGGTTCTTTTATTATAGTAGTTAGATTAAGTATCCAAATGTTTTTGAGGATTTTAGAATCTATAGATAAAGTAATATTATTATATTAGGAGAAAGGATTATCTACAAGACATAATTAACTAATTCTACAAAAGGCAACATCCTATCGTTTGTAGACACATCTTTTCGGTTTCCACCATTTCGAATTATAGGACACCCTTTCATAAAATATCGTAATTCATATTATACGACACGCCTTTTCGGTTTCACCATTTCAAATTACACGACACACCCTTCCATAAAACATGATAACATACCTTCACATACACATATGTTCTATCACAGGGCATGATGACGATCGCTTTCCAATTGTTCCCGACTGGAATCGTCACCAGATCCCATGAAGTTTCTGTGCAATCCATCAGTACGTTGATATCAAAGATAACAATTATAAACTTTTCCATGTTTTTCGTTTTTCCCTTCTTGAATCGCAATAAGCTTTATAATCCCGAATTATGCGTCGACTTATATTTTGGAAAAGTTAACACTATGTTCACCGACCACATTTCATTGGTCGTATATATAATTTCTGCCTTTTCAATTTTTGATATGGTCTGAACCCAGTCAGATCAATATGGTATGTTGTCTTTGATATTTATATTTTTTAAGAATTTAGTTCACAAGAATTTTGTTGTTCAAGATATGAATTTTTCTATATTAATAAACAATTTAAGAATTTGGTTCATAAGAATTTTGTTGTTCAAGATATGAATTTTTCTATATTAATAAACAATGTTAAATCTGATTACATAGTTGCAAGATTTTTAATATAAATTATTGTATGTTTATCCAAAAACCAATACCGACCACAATTCATTGGTCATATATGTAATTTGTGCCTTTTCGATCAGATCGGTGTGGCGTGTTCTCTTTGATATTATTTTAAGATTCTATACAATACAGTTTATTAACAAAAACAAGTTTTCGGACACTACAAACAATATTAATAATATGGCATGGGTTTGGTATGTGTAAAATAGCCAAACTTGGAAGACCGAGTGGGAAGCCGAAAGGCCTGCCCTCACCATCGCCACAACACACATTTTATATTGTTTATGTGACTGCAGTTGATCGGTTGTTTATGTGCCTGCAGTTGATCGGTTAGGGGAAAATGAAAAGACGTTTCAAACTAAGATAATAAATCTTTTTTCTTTTTTGTAAATTATAAAAACAGTCACTCAACTTTTTGTTGGATTTGAGATTTTAGAAGGGTATTGTAATTAATAGCATCCGTAAAATAGGAATGATTATATTGTCATTATTGTAATTATATTGTGCCCATATTTAGTTTGTATACTTGTTTAAAACAAAACAAATACATAAGACAAGATGGTAACTTTGTAGGATCGAGTTCCGACCTGAACGAGTCGTGTAGAAGAGTTTTTCACCGAAACAAGTTGCGGAAACAAGTGTTTCAATGTAATTCAGCACGTATACACTATAAACTGTCGAGTTTATTAATCTGGAAGACGTTTACAACCTGTCGACACTTCGGCAGCACTTCGTGGCTCACCGGAAGACAATGCCTAGAACTATGACTGTGATTTCGCTCCTACACCCTATTTATATGTGTGTTAATTTCGCTCATACGGACATGTACGTATGAGCGATACCCTATATGACATAAAAGCGAAATTAGAATCTGTCACATGAGCGATACCATGCAATTGACATATGAGCGGTACCCTTCTAGACATATGAGCGGTCCAATTACCATGAAACATTTTGACCGAACTCTAATCTTCACATTCTAAATCTTTGGACTTTAGTGTGATGATGTCATGATGACTTAATCATTATGATGTCATCACATAAAATGATGACATCATCCTTTATCAAAACCGCACCGAGACTAAGACTCGATATAAGACGTAGACGACAGACGTAGTGCACCAACAAACTTGTACGTAACGAATTACAAGTTTAGGTGATTAACTTACATAGGACATTTATAGGTTACGTCATGAACCCATAAGATACCGGTGAAGTTTAAGACGCTTGAAGACGCAAAACAGTGAGTTCATGTCCCCACTTTTAAACATTTTCTTGTTTTCAAAACCTTGGGGAAAATACATGTACAATGGTATGTAGAAACCTAAGGAGTGATACAATAGATCATGTGCGAATAGGGTGAAACTTAACCACCAATAATCACATATACAACTAGACCGAGGAGCGAAAGGTTAGATCTAGCGGGTATTGGCAGCCTCACTCTTGGCCCTCGTTGCCTATATGGAAGAGTGCTTTTGGGTCTGAGTCGTTAATCGATGTAAAATCACCTAGGTTTGGATGCTTCCTATGTCGTCACACATGTTATTGTCCTAGCTAAACATTAGCGATCTCGAATTCCTTACATTTGCAACTCATAATTTACATTTTACAACTTACATCTTAGAATCACATACCATGTTTTTATATAAATACAACTCATACATTACCTATATATACAAAAAGTAACTTAAAGGTTCGATTAATCATCGCATCACTTCATCAATAGGAGAAAGGCACCGGTTAAACGTTGCAAACAACTAAAGTTGCAATTAATAAACCGTAATAGCCATACGGCACACCCACAACCAATGCCGTCTCATCACCATTTCGCAACCGCTCCGGCCTCCCATCGCATCCCTTCATCAACGTAAAAAGCACGGATTCATTCAATAACCGTTCTGCTCACATAAAACCAACTAACCACACTAAAATGTCAACCGTCAAAAAACGTTGTTGCAACCGTTGCATCTCCTCCAAACAGGCACACACCCATACCCATGGTATATATACATAAACTCACACGCAAACTTTCAGACACACAGATTCGGGAAGAAGGATCTGGAGAACAACGAGTACGATTGGGGCCTTGCCCCGGAGTCACACTGCTTATGGTTTCTGTCGTTCGAAATGGGACCGCTGGCACCGCCGTCGATTCCAAAGATTATTTTGGTTCCAGTGTTCTTGGTGGCCGTTATCATCTTTCTCTACTCCCTTCCAACGCGAATCATTTATCATCAGCCGAGGGTGGGTGACCCTGCGACAACCAGATTCTGGCTAAGTTTGGTCAATTGATCAACAAACTGACCTTGGATGACGATGTGGAGACATGGGTGCCGGAGAGAAGCCCGGATTCAAATGACCGGTGGTTTGATGAGAGGGTGGGAGTGGTCACTGGGTGGTGGCGATGGTGGTGTTTAGGGAAAGAGAAGAGAAACTCTAGGGTTTGTGTCATGAAAAACCATTACCCAAAGAAATTTTACAGTGGGCCGGTTTTGCTGGGTTTTGGGCGAGATCTTTCGATTTTATAATGTATTATTATATCCAAACAAATAAAAACTTCTATTTTCTAAACAAAAATAAATAGCTTTTGGTTGAATAATTTGTAAAAAATCATTCCTTTTCTTTTTCGTATACAAAATTCTATATTATTTCTTTTAAAGTATCCAGATTAACTCACGAGAGATTCACAGCGGGTTTTGTGGGAACTCCATATTTTTATTAATATTCTTATTTTTATCATAAAAAAAACCCAATAACAAAGGAAAGACTATAGGAATTCACATAATCAAACTCGGAATACATAAAACAAATAAGACCATATTTTTTATTAATATTCTTATTTTATCATAATTGCTTTATTTTTCCTAATTGTGACACTTCATGTTTACAATTTCTTTTATTTTATATGTTATGAAATTTGATTAGGCACTTATTTTATACACATGTTTTATAATATTTTTTTTCTGGAATTTCAAGAATCAAGAATCATGTTAAGCTTAACCAGTTATATCTGGAATTTTAAGAATCAAGTTAAGTTTAGGGTGATAATATTCACACCCTCCCCTATATCTTATCTCTATATATACAGATATGTATAGAGAAAGATGGAGTGAAAAGGGTGTGAGTATAAGATTTTAGGGTTGTGAAAACAGATAGAGCCTAAATTTAACCATTTATGTCAATTAAAAGTCCTGTAACCACGTATGTCAATTAAAAGAACTGTAGAGAGCAATTGTGATTGCAATGTTTAAAAAAAAAGTTTGTTGATGTAAGCGCTAGGTTTTCAAAAATGAAAATCAGTAGAGAACAACCGTAAAGATATTTTAATTCTATTGGGCAAATGAGGAATGACATACTTTTTTGTTATGTATATAAAAGTCAAGTCGGCTTTATTTTTTATTAGACCTTGGGGTATACTCTAACGCCCTGATGCATAAGTAGCTAAGGGCGTTAAATACCACTCCCCCTAGGCGTTAAGAGCGTTAAAAGAGCCATTTGTTAACGTGTTAACATGTGTGAAAGAAACTTTGATAAGAGTATTAAAGATATATATTATTTTAGGGGCGTTAATAGAGGGGGAACCATTTCTTGGAGGGGAGTGAATGAAACTACGAGTGATGTGGGTATTAAAGATGCCTATGTGGAATAAAGGGGCATGAGAGTATACCCCATGGTCTTATGTGATCCGACCAGCCCGGGCCTACAAAAAATATATAGTGAAACCAAATACATTAATAATCAATATCCCGCCGCAACGCGCGGGTTGAAGTTAACTCGTTTCTATACAATCATAAGCAGGAGGGAGTGATAAATGTTATTATTCTTTTCTTAAGTGAATTAGTTTCCCAATTGATTTTCAAACGGCTATAACTTTCTTCTACGTTAAATTATTTAAAAAAAAATATACCATCTTAACGAGTATTTTATTCTCTTTAATTCAAGGAGTCTATTGCTATAGTTTTTTTTTTTTTTTAAATTTACAGGATTTTGAATACCCATTATGTGATTACATGATTTTGAATACATAGTACCCATTATAATACCCAACACATGATTACGTGATTTTTGAATACCCATTACGTGATTACATATTCAACATAAATCATTACACATTCAATATAAATCCATTATATATGATTATAAATTTAATATGATTTGTTATAACTAATGTTATTACAATTATGCTTCTTGCGTGATTACATATTTAATAATAAAAACTTGATTGTTTATGCTTTATTACGCGATTAAATCTTTTGTATACGACATTATGTGGGTATTATACGTTGATTTGGCTAATGCTTTGTATATTATTTATCCTTAATACATGATTATACCTGAAATATTAGGTATTCCATATGAAATATTATGTATTACATGTTTTCTTTTTACGTAATTGGTCAACCAGAATTTTTCGTTGAGTTTTAGTTAGATTAAAAAAACCGTGATTTGTACCATTAATCGCGGAATCGTTGTGTATTTGGAAGTCTCAGTAATTTCAATATTAATAAAATCATCATAATATTTATGGGACAAATAATCTAATCCTAGGATACGTTGTGTATTTGGAAGTCTCAGTAATTTCATCAATAAAAATACTTGAGTAAATGGTGGTTTTGGTCCTTGTGGTTTATAGGCCATTGCTATTATCAGAAATGTTTTGTAATTTTAATACCAATGTTTTTATTTAATTGTAATTTCACTCCACCATACTAACTCCATTTGTATTCTAGTTAAAACCAAGTCATAGTGAAAGGGAAAACTCATAAATAACCAAAAATTTATGACATATAATAAAGATTTTTTTTTTAAAATTTATATAATATCGAAAATCATGTACGTGATCATAATTGGCTGTATTTAGAAAGCCAAACTAGACCTCTTGGTCCTAAGTAAAATCGAGAACCACATGTTCATACGACATGCCACCAATTCATTTACGAGCTAATAAACCTATTTGATTTTGAGTGAACTATAAACCCTCTAGTATTGTTTTCAACGTTTTCCGCTTCTTATTGTCGTTGACCCTCAAAATATACCCGTAGTATATGGGGTTTGAACATATGCTTTTTTTTTTCTTAGACTGTAAGCCTAAAACATTTTGGTCCGTACTCATTTTTATCTCTTTGCTATATCATATAAAGAGAATGGATCCTGTACATGAGAGAAGATTCGTACGAAGCATACGCGAGGTTGAAAGGAGGACAAGTATTCTTGGCTTGAAAGGTAATTTAGTCCTTTCTCACTTAAACAATTTCCCTACTTTGATTTTCAAACGGCTGTATCTTTTTCATACGTATTAACGAGCATTTCATTCTCTTTAATTCGAGCAACATATTGCTATAGTTTTCTTAAAAAATACAAGAGTTTGAATACCCATTAGTTTATTACGTGATTACGTGATTTTGAATACCCAACACATGACTACGTGATTTTGAATACACATTACATGATTACACATTCAACATAAAGCATTACTTGATTATACATTAAATATAAATCCATTACTTGATTATACATTCAATATATTTTGCTATAACTGATGTTATTACGATTATACTATTACGTGATTACATATTCAATAATAAGAACTTGATTGTTTTATGCTTTATTACGTGATTGAATCTCTAATATACAACATTATGTGGTTATTATAGATTGATTTGGCTAATGTTTTGTATATAATTTATCTTTAATACATGATTAGACCTGAAATATTAGGTATTACATATGAAATATTATGTATTACATATTTTTGTTTTTACGTAATCACGTAATCACTCAGTGGGGTATCACATAAAATTCTATAATGAAATCACGTAATCACGAAACGAGTATTCAAAATCACGTAGTCACGTAATAATACATAGTCAGCTATTTTTATGTAATTACGTAATCACTTAGTGAGGTTTCACATACTATAATGAAATCACGTAATAGGTATTCAAATTACGTAGTCATGCTGGGTTTCATAATCACGTAATGTGTATTCAAAAATCATGTAATTTTTTTAAAGAAAACTATAGCAATAGACTGCTCGAATTAAAACGGATGAAATGCTCGTTAATACGGTGTAATTTCAAAAAAATATATTAATGTATGAAAAAGTTAAAGTCGCTTGAAAATCAAGGGGAAAGGAGTTAAAGTGGGAAAGGATTAGAATACCCTTTCTGCATTTGTTTCTTCAATTGTTTGAACATTGTAATTACAAAAATGTCATCCCTAGTTTTGAGCCATTGATCTTGGTAGATCAATGGCTGGGATTCTCACCTATCCTTCGTACAAGAGAAGACTCTTGTACAAGATCTGGATACATTATATAAACTAGGAAGTTATATAAACATGATTATATGAAAATTTTGAACTATTTACAAAATATTCGATCAATAGTGCAAACTCAATATCATGTACCATCGTCAAAAAGAAAATAGCATAATAAGAAAATAAAAAGCTTGGCTAGTGATTAAAACAATAACAATATGTTAAATAGTTTCAATTTATTATGTAGTTAGTGGTACCCAAATTCTTTATTATGTTTCACGTGTTTATGCATGAAGAAAACATAAATAAATAAAACCTATGCTATAACTATGCAGCATGACGTGCTTTAAGCATCCCCTTATTACAAAAGTGTTCATTGAATGGGATATATACCTTTTAGTATAGTTAGACCATGTGTAGTGGTAAATTGTTATAATGCCCCCACCATGGGGCATTATCTGACACGTGTCATCCCAGTCAGCATGGGGCATTATAGCAAAAAGTGGTGTAGTGGGCATAATGCCTAATAATGCCCCTTCCAGTCATTAAAAAAAAAAGGAAAGTAGTTGCGGCTGGTCAAAGTCCTCCTCATTGGCTAGTCAAAGTCCTCCTCACACTCCATTGGCCACATGCAGAAAGGGGTAAACCATTTCAGCGTTTTATTTAAAACGCTCTTTTGCAAATTCTTCAAAAATAACGCCTTATAACGCCTAGTGTAGTGGGGGTGGGGGCGTTTTGGGCGTTTTTTTCAATTTTTTTTAAAAATCACGCCCCACTACGGGTGGTCTTACTATAAAAATGTAGAGTCCCACCCTAAACTTCCACCATCCAAAATTTCAAAGACATTCTCAAGTGTCCTCCCCTTCTCTTTCTAATCAGTGCTTCTTCATGGCAAAGGTTTATCCTGAGAGTGAGACCATCATTCCAGTTGTAAACACTAAGAATCCTATCGTCTTGACGGTGTGGAAGAAGTCTTTGATCTTCAGTTGCGACGGGTTTACAGTGTACAACTCCAATGGAAATCTTGCATTTCGAGTAGACAACTATTTCGTGAAAGGAAACCGGGAGATTGTTCTCATGGATGCGTTAGGCTGCAGTCTCCACACCGTTAGGCGCAAGGTATATTTATTTCTACACCTGTAATAACTTTCATAAAAAAATTCATCTTAAAGTTGTACACAAACTGATTAGTGATATGATTTATTATCCCCAGATGTTAAGCCTGGCAGACAATTTTCTTGTCTATGATGGTGAAAGTGTAAATCCCCGATAAACACCAAGTCACTAGCATATGTGAGCACAGTAGGATCATCAAAGAACAGGAACAAAAGAAATGTGATCTATGAGATCCAAGGATCATATGCTCAAAAGTCCTGCATGGTGTATGATGACAAGCACCGGTGTGTTGTTGAAATTAGGAGGAAAGAAGCCAAAGGAGGGGTGGCACTTGGGGGAGATGTTTTTGCTTTGGTGGTACAACCATCTATCGATCCTGCCATTGCTATAGTCCTCGTCATTGTCCTCGATCAAATGTTTGATTCTTCTAGGCGTTTCTCTAAATAGATTTCAGGGCCGGCTCAACCATTTTGGTGGCCTAAAGCGAAGTAAAACTAGAGGCCTTTTCCCTCAAAAAGATTGAGTAAATCGCAATTGCCGCCCAAATACAATACTCCATATGCAGCGCCCCCACAAATCTGCTATACATCAATACTATCCATCGCAACCCAGCCCAAATATCATATATAATTATTACTATTTTTTTTAAAGCTGGAGGCCCTGTTTATTTGGAGGCCCAAAGCTCAAGCCTCAAAATACTTGGGCTTGGGCCGTCCCTGATAGATTTGGGTGCAACAACCATGTACAATTCCTAGTTTTATGAAGTCATAGTTTTGTGCTTCAAATTCTTTAAACATAGTATGGATAATAAATAGGAATATTGGAGTTTAATAAGTCCAACTATTCGCCATTGGCCGCTAACAGTCCCAACTTCAAAAATAACCATCAGCAATCCCAACTATTAGCATATTAGCCTCCAATGGACCATGACTTACAGAACCCTAACGATGTTAGTCTCTGGTCGCCGGAAAAACGTTTTTGGCCAGAAAAAGGTTCCTAAAGGTCCGATCTAAGGTTACACAGAGGTTTGGGACGAAAATGTTGAGTTTTCCGGCCAAACAGAAGTTTTCCGACGAGAAAGGAATTTTCCAGCGACCTCAATAGTTATGACTTTTACTAGAAAAATGTTTCTAAAGGTCTGTAATAAGGCTACAAAGAGGTTTGAGACAAAAATGTTGAGTTTTCTGGCAAAAAATGAGTTTTCTGGCTAAAAACGTTTTTTTTGACGACCTGAGTCTAACAGCGTTAGGGTTCTGTTAGTTAGGGTCCATGGAAGACCAATATGTTAATAGTTGAGACTGCTAGTTGTTATTTTTGAAGTTGAGATTGTTAGCAACCAACAACAAATAGTTAGGATTATTAAAATCCAATATTCCTAATAAATAATCGTAGTTTTAATTCAAATATGTTTGTAGTGGTGCATACACTAATACACCATCCTCTCCATCGATATGAAGACGTTTGAGACGGGCAGAAAAAGACAAAAAAGATGTGGGGACCGAGATGTGTTATGACCGGTGAAATAAAAAAAATTAAATTCAACTTTTAATTTAAAAACCAACGGCTATTTTTAAAATAAATACCAAATTCACTCCTACTTTTATAAATACTCACCTCTTTTACACCATTTTTCACAACTTTTCACCCACTACAATCTCATATCTCTCTCACATTTTATAAACCTTCTTCCCTTTTTATAAAAACTCAACATTTTTTATACCATTTTTTACCAACTACCACCCCATCTCTCTCTCAAAAATTACCATGGCTTCACCTTCTTCCATTTCTTCATCTTCTTCGTCTACGTGGTATTCATCATCTTTGGAAGAGAATGACGCATTTATGGAAAACATGATTATGAACGCGGCTAAGGTCTTCATGGCAGGTGATGAAGCGTCGTCCCAACGGCTAACTAGACGAGCAAAATTAAACCAAGACCAAGAAGGTACTTTACTATTTTTTCCATATGTTTTATATAGATTTGAAAATGTATTTTATAATTAATTTCATTTATTTTTCGTTTTAAATATATAGCTGCCCACGATAAACTAGTAGCCGATTATTTTGCTGAGGAACCCGTGTACACAGACGAGATGTTTCGACGTCGGTTCCGCATGAGTCGTCGACTTTTTTTACGTATCGCAGGCGACATGGCCCAGTCTGATCCGTTTTTTACAATGTGATACGACGCTAGGGGGCAAAGGGGTTTTACTAATTTACAAAAATGTACGTCGGCCATTCGCCAACTGGCATACGGTTACGCACCCGATGCATTAGACGAGTATTTAAGGATGTCCGAAAGAACCGCACGTCTATGTTTGCACAAGTTTTGCGAATGAGTTGTCAAATTATATAGCAAGAGATACCTGCGAAGACTGAACGCAAACGACGTTCAAAAATTATATCAAGCACACGAACAGAGACATGGTTTCCCAGGAATGATCGAGAGCATTGATTGCATGCACTGGCCGTGGCAGAACTGCCCAGTTGCCTGGCAAGGTCAGCATACTAGGGGAGATCATGGACATCCGACTATTATTCTAGAGGCTGTTGCGTCACAGGATCTCTGGATCTGGCATGCTTTTTTTGGTCTACCTGGTTCGCTCAATGACTTTAACATCATATACCAGTCACAGATATTTGACGATGTAGTGGCGGGAACAGGTCCAGACACAAGTTTTACGGTTTCGGGGGTGGAATACAGGCGATGTTACTACCTAGCAGATGGAATATACCCAACGTATTCGACAATCGTTAAAACTATTCCGCACCCGACAGACGAAAAAAGAAAAAAATTGCGAAGTATCAAGAGGGTGCAAGAAAAGATATTGAACAGGCTTTTGGTGTTCTACAAAAAAATGGCATATCATTGAACATCCAGCATGTTCAGCTACACTAAAGAGGTTACGACACATTATGTACGCTTGTATCATCCTTCATAACATGGTCATTGAAGACGAAGGTAGAGCGATATGCGAGTACGAAGAAAACGCGTCTACCGGAAATTATGTTCCAGTTAGTGGGGAACAACAAGATTTGAACATGTTCGCTCTACGTAACGAGTACACACATCATAACCTACAAGCGGACTTGGTGGAGTACATTTGGAACAACGCTCAAAACGAACCAGACGACCACGTGCAGGACGAAGACTAGTAGTTTTTTTTAATATATTAGGATTTTTTTTAAGTTTATGTTTTTTAGTCTGTTTTTTTAAGTCTATGTTTTTTTTAAGTTTACGTTTTTTAAGTTTATGTAATGTTTTTTAATATTAATGAAAATATTTTGTTAATTTATTTGTTAAATGTTAAAAAAAGTAGAAGATTAAAAAAATAAAAAATATAAAAGTGGTGGGGTAGGATCATCTAGGACCATCCTCCCATTTCCACTAGTTTTGTGAGATGGACCATCCTTGGGAGGACTATGATGTGGCGTCTAGGTGTCGGATCATCCTCCCTCCTCCAAGGGAGGATGAGCACCATACCATGTAGCCTTAGTGTCGTGAGTCTATGTAACCATCAACGTCATTTCATTGATTAAGAAATCGGAACACCATATTCTTTCTACATATAATAAGTTTAGATGGATATTAAAATTCAAAACGTTATAAATAGTGTTACTAAACATGATATAATTCATGCATACACAATCATCTATTTACCATGTGAAACTAAATGTTAAATATTGTAGATTTGATAAACGTTTTTAACACAATAAAAAACATAAACAAATCTACGCATGTGGATTTTCTTAAAAAGTTTAGAATATGAGAACCCCATTCATTCTATTTTATTGACTAAGATTCAGATTCTTTTTGTTTTTATATGTATTTATTAAATATCTAAGTATGTTGTAGGAAAACAAAAAGAATCTAGATAGTATAATTAATCCAGAGGATTCATAATGGTATCGTTATTACAACTTGCAATGATACGAGCTTACGTATTTATCTGTAGCTAGGATATATGAGTTTTGTAATACAGTTAACTAGTAAATTTCTCCCACGCGTTGTCGCGGCGTCGAAACGTAAAGTAACTCGAATTTATAATGTCTAACGAAAACATATTATATTTGACTGCACTCGTTTCCGAACAAAATTTACGTAAAAAACGTACGCCAACTGAAAACGCACATAAAAAAGCACAAAAACATATTATATTTGACTCCACAGAATTTACGCCGAAGTGTAAATCAACTTGAGTTTATACCGAGTGATGCATATATGCGGACACTATAACCCTGACCATGCTAACAAGTTCGGACCCTTAGATGCATATATACGGACACTATAATGTAAATTCTGATCACATTCATCAATGTAAATACGGACAACCTTTCAAAGCAAAAATGTGTGGACTCCCTTCGAAGTTAAACATGTACTGACCTTAAACCAACATCACATGTGCGGCCTTAATTAAATAAATAAATGATTGTTATGTGCGGACCTAAATAAGCAACAAGTACGGACTGTTAGGATATCTTATGTACGACCATAAGTAATTTCATAAGTGCGGACATAAAGAGAACATTAAGTGCGAACATTGAGGCAACACATGTGCGGATGTTTTTCAACTAAGTTATGTGCGGACATCAACAAGGCTTGTAAGTTCGGACCTCACATATTGCACCAGTTTGGATGTGTATAAGATACACAAATTCGGACCCAACATTATACACTAAGTGCGGACTTCTTTTATAAACAAGTACGAACATCTATTCCTTTTTAACAAATGCGGACACATCTTGGGATAACAAGTGCGGACAGTTTCAAAGATACTACAAGTGCGGACATTATAACTTTGTGACTTCACAAAGTCTGACAACAATCAGAATTTTCATTCTTCAAGATTTCTATGAACATAAACCCCCCAAATGCATAGAAATCCACCATGTCAGGCATCAAATCAAACAATCTAATAGTGATATCATACCACAAACAACAAACAATCATTGCACAATCATTTGTCTAACAATTACGTATTCATTGCCGTAAACAATCACACACAATCAGTTGTTTGGATATCTAGGGTTTGTATAAATCAAAGGAACAAGATTAACAACATATCATGCAATCATAAACACTTACCTCTGGTTAAATCTAGATGAATTGAAGGTCAAGAATTGATGTGTGAACTTGTGAAGCCAAGAGTGATTGAAGGAGGATTGGAGATGATTAGAGAGTGTAAAAATGCGTACAGAGAAGTTATGGAGAACTTAGGGTTTTGAGTAGTTTATTATAGTTTCACAATTACTCTAAACACCCCCTAATAGTATAACTTTTACACAAAAACCACATACTATCATGTAATTTACAATTAAAGCATACAGTTCACGTATTTGTCATGCAACACATAAATTTCGTATAAGCCATCCGTTTATAATTATTATTTGCGGCGGTTGTCAATGTTCGAGAATTATCATGTGTGTGTTCCGGTAATTCCCCGAATTACCAACGTAGACTCATTTAACTAACCCTAGTTAAATGCAGTGCTATGAATGTATAACTTAAGTTAATTGTGGTTAGGTTAAATTAGTGACTTGAAGTTGTGGGTTGTCACATCATCCCCAACTTGAAAGAAATTTCGTCCCGAAATTTGATAAGTAGTCTCAGAAAAATGAAATGGTGAGTTAAGATGACTGTGGATTTTCCTCGGGTACCACATCATACCCAACTTGAAAGGGAATTTCATCCCGAAATTCACTAGTCGTATCAGTGTTAGGTTTAGCAGTTTTGAATAAATGAGTGTTAGGTTCAGCTCGATATTTGGTCAACCAGTCCATACCAATGACTACATTAAAGCTACCAAGGTTAACAGGAAAGAGATCAATGTCAAACACTTGACCTAGAAAATCGAGTTTGCACCCAACATAAATATGGGATGCTTCAATCGGCTGAGCGTCAGCCAATTCCTCAATGTGTTTGGTTTCCAAAAGGGGGTTGGCGTCAATCCTAACTGTCTAGTGAACTTCAAAGTCACGAGACTCCAATCGGCACTAGAATCGAATAAAACATAAGTGAAATTGTTTACAGAAAACGTAACAGTCATACAGTTGTCATCATTCCTGGCGTCACCCGCGCCAATTGTTTTGAAGGCTCTGCTGGTGGTTACACAACATTGGCTGCACTTGCATTCAAGAATACTTGTCACCACTGCATTTAACATATGGTAACGGTCTTAAATAGATAGCGGACCTAAAGTTGCTGAAAGAAGAAACTCACAAATTTGAGTCCCATGACTTGGATAGTACTGTTGGTAATTATTATTTATTATTTACTTTCACTCCTGTTGGCACACCCCTTTCTAAGGCGGAAGCACGAGGTGTGATCATGAAAGGTTCTCATTGCATACGAATGGTAAACATACTACATGCTCGTAAAAATAACTTCAAATGCCAAACATTACATAACTGAAAACATGGTTTAAGTGTTTACATCACAAGAAAGCATATTGTCTGAAAAGTTTACAACTTTATTCAAAGATAAACATAAATAACATCCAAGAGCAAGAGTAAGACCGCGCGCATATCCACTTTAGTTACCTGAAATACATGTGAGTTTTTGGAAAATCGTCAACATAATGTTGGTGTGAATTCATGCAGTTTTTGTATTGAACGTTTGTATACTTTGTATGAAAACATGGTATGTAATTTGTATAAATCAAGTATTTCTGTAAGTATCGAGATTGTTAATGGGTTGCAAGGCTATTAACATGTGGCACGACATAGGAAGCATCCAAACCATAGGCATTTTTCTAGTTGTCGATTCACGACTGAGATACAAAAGCACTGCTTGGTACTAGTTATCACCAAGAGTGTGGCTGCCCGAAAACCCATTAGATCTAACCTTTTGTTCTGCGGTCTAGGTATATTGTTGATTAATGGTGCTTCTGGTACCCTATTCGTGACACGATTTAAAGTATCATTCCTTAGTCTTTGTATCCAGCATACCATAACACATGTATTTTCCCCAAGTTTAAAAAGCATGTAAAAGATTAAAAGTGGGGACATGAACTCACTTGTTTGTAAACATTTAGTAACATGTACTTCACCCTCGAAGTTATAAAACTGAAAACAGTTAAAAGAAAAGGGGGGCATGAACTCACTACTTTGCGTTTCTTGCGCCGTAAACTTCACCGGGTTTGCTTATATAGCGTCGTGACCTATACGTGTTTTATTAACGTTAGTCACTAGACTTGTATCGCACAAGTACAAGTCACCATCTTTCATGTATTTGTTCTTCGTTGTTAAAAATAATTTATATTTATAACTATGTATCTTGCTTATATTATTTTCTCGAAAATAAATATAAGTATCTTGTATTTTTCACCCGAGTTATATATTTTTGTCAAAAACTTCATTTCAAGTTCATAACTTGTCCAAGTAATTTAATCTATCAAGTAATATATTTCATAAATATATTCTCTTGTATTTGTCTAAGCATGTTGTATGTGTATTTTTGTATTTTCGCTCATTGGGAGTATTTAGTGTATTTTCAAGTCCTAATACACTATTCACGTATAATACATACTACATACACTTAGCACAAAATTTGGTGATCAATAAATAAATATATTTTCCTCAAAAATATAAAAACTTAATATCAATTTTTATCTTGAAGAAATCATCATTTCTTAACTTGAAGTTTACATAAAAATTTAGGGAAACCTTGGTAAATACTTTTAGGTAAATTTTTAGGGAATAAGTTTCACCGAAACTTATATTTTTCTAAGTGTCAAAATTCTATAGAAATTTTGACATGGTTTCCCCTAAAAATGGAGGTTTCCCTTCTTTCAAAACATGTGTTTATTTTCTTTTAAATCATCATCAAACATCAACAACACAATCAAGACTTACCATAAGCCAAGATCATGTAATTTATACTACATCATGAACTTGAAGTTTTTGTAAAAACTTTTAGTAACTTACCATGTTATTTAGTAGGTTTAGTTACCCTTAAAAACATATTTATTTGTTTCTAAACCACATTCTTGAAAGATTTAGTCATTTACAACTTGTAAGATGATTTTTCTAAAAATATTTCTTTTGTATTTTTCTTGTTACAAACATGTTTCTAGTCTTGATTAAACACTAAAAATATGATTAGTTTATTTAGAAACCATGACTTTGTAAATCTTATAAATAAACTTGGTTTCTTGGGAAAATTATTTTTGTAATCATCTATTTACAAGATTTGCATTTTGTTGAAATCATCTTTACATAAGAACACTAATTTCACCATTCAAGTTCATGAAGACATAAAGCATGATGATTTTGGTCTTTCAGAAGATCACCACTTTAACTTGCTAGATCATGTGTTTAATCACAATCTATTAGGTTTCTTATGATGTCTAACATCACTAACACAAATCATCATTCATCAAGAAGCAACTCATCATCATTTACATGTATTCTTATGTATTTAAGCTTATGTTAAAGTATCATGTTCATGTTCTTTAGTGTTCATCAAGTTTATCATTGTTCATCATCTTTTAACCAACTAAATATGAAATAACAAAGGGTTATTAGAGTCTTATAACTAGCACAAGGCTAGGGAAGAACACTTGATGTTGAAGATGATAAATGGGTTGGATAAAAGCAAAGGAAGAAGGTCCTTCAAGATTCACAAGCTCTAAACCTCCTTAAACACCTTCTTACACCTTCTAGTAACCTTAGAATGCTTGGAAGATGATTGAAAGTGGATGATGTATGGTGGGTGTGGGTGAGCCGAGAACAAGGGGGAGAAGAAGGAGGTTGATGAAGGTGAAGTGAGAATGAGGGTCTTCTTATAGTACATGGCATATCTTCTCACAAATCTTTACAAGATCACATAGTATCTAAATGAATCCAAGAAAGATCATAGAATATCTTGGCAAGATCATCAAGGATTTAGCAAGATTTTGGTGGGGTCACCCCCATTGTGACCGTCCACATTATAGGGGGGGGGGGTAAAGTGTAACTTCCAATCTCTAATTTCATAAATAAGTTAGATTATATAGTTGGAAGTTAAGTGTTTTAGTTAGTGTTTATGTGCATGATGTGTTATATAGTGTGTTAGGGTGTACAGTGATCATGACTAGCTCAGAAATAATTAAACAACGCTTCTAGTAATATTTTGGTGTTTCGGGTAATGTCCGGTTGTTTGGTTAGGTACCGGTTCGTTAAAGTGCTAAATTGCACCGTTTAGTGTCCTTTAAGTACCCTTTTGTGACGCTTTCAATTCCCGACACTTAGGAAAGCATTCAGGACTATTTAGTCATATTTTTACATGTTACTAACTCATTACAATGCTGAATTTTGCTGAAATGTATGAAATTCAGCATTTAAAGTGTGTTTCAGGTGCTTTTCAGTGCGTATTTTAGCTTCCGGAAAGTCTATATGTTAACCCTTGTATATACTTTTGGGTTTCAATGTATTTTAGACTTTGGACCTACACCTAGGCCCCAATTCTATTGTCTGACTGCTTTCTACAGAATTGTTGACACAGTGTGTCTTACCGTTGAGTTTACTTGTATTTCTGACGCAACGCTATCATTAATGCATAAAGCAATATTTGTATTATAAAACGTACATGAATTCACAAGTATAGCATGTAACCAGACAATGTTGACATTTAAGCACATAATTGCAGTTATCAAGTATTAATTAAATTGTACGGAAATTACCGGTTTTGTGCCAGTTGTCACAGTCTCCCCCCGTTCAGGCTGAACTAACTCTCGCAGGAGTTTTCTTGAACAGGTGGGTGTACTTTTCTTTAAACTAGTCTTCACATTCCCACGTGTACTCAGGTCCGTGCTTAGAGTTCCAACGTACTTTGACAAGTTTGACACTACTCCTTCGGGTCTTGTTGACTTTCCAGTCTGTAACCTCAACGGGTTGTTCTGTAAATCGGAGGGTGTCGTCAACATGCACTTCATCCGCAGGGATGATCACTGTTTCTTGTGTTGGACTCTTCTTGAGGTTGGATATATGAAACGTATCATGTACTCCGTTAAGTTCTTCAGGTAATTCCAACTTGTACGCCACGGTACCAATTCTTTCCAAGATCTTGAATGGTCCAATGTATCGTGGATTCAGTTTTCCACGTTTTTCGAATCTTACTACGCCCTTCCAAGGTGAGACTTTCAACAAAACTTTGTCTCCCACCTCGAGTTCTAATGGTTTTCGTCTTTGATCAGCGTAGCTCTTTTGTCGATCTCGAGCCGCCTTAATGCGCTCTCGGATCTTCATAATCTTGTCGGTTGTCTCTTGTACAAGTTCAGGACCAACCATACGTTTGTCTCCAGCGTCTGCCCAACATAATGGCGAGCGGCACTTGCGGCCATACAGAGCTTCGAATGGTGCGGCTTTTATGCTCGTATGATAACTGTTATTGTAGGAAAACTCAACTAAAGGTAGATGAGTATCCCAGGTGCCGCCTAGGTCCATAACACATGCACGAAGCATATCTTCTAGCGTTTGTATGGTCCGTTCGCTCTGGCCGTCTGTTTGCGGATGGAAAGTCGTGCTTAGATCTAGTTGAGATCCAAAGGCCTCCTGGAAGGATTGCCAGATCCTCGAGACGAAACGTCCATCTCTGTCTGAAATAATTGAGATGGGCACTCCATGACGTGCTACAATTTCTTTTAAGTATAGCTCAGCAAGCTTTCCAGTGCTATCTTTTTCTCGAATCGGTAGGAAATGCATAGATTTCGTCAATCGATCAACTATCACCCATATCATATCGTGCCCCTTAGGGGTCCTGGGTAATTTCGTTATGAAGTACATCGAGATTTACTCCAACTTCCACATGGGTATCTCTGGTTGTTGCAGTAGCCCAGATGGTTTTTGATATTCAGCTTTAACCTTGGCACAAGTTAGGCACTTTCCAATATATATAGCAACATCACTTTTAAGCCTCGGCCACCAATAGTAATCCTTCAAGTCTTGATACATTTTGTCCGATCCTGGATGGATCGAGTATCTCGACTTGTGAGCTTCATTAAGGATGACTTCTCGAATATCGCCATAGAGCGGAACCCAAATACGCCCCTTAAAGTATAAGGTTCCTTCTTTGTTTGGCACCAAATTCTTCATCATACCTCGAAGGTATTCAGCTCTACGATTCTCCATCTTAAGGGCTTCTTGTTGTGCGTCACGAATGCGTGCAGTGAGGTTCGTTTGAATCGTCATTTCCAATGCTCGAACCCTCAGGGTCTTAACCCTTTCTTTTCGGCTTAACGCGTCTGCTACAACGTTTGCCTTTCCAGGATGGTACTTAATCTCACAGTCATAATCGTTCAGCAACTCAACCCATCGTCACTGACGCATGTTTAATTCCTTCTGATCAAATATGTGTTGCAGGCTTTTGTGATCTGTGAAGATTGTACATCGAGTACCATATAAATAATGTCGCCAGATCTTCAAGGCGAATAGCACTGCGCCTAGCTCTAGGTCGTGAGTGGTATAGTTCCTTTCATGCACCTTCAACTGTCTTGAAGCGTAAGCGATGAGTTTTTGGCGCTGCATAAGCACGCAACCCAACCCTTGACGTGAAGCGTCGCAGTATACCATGAAGTCTTCAGTGCCTTCGGGTAAGGATAGTATCGGTGCATCGCATAGCTTATTTTTGAGCAGTTGGAAGGCTTCCTCCTGCTTATCACCCCAGTCGTACTTCTTGTCTTTCTGCGTAAGGGTCATCAGCGGTTGAGCTATCTTGGAGAAATTCTCGATAAATCGTCGGTAATAGCCCGCTAAGCCCAAAAATTGTCGAACTTCAGTTGGGGTTTTGGGAGCTTCCCAATTCTTTATGGCTTATATCTTGGATGGGTCTACATGAATGCCCTTCTCATTCACAACGTGACCAAGAAACTGGACTTCGCGAATCCAAAATTCTCACTTTGAAAACTTTGCATAAAGTTTCTCTTTCTTCAGTAGTTCCAAAATGGTTCTGAGATGTTGCTCGTGTTCGTCTCTGGTTTGCGAGTAAATCAGGATATCATCGATAAATACAATCACGAATTTATCGAGATATGGTTTGCAAACGCGGTTCATCAGATCCATAAATACCGCTGGTGCATTTGTCAATCCGAATGGCATCACAAGGAATTCATAATGCCCATAACGCGTTCGGAATGCAGTCTTTGGTACGATTTCCTCTTGGATTCTTAACTGATGGTATCCAGATCGAAGGTCGATCTTGGAATAGTAGCTTGATCCTTGCAACTGATCAAATAAATCATCAATCCTCGGTAGTGGGTACCGATTCTTGATTGTGAGCTTGTTCAGTTCTCTGTAATCGATACACATCAGCAGTGATCCATCCTTCTTCTTCACGAACAATACTGGAGCTCCCCAAGGCGAGAAGCTTGGCCTTATGAATCCTTTATCCAACAACTCCTGGAGTTGTGTAGATAATTCTTGTATTTCGGATGGTGCAAGCCGATAGGGTGCCTTGGCTACAGGAGCGGCTCCTGGAACCAAGCCTATATGGAATTCGACTTGTCGTTGCGGAGGTAATCCTGGCAGATCTTCGGGAAAAACATCAGGGAATTCCTTCACTACAGGAATGTCTTCGAGTTTCGGCTCCTCAGCCTTCTTATCTACAACGTGCGCAAGGAAAGCAATACATCCTCTCCTTAAGCACTTTTGCGCCTTCATACAACTGATGATTCGCAGAGGCGCGTCTCGTTTTTCTCCATGTACGATGAGAGTTTCATCATTCGCCAAAGGGATGCGAATGATTTTCTCATGACAAATAACTTCAGCTTTGTTCTTGGACAACCAGTCCATTCCGATCACTACATCGAAGCTACCCAATTGAATAGGCAAGAGGTCGATGCTAAATCTTTGCTCACCAAGTTCTAATGTGCAACCCCTAACAACTTCGCCTGACTCAACAAGTTTACCATTGGCTAGTTCTATAGAATAAGGAATATCTAATCTACTAGATTCTATTCCAAGCATACGTTTAAATTCCACAGACATGAAGCTATAATCGACACCAGTGTCAAATAGTATGGATGCAAAGTGATTGTTAACGAGAAACGTACCGGTGACCACATTAGGGTCCTCGCGTGCGTTCCTTGCTCCAATCACGAATGCTCGAGCCTGAGCGTTGTTCCCCCTTGGGCAATCTTTTATGAAATGATCCTTGCTTCCAGAACTGAAGCATCCTTGGTTCTGCCCAGCTCCATTACCATTCCGGTTACCATTGCCATTCCGGTTACCATTGCCATTCCCACCACCGTTTCCATTACCAGCACCGTTATGGTTTCCATTCCCGTTCCTATTACCACCTCCATTCTTATTAGCGCCTCCGTTTCCTCTTCCCCAACAATCTTCTGTTTGATGACCCAACCTTCCACATTTGTCGCATCTTGGAATGCGACAAGCTCCTTCATGATGATACCTACATTTTTGGCACTTAGGCAGGGTGCCTTGGTATCCTTTGGCTACAGTATCATTTGCCGCTGCAAAGGTTCTCTGTAACAACCCTCAAGAAAACCGACACCCTCGAATATTTTCCGACACCCCATTATATTTTAAATACCCTTATATGTCTTGAAATATACCCCGTATGTGAAAACCGAGCCCGAATTATATTATAACATATAAAATAAAATATAAAATCTGAATTATAAGCTGAGGCGGGCCGCATAAGACCTCACCTCAATTTCACGCGGGCCGTATCAAACCAGACTTTGACTTTGCTGACTTCTTAAGTTAAAGCGGGCCGCGTAATAGGTTTCATTAAGTTCATGCGGGCCGCGCGCGTTCCAACTGGTGGCGCATCCCTGAGCCGACACGTGTCGATATCGTGTCGAACCTAGTTGATGACCCAGCTAAGCTACTGAGTTGACTAGAGTCAACGCGGGCCGCGTAAGGCTTTGCCTTACCTTACGCGGGCCGCCTGAGAGTCGAGTATCAGCAACTATAAATAGCAGGCATCGGATTTCACTTTCAATCGTTCATTCTTTCTTTCAATCTCGAAATTCTGTAGTAGAGACATAATATTTCGGGTATTATACCCCTAATTAGCGAGGTTCTGCTCCATTGTAAGTATTATAACCCCAGTTTCATAATAGTTACGCTGCCCGATTGATTTAGGGTTCCGTAACAACTGTCGTGGTTCTGCCCGACGTAGTTGTTGGAATGCCGTCTCGGGGAGGGTATTATTAATAATTTCAAAGGGTTATGATACTAATCAATGTACATTTGTATAAATTATAGATTATATCCAGGAAACCCTCAAGTGAAACCTAAGATAGCAATGTGAGTAATCCTTCTTTTGTGTAAACCTTTTTGTGAGTTGATCCACTTTTTGTAAACCTTTTTGTGAACTGTTTTACAAAACCTTAAATACTTTTCCATGCGAATAACAGTTATTGAGTATTTGTAAGCATACAATTATGATGAGTATGTTGGGGTTTTGTATACAAAATTTGTTACCACCTGGTCAAGGAGTAACATGTCCACAAGTCGGGTTCGACAGTACCATGGATGTTAATTGTGATGTCTTGTAAACAAATATAATTGCGGGATCGCCCTCAATACTGTTCACTGTGAATTTTTATTTAAACTTGATTAACTTGGATTCACTCACCAGTATTTCTTGCTGATAAAATGTTTTAAACACGTGTTTCAGGTAACTTAGTGTGAAGCCAATAAAAGCCAGCTGGAGAGCACTGAAGGCTTGGAAAAGTGGCAATAAAGTTACCTAAAATAAAATAGATGTTTTTTTTTATTAAATAAAATAGGATTTATTCCTATGAAAACTTGTGTACTATGAATTTGGGTTTCATCCCATTTGTTTAATATTATAAAATATGGTGGTTTTACTCTGATAAACATTTCCTAACTACGGTCCTGATGTAAATTCCGCTGCGAGACTAAACAAACTGATACCACCAAACTCTGAGCTCACGTCCGCCCGTTCCCGGGAAACAGGGATCGGGGGTTGTGACAGAAGGTGGTATCAGAGCCTAGCCACTGGCTCAAGCCAAAGAAGTGTTCTGCTGACACTTAAATTTTAAATTCTATGTTAGGAAATAATTTATGTAATTATGTGTTTTATATTAATTAACTATTTGTTAGTTTACAGTATGAGTAAGAGAAGAATTTCAGATATCTATCATAAACTAGATAGTTCACCCAAAGAAAAGGGAAGTTCATCCCAAACAAAATTCTCAGGATATTCAGCAGATATTGAGGAAGGAATATTTGTCCGTAAAGCACAGTATGAAAATCCACTTACCCCTAGTAAAAGAAGCCGGATTCTTATAAAAAGTCAAGAGAATATGAAAAAGTCTCAGGAAACCCAGAAAATATGTAGTAACCCACCTTGGGAAGATAAATTAGATGAAAAATGGGAAAATCTCTACATGTTAGCCACTACAGCAGTAAATGTTAACTTATAGTTGAATCGTCAAACCAGTGCCAGCACTCATGCCACCTACGAGCTAGAAACTTTAAAAGAACTTTGTTCCTTTGATAATAACCTAGTGAGAAGAAAGAGATAGAATAAAACCTTATATAAAGTATGTTGAGCATAATATTCCTATAACCTAGTTAGACTAAAATAAGTTACGGATGTATAACCAATAATATATTTCGAATTTCAGTTCTAGTTTGTAGTAAATATATAAATCGCAATATTTCATTTTAATCAATCTGTTCGTATAATTGTACTAGATATTCGTTTATGATAAATAAACATTCGGATGAACAACAAATGTGAACCAATAAAACTAGAATAAGGTCTAGAAGTATAACAGAATTTTAATGCTATGCCTTAATATGAAGCTTTGAGATAAACCAATTGCTTGTATAAATAAAGTGTGATGGTTATTGGTATCCTGTGAGGATAATGACTAGAACAGTGCCTGTATGATAAATAAGCAGTAACAACTGGCCACTGTTATTTCTTGTTTATTAATACTACTCGGTTCTAGAATATGATTCCTCATGAGAATACTAATTTCGTTGTTTCTTGATATAAACCATAATAAATGATGCTTTTTTTAAGATCATGATTTGAAATAAGTTTATGGGTGGAAAATACTATGATAATTACCTCTCCGGTAAAACTGGGCATGGTGCGGTAGACTCTCCAGCTTGTCCGGGTAAGATGGGGTATGTGTTATAATAATGGAATTCCCTAGATAATACCATGATCTGATATCTGACTTGTGAGTCTGTTTACATTATGGATAATGTGCATACTACAGTATATGAAATATTATATAGACGTGTATGTCTATGAGGAAATCCAAAAGATCCTCATAATTGATAATGAGAAATAAATTACGAACAGAGGTGTTAATTATGAATTTAGATTTGTTAGAAATCTCTAGTGTGTAATAGACGTATAGTATATGAAAAGAGTATAGTCGCAATGATCAAACGCTTTTGGCAAAAATGCGTGTCATGTGATTAACTATAGTAAGATATTAATTGTGATATTAATATGGGATAAATGTTTGAAATTCAGATGGCCGACGAAGAAAATCAAGGAAATCTGAATAATGATAACCAGAGTAACATTAACATAGTTAATGATAATCCGAGTATCAATAACAATGGAAACCAAGTGGATAATAGTGCTATTCAACACATAGTGGCACAGGGAATTATAGATGCTATGCCATTTATTCTTCAAACTGTTAAGGATGCTGATAATAAAAGTAAACATAGCAGTAAGCGACCCGTTGAACCAGAAAACAGTGTAAACAATGGACCAGTATTTCAATTGCCTATTCCCAAAAGAAGAAGAACCATGCCTTATGGTTGTTCTTATAAAGAATTCTGGTCTTGTAAACCAATGGAATTCTCGGGAAATGAAGGGGCCATTGCAACCTTACGCTGGATAGAGAAGACTGAGGCAGTCTTAAGGATAAGTAAGTGTGCTGAAGAAGACAAGATATTGTTTGCTTCTAATCTGTTTAAGAATGCAGCATTAGAATGGTGGAACACTATCCTCCAGACAAGAGGAAGTAATAAAACTTATAATATGGAATGGGAAGAATTTAAAGAAAAGGTAGAAAGGAAATTCTGCCCACCCAATGAAAAAGAACAGATAGCAAACAAGTTCCTCAACCTTAGGATGACTGGTGTAGATAGTAAAGGGTACACTACTACATTCTTTGAATATGCTAGGATAGTGCCAACCCTTGCATCACCAGAACCGGTATTAATCTCCCGTTACATCTGGGGATTAATTGGAGAAATTAGACATGTAGTCAAGGCAGCTAGACCTCAAACAATAGAAGAAGCCGTAGAACTAGCCAATACCTTGACTGATGAACTAGTTCGTACTAGAGACGAAGATCAGAGGAGAAACCTAACCCAGAAGCTTACTCAAGAATTTCATTCTGGGAACTTCAATCGTAGGAACATAGATTCTACCTTTGCACCGTATTGCGGGATTTGCAAAAAGAAGCATTCTGGAAAATGCTCCACCCACTGCAATTTCTGCAAAGCACCAGGACACAATGAAGAAAACTGCAGGAGGAAATCCAGTAATGGATTGTGTTTTAACTGTGGAGAAAAAGGTCATATCAAGCCAAACTGTCCGAAACTGGCTCCAGCTACGAACAACAAGAATACTAAAAATGCTAGAGCATTTGTTCTGACTGCAGATGAAGCCAAGATGATTCCAGATGTCATAGCTGGTATGTTTCTAGTTAATGATGTCTTTGCTAAAAGTATTATTTGACTCTGGTGCAAACCAAAGTTTTCTTAATACATCATTTTGCAAAATTCTAAATCAATCATTAACTAAACTACCACAAGAATGCTTAGTAGAGACAGCTAATGGAGAAATCATTAGGATTTCTGAAATCTTGCAGGGAGCAAGAATAGAAATTTTAAACCAAACATTTAGGGCAAACCTTTATCCAATGAATATAGCCGGATTTGATATTGTTTTAGGAATGGATTGGTCAATAGCCAATAAAGTCAGTATTTTATGTAATCAAAAGTCAATTCAAGTAAATTCATCTAAAGGTAAAACGATCACAATTAAAGAAAATAAGCCATCTAGATCCACAAAATTCATCTATGTGATGAAAATTGCAAGTCCTATAAGAAAATGTTCTATAGTGTATTTGATTTCTATAATCACTAACACTAAAAGAAAAGAACTAAAAAGACATTCCAGTAGTATCTCAGTTTTCAGATGTCTTTCCAGAAGAATTATCAGGACTACCTCCAGATAGAGAAGTTAAAATTCAGAATTCACCTACTACCAGGAACATCGCCAATTGCCAAAGCACTCTACCGTTTGGCAACCGCCGAGATGCAGGAATTAAAGAAACAATTAGATAAATTGTTAGAGAAAAGATTCATACAACCGAGTTCGTCGCTATAGGGAGAGCCTATATTATTCGTTAAAAAGAAGGACGGATCAATGCGTATGTGCATTGATTTCTGTGAATTTAACAAAGTCACGATTAAGAATCGGTACCCATTACCGAGAATCGATGATTTGTTTACAAGGAGCTTGATTTTTCTCTAAAATTGATTTAAGGTCAGGATATCATCAATAAAAGGTACAGGAAGAGGACATTCCTAAGACCGCATTTAGAACAAGGTATGATCATTATGAAATTACTGCCATGCCATTTGGTTTAACCAATGCCTCAGCTGCATTTATGGACATGATGCACCGAATATATAAGCCATATTTGGATAAATTCATAATTGTATTCATAGATGATATTCTAATTTTCTTTAAGAATAAAGAAAATCATGCAAGACATTTGCACGCACTTTTAAGTTTATTAAGAAAATAATACAATCTGGGTGATTGTAGATAGGCTAACCAAGTCAGCTCATTTTCTACAAATGAAAAGAAATATTCTCACGTATTCCAGTAGATCTCGAGGACGAGCTCTAAATTAAGATGGGGAGAATGTAACAACCCTCAAGAAAACCGACACCCTCGAATATTTTCCGACACCCCATTATATTTTAAATACCCTTATATGTCTTGAAATATACCCCGTATGTGAAAACCGAGCCCGAATTATATTATAACATATAAAATAAAATATAAAATCTGAATTATAAGCTGAGGCGGGCCGCATAAGACCTCACCTCAATTTCACGCGGGCCGTATCAAACCAGACTTTGACTTTGCTGACTTCTTAAGTTAAAGCGGGCCGCGTAATAGGTTTCATTAAGTTCATGCGGGCCGCGCGCGTTCCAACTGGTGGCGCATCCCTGAGCCGACACGTGTCGATATCGTGTCGAACCTAGTTGATGACCCAGCTAAGCTACTGAGTTGACTAGAGTCAACGCGGGCCGCGTAAGGCTTTGCCTTACCTTACGCGGGCCGCCTGAGAGTCGAGTATCAGCAACTATAAATAGCAGGCATCGGATTTCACTTTCAATCGTTCATTCTTTCTTTCAATCTCGAAATTCTGTAGTAGAGACATAATATTTCGGGTATTATACCCCTAATTAGCGAGGTTCTGCTCCATTGTAAGTATTATAACCCCAGTTTCATAATAGTTACGCTGCCCGATTGATTTAGGGTTCCGTAACAACTGTCGTGGTTCTGCCCGACGTAGTTGTTGGAATGCCGTCTCGGGGAGGGTATTATTAATAATTTCAAAGGGTTATGATACTAATCAATGTACATTTGTATAAATTATAGATTATATCCAGGAAACCCTCAAGTGAAACCTAAGATAGCAATGTGAGTAATCCTTCTTTTGTGTAAACCTTTTTGTGAGTTGATCCACTTTTTGTAAACCTTTTTGTGAACTGTTTTACAAAACCTTAAATACTTTTCCATGCGAATAACAGTTATTGAGTATTTGTAAGCATACAATTATGATGAGTATGTTGGGGTTTTGTATACAAAATTTGTTACCACCTGGTCAAGGAGTAACATGTCCACAAGTCGGGTTCGACAGTACCATGGATGTTAATTGTGATGTCTTGTAAACAAATATAATTGCGGGATCGCCCTCAATACTGTTCACTGTGAATTTTTATTTAAACTTGATTAACTGGGATTCACTCACCAGTATTTCTTGCTGATAAAATGTTTTAAACACGTGTTTCAGGTAACTTAGTGTGAAGCCAATAAAAGCCAGCTGGAGAGCACTGAAGGCTTGGAAAAGTGGCAATAAAGTTACCTAAAATAAAATAGATGTTTTTTTTTATTAAATAAAATAGGATTTATTCCTATGAAAACTTGTGTACTATGAATTTGGGTTTCATCCCATTTGTTTAATATTATAAAATATGGTGGTTTTACTCTGATAAACATTTCCTAACTACGGTCCTGATGTAAATTCCGCTGCGAGACTAAACAAACTGATACCACCAAACTCTGAGCTCACGTCCGCCCATTCCCGGGAAACAGGGATCGGGGGTTGTGACATTCTCTCCTCCTTAGGTGGGTTAGTGTCACGCTTCTTGTTGTTTGATCCCTTGTGGTTGCTGCGGGTTGCTTGATTCAGATTTAAATGCTTCCTTTTCTTATCACCCGACGACTCAGCATGCGTCTCGGTCTTCTCAGTAGGGTTCAGTGATAACTTCTTCATGCGAACAACATCTTCAGTAAGGCTGACAGCCAGAGTTACAGCCTGTGTGATCGTTTCAGGTTTGGCCGAAGTTACCATGCTGCAAAACTCGGGGGCCAATCCCCAGATGTAGCGCTCGACACGCTTAAATTCGGGAGTCACTATGTAAGGGATCACTCTTGACAGATCGTGGAACCTTCGAGTATAACCAGTATTGTCAGCACCTTCCATGGTCAAGTGCCAGAACTCAGTCTCCAACTTTTGGAGTTCGGCGTGAGAGCAATACTTCTCTCTCATTCGTTCCTTTAGCTCATCCCACGTCATGCCATACGCGGCATCATCACCCAGAGTTTGAACTTGCAAATTCCACCAAGTCAAAGCTTCATCAACGAACAACCCCGTAGCAAAAGTGACTTGCTGATCCGCGGTACACTTGCTCATACGGATAGTGGCATCAGTCTTCTCCGTCCAGCGTACAAACGCCACTGCACCTCCAGTGCCGTCGTAGTTCAGTGGTTTGCAGTCGAGAAACTGCTTGAAGGTGCATCCTTGAGCTGTGTTTCCTCCAGATGTATCTCCCTGCCCATTATGTCTAGCATTGCTTGGTCCTCCACTTTGTTCGGTGTGGTTCGCCTCGTATTGAGCGATAGCTGCGGAGATCCTTTCTTCCAGCAGGGTGTTCAGTTCTTCAGCAGTCCTGGGCAGAAGAGTAGGAGGGGGTTGATCAGAATCCTGATTGTTCACAGCTCTCCTAGGTGCCATGTTCTGTCGGAACATAACACAACAGGGTTAGACATTTGTTAGATATCGTCATACGAGACAGTAATAGTATATATACACAGACATATACCCACATAAGTGACATCAAACAATCCGCCCAACGCATAAATCAATTCATACAGCAGCAAGCATGTATAAATAGATAAATACTGGCGTGTCATAAGATATTCACCGAGTCTTTACACATATCAGAACAACTTGTTACATCATTGTTTGCGAAGTAAACAAAATGCATAAGGGTTACATCTCCCCAAAGTACAAGTTTAATATATGTAAAGGACAAAATATCTTACTTCACATTGGCGGTTCTTGTCTTTATACCCTAAATTATTACTCCAACAGAGTATTTAATAGGCTGGGGGAAGGGTGAGGGTATTCACGCTTGACCTTTTCTTGTATTAAAGGAATCTCGTTTAATACGTGACAAGACTTGCTGTGGTTTCTGTGCACTGAATTCCATAATTATGTATGCATCCATAATTACGTAAGTCCTTGCACAGTCCGCACAGTTCGTTTCATCGTCGGATTACTTCCTTCAGATAGGCCACTGCTTTCAGGTAAAGTCACGTATACCTGAGATATTCTATTTCTAGTATATGTATATATCAATTATTACACATAGTTGCAAGCAATTCTTAGTCAAAGACAAGTGCTACTCCAGTGCACCCTAAACCTCGTAGTGTCTTTTCTTGACTCTTTGAAAATAGTTTCAGGTAGTGGATGTCGCGGAAAGTTTTATGCAATGAAAACTTTTTGAAATTTTTTTTTCATGAAAGGATCCTAAAGATTGTAGACTAGACTCGAGAAGGAATTCTAGTTCACTACAATCGCAGCTCTGATACCAATCTGTCACACCCCTTTCTAAGGCGGAAGCATGAGGTGTGATCATGAAAGGTTCTCATTGCATACGAATGGTAAACATACTACATGCTCGTAAAAATAACTACAAATGCCAAACATTACATAACTGAAAACATGGTTTAAGTGTTTACATCACAAGACAACATATTGTCTAAAAAGTTTACAACTTTATTCAAAGATAAACATAAATAACATCCAAGAGCAAGAGTAAGACCGCGCGCACATCCACTTTAGTTACCTGAAATACATGTGAGTTTTTTGGAAAATCGTCAACATAATGTTGGTGTGAATTCATGCAGTTTTTGTATTGAACGTTTGTATACTTTGTATGAAAACATGGTATGTAATTTGTATAAATCAAGTATTTCTGTAAGTATCGAGATTGTTAATGGGTTGCAAGGCCATTAACATGTGGCACGACATAGGAAGCATCCAAACCATAGGCATTTTTCTAGTTGTCGATTCACGACTGAGACACAAAAGCACTGCTTGGTACTAGTTATCACCAAGAGTGTGGCTGCCCGAAAACCCATTAGATCTAACCTTTTATTCTGCGGTCTAGGTATATTGTTGATTAATGGTGCTTCTGGTACCCTATTCGTGACACGATTTAAAGTATCATTCCTTAGTCTTTGTATCCAGCATACCATAACACATGTATTTTCCCCAAGTTTAAAAAGCATGTAAAAGATTAAAAGTGGGGACATGAACTCACTTGTCTGTAAACATTTAGTAACATGTACTTCACCCCCGAAGTTATAAAACTGAAAACAGTTAAAAGAAAAGGGGGAGCATGAACTCACTACTTTGCGTTTCTTGCGCCGTAAACTTCATCGGGTTTGCTTATATAGCGTAGTGACCTATACGTGTTTTATTAACGTTAGTCACTAGACTTCTATCGCACAAGTACAAGTCACCATCTTTCATGTATTTGTTCTTCGTTGTTAAAAATAATTTATATTTTTAACTATGTATCTTGCTTATATTATTTTCTCGAAAATAAATATAAGTATCTTGTATTTTTCACCCGAGTTATGTATTTTTGTCCAAAACTTCATTTCAAGTTCATAACTTGTCCAAGTTATTTAATCTATCAAGTAATATATTTTCATAAATATATTCTCTTTTATTTGTCTAAGCATGTTGTATGTGTATTTTTGTATTTTCGCTCCTTGGGAGTATTTAGTGTATTTTCAAGTCCTAATACACTATTCACGTATAATACATACTACATACACTTAGCACTAAATTTGGTGATCAATAAATATATATATTTTCCTCAAAAATATACATACTTAATATCAATTTTTATCTTGAAGAAATCATCATTTCTTAACTTGAAGTTTACATAAAAATTTAGGGAAACCTTGGTAAATACTTTTAGGTAAATTTTTAGGGAATAAGTTTCACCGAAACTTATATTTTTCTAAGTGTCAAAATTCTATAGAAATTTTGACATGATTTCCCCTAAAAATGGAGGTTTCCCCTGCTTTCAAAACATGTGTTTATTTTCTTTTAAATCATCATCAAACATCAACAACACAATCAAGACTTACCATAAGCCAAGATCATGTAATTTATACTACATCATGAACTTGAAGTTTGTGTAAAAACTTGTAGTAACTTACCATGTTATTTAGTAGGTTTAGTTACCCTTAAAAACATATTTATTTGTTTCTAAACCACATTCTTGAAAGATTTAGTCATTTACAACTTGTAAGATGATTTTTCTAAAAATATTTCTTTTGTAGTTTTCTTGTTAAAAACATGTTTCTAGTCTTGATTAAACACTAAAAATATGATTAGTTTATTTAGAAACCATAACTTTGTAAATCTTATAAATAAACTTGGTTTCTTGGGAAAATTATTTTTGTAATCATCTATTTACTAGATTTGCATTTTGTTGAAATCATCTTTACATATGAACACTAATTTCATCATTCAAGTTCATGAAGACATAAAGCATGATGATTTTGGTCTTTCACAAGATCACCACTTTAACTTACTAGATCATGTGTTTAATCACAATCTAGTAGGTTTCTTATGATGTCTAACATCACTAACACAAATCATCATTCATCAAGAAGCAACTCATCATCATTTACATGTATTCTTATGTATTTAAGCTTATGTTAAAGTATCATGATCATGTTCTTTAGTGTTCATCAAGTTTATCATTGTTCATCATCTTTTAACCAACTAAATATGAAATAACAAAGGGTTATGAGAGTCTTACAACTAGCACATGGCTAGGGAAGAACACTTGATGTTGAAGATGATAAATGGGTTGGATAAAAGCAAAGGAAGAAGGTCCTTCAAGATTCACAAGCTCTAAACCTCCTTAAACACCTTCTTACACCTTCTAGTAACCTTAGAATGCTTGGAAGATGATTGAAAGTGGATGATGTATGGTGGGTGTGGGTGAGCCGAGAACAAGGGGGAGAAGAAGGAGGTTGATGAAGGTGAAGTGAGAATGAGGGTCTTCTTATAGTACATGGCATATCTTCTCACAAATCTTTACAAGATCACATAGTATCTAAATGAATCCAAGAAAGATCATAGAATATCTTGGCAAGATCATCAAGGATTTAGCAAGATTTTGGTGGGGTCACCCCCATTGTGACCGTCCACAATATAGGGGGGGGGGGGGTAAAGTGTAACTTCCAATCTCTAATTTCATAAATAAGTTAGATTATATAGTTGGAAGTTAAGTGTTTTAGTTAGTGTTTATGTGCATGATGTGTTATATAGTGTGTTAGGGTGTACAGTGATCATGACTAGCTCAGAAATAATTAAACAACGCTTCTAGTAATATTTTGGTGTTTCGGGTAATGTCCGGTTGTTCGGTTAGGTACTGGTTCGTTAAAGTGCTAAATTGCACCGTTTAGTGTCCTTTAAGTACCCTTTTGTGACGCTTTCAATTCCCGACACTTAGGAAAGTATTCAGGACTATTTAGTCATATTTTTACATGTTACTAACTCATTACAATGCTGAATTTTGCTGAAATGTATGAAATTAAGCATTTAAAGTGTGTTTCGGGTGCTTTTCAGTGCATATTTTAGCTTCCGGAAAGTCTATATGTTAACCCTTGTATATACTTTTGGGTTTCAAAGTATTTTAGACTTTGGACCTACACCTAGGCCCCAATTCTATTGTCTGATTGCTTTCTGCAGAATTGTTGACACAATGTGTCTTACCGGTGAGTTTACTAGTATTTCTGACGCAACGCTATCATTAATGCATAAAGCAATATTTGTATTATAAAACGTGCATGAATTCACAAGTATAGCATGTAACCAGACAATGTTGACATTTAAGCACATAATTGCAGTTATCAAGTATTAATTAAATTGTACGGAAATTACCGGTTTTGTGCCAGTTTTCACACCTGTATTGCAATGGCTTTTACGTATCTCAACTTGTGTACATGAATTATGAGCTGAAATTTTTTTATTAACATTGCAACATGGGGTGAAAAAGAATTCTTGTGAGATCACCTATCAATTTTGTTGATCACTTTTCTTGCCCTATAATCCTCTTTCAAGGATTGGAAGACAAGGTACTAGAACTATTTTTTGAATTATTTTCCTCACCCTTTATCGGTACTTTTTTTTATGATACAAACTAATGATTCTGAAAAAAAAAACTGTTTAAAGTGTCAAACCGAACTGTTAAACCGCTAAACCGGATGCAACCTGGCCGGTTAGATTTGTCTTTTTCTGAAACCGTCGTTAGCAGTTCAACCCACAATTATCGTAAAAAGCGGCTAACGGGGCCATGAACACCCCTTGCCAAAATATTGAAAAAGTGTAAAGTTTTATTTCCGAATCCATTTTTTTACTATTATAATTATTATATAATTTTGTTTATACAACAACTATTATAAATTAAAAATGTACATTACATACATATAGTTTTATCATAAATTAATAATAACTTTACAATACTTATAACTTATATGTAATGTATATACTTCACAACATACAAAATATAAATATTATATCAAATATATATACTAAAAGAAAAATTATTTTTTCACATTATGAATACTAAAATAAATCACTAATAGACAAAGGTTAATGAAAAATAAAAATATAAATTAAAAAAATTCAGGTATAAGATCGGGTATATAGTTCGGGTAAACGGGTAGGTGGTTTCAGATAATAATCATCGGGTCGGATATCACCTAATCCCGTACCTGACCCGTACCCGCGAAATTTTTTAAAACTAATCCCATACCCGACCCAATACTCATCGGGTATTCGGTATACCCGTCCCATTTGTGTCGGGTTTCGGGCATACCCGTCGGGCTCGGGTATTTTTGACATCCCTACACAACAGTTGGCCCTTGAGTTAGTTACCAATGTACTTTTTTTATTTGGTTTGGGGCAAATTACGAATTTGATAATTGATTTATAGTTTTTTATGAATCCGGCCTCTGCAGCTACAAGGGCTAGTGTTCGTTTAGATCCTTAGCGACTTTGCGTTAGCAACATACATAAAGTTAACCAAAGGCCCCTTTTCTTTCTCTGCTGACCAAGTCCTTTCCTCCGAACTCAAAATTACCGTGGGCATCGATCTGAGCCACATCCCCATATGTTACCTCGATTTCATCATGCACCATGTGAACATCAAGGAAAAAAAAACAAAGTCAGGGTTTCGAATTTCAAACGAAATCAGGTTGATATAAATAGTCCAAACGTCAGCTTGTAATTCAGGCCATTTCTGTTTTGGAGCCGCTGGATGGTAAGTCCAAACATGATCATCCACAACAGTCTCTGACTTCGCTAATCACAACTTATTTATTTATTTTTAAACGGCGTACGGTTAGGATGTCGCTAATCACATTATTTAGATGGGTTTTGGACTTTTGGTCACCGTGTCGTAAATTACATAAGCAATTACACTAGTTTCATATGGAATCATCACCTACCGTTTAGCATATATTGGGGAAGTTCATATAACATAAAACCGAAAATTTGAATTTTGAAATATTTTTTAAGATAAAAAGCTAGCTTTGTGAGTGTAGGGACTATTTCTGAAAGTAAACAGTGTCATTGATATTGAATCCATTAAAATTGTAATAAGAATGAATTTGTATTATGACATAAATGACATGGACTAAAAGCGTAATTTACTCATTAGAATTTTATACTAAAAATATAGGGGAATTGGCCTGTAATAATCCCAACTAGAGGTCATTGGTCATTGATGTGAGTGCAGGTGTTACAACTCGTATAAATCCTTGTTATGTTTCGCTTTACTTTGTAATTAAACGTACGTATATGAATTGAATGTGTTGTTTGATTATTTTCTTGAATGATTACGAACTTGGTAATGTGTGATGTGAATTACATGAAACCGAAATCCGAAACCGAAGTATTGTGTTACGCGTCTTTCTGCGAAAAGAAACATTTTAGTATGATACTTTGCGAAACGAAACATTTTAATTAATTATTTCTTGTAACTCGCAAGACCGCCACTTAGTAAACCCAACCCAAACCGACCCCTTCCCCCTTGCGCTATAACCGGCCTAACCCGCCACCCATACCCCCTTGGGCGAAACATGAGCCCAACCCACTCCTTCCTTTTTTGGCCACAAGACCCAAACACCCTTCTATTTGTATGTACGTATATGCATGAGTTAAAAAAAATATTGAAACCCTACCCTCCCCATTGGTCGTGTGACGGCAGTAGCAGCTCCCCCCTGTTCGCAATCAGCTTCTTGTCGCCTCTCTATTCCTCGTTAATCCTTTTCTCCGATCTAAGGTTAGTATTCTTGTTTGGATTGTGATTGATGGTGTGATTTTTGTAGAAACATGGCTGTAATTTTTAGTTGACATGCTAGGGTTTTGTTGTTGCATGATTTATTTCGATTGGGTATGCGATTTGTTGAATTAATCGATGATATGTATGCATAAATGATCATTGGCTACATTTTTGTGATAAATCATGATGTGTTACATCTAGGGTTTGTGATTATTGACATGGTTAGATGGTAATTGATGATTAGCCTGCCGTTGGTTGTTATTAGGAAGGGTTGGGATCGTTTACACGCATTTTGGTGTCGTTTTATTGCAAAACAGAATGCTGATTGATGAGAACAGCCAACTTCAGTTGGCTATAAACAGACGATTATAAATCGAAAAATTGATTTTATGAAGTCTAAATTATACGTTTTCGAAAAACGCTTTAAATGGCGCTGGAATCATATTTTTCTGAGGTTTTTTGCTATTTTTAAAGGTTCGTTTTGTACAGCAGCAAAAACTACGTTTTTTTTTGCAGAATATGTGTGTTATGTATTTCATCATAACTTGAAATATGGATAGATTTAGATCAAGAAATTCATACAGTAGATGCCCACGGGTGTCATAGTAAATCTCCAACTGGAATTTCGTCGATCGGACTTACGATTAATTTTAAATGAATTTTTCCGTGGACTGCAGTCAGAAAGTGACGAATCTGACTGCAGCCCGGTAAATGATTTTTATAAAATAACTGGTAAGAAATTGAGTCCCGATATTTTTACGCAATGTGATGTGGACTGTTTAGAACATTCTGTAAAATTTTGGGAATTTTTGGAACAAGTTAACTATTTTATTAAAATACCCGAAAACAACCTAGTTTTGGATGTTAAAGCTAAAACAATATAACCAGTGATTTGCGTGTCTAAATGTCGGTTATGTTATCTGATAATGATCCAACTTGTTATATGTCAACGAAAGTGTTATGTGAAGTATCGTGTGCTTGCTCTTGAGTAGTTATAGGTGGAATGTATATATGGGCGTGAACTGTCAAAGTGAGTGCTTGTTATGTGGTAGATGCGTGTAGGAACTTTGTGCCCTATTTGAAACCACTAATGGACTAACTGGAAATCATACTAGGACGTGATTGACCGACCTTGACTGTTAGCTATTTTTAAGAGTCAAACCGAGCAACCAAAGGTGGGTTCACACTTTTCTACAAAGCATGGGATTCCCGGTGGTTTGGGAATGAGCTAAGGAACAACAACTATCCCCCTTGGGTGGGATGCAACCTGCATATTCTCCTTGGGTAGAATACGTACCTCGGTCCTCCTTGGGTAGGACAACCTTAAACTTACTAGACAACAACTCTATCATGAAGTCACTCATTTTTATATCGATTAATCGCCAGGCAATTGGCGAACGGGTCATTAGTTAAATAGCGCTATTAGGTCTGACAAGTCTCACACCGTGCCGCAGAGGACGGGAGTGGACTAATGTACTTGGGCACTTAGTCAATGATGATAGACATTGACGCAGGGCACTCATACATGACTTAAGTCAGTAGTCTATATGGTAACGGGTCTAGTGGTTTACAACATGGGGTAGCCCCCACGGTATATAGTTATGGGAACATGGAACTGGATAACTTTTGGTCTTCGAAACAACTTAACAACTTATGGTTTTTGGAACAACAATAAAACAGAAAACCAACTGTGAACTCGCCAACATTTTTGTTGATACGGTACTACATGCTTTGCAGGTCGTTAGGTTATTTGCTTTGCAGGTCGTTAGGTTATTTGCTGGAGCTTGCATTGGAGAAGGAGTCATTGTGGGACATGAACCGCTGTGTGTTCATGAGAAACTTTATGAAACTTTAAACTTATATTTTGGTTTTGAACTTAATGCTTCCGCTGTTAACTTAGACTTTTCTAAATTGTTTGACACCAATTATATTGTTTGTGTTGGGTTTTATTTACTTACTTATATCTTTCAATATGATTGGTGGCTTGATCCTGGTCAGTCACGCTCCCTGTGGTGATACTCCGCTTGTGGATTTTGGGGGTGTGACAGCAGGAATGTCTATCGCCTCCGTCAATTCAGATCGTAACAGAAATTAGAAGAAAACATGGTTTTATGGTGTAATATATAGGAGATAGTCAAGGTGGCATTATTGTAATTACTTGGAACTTTCTCTTAGAGCCTTGCCTATAAATAGGAGGCTAAGGCTAGTCTTTAGAGACTTTTGGAACTTTTGCATCTTTTGGAGTTTGGAGCCTAGAAAGAGAGTCTAGAGAGAGAAACTCATCAAGGTGATTCACGGTGCTTGTACGTTGTTATACATTCAATAGAATCACATATTTTATTTGTTCTTGTGTTCAGTCCACACACGTGTACGGATTTCGTACGTCACACGTGTCGTTACGCAATCGTTTGGGTGTCGTTACGCAATCGTTCGGGAGTCGTTTACGGTCCTACAACGCGCTCATAAGTGGTATCAGAGCAGGAGCTCGATTGCACGGATTAAATTCACAAGAATCGACGTGATTTCATCAGATTTAGATCCATTTTCGCATCAGATTTGTTTAAATTCTTCCTCTACTCATTTTCTTCACTTTTTGACACAAAAACACAAAATTAACCAGGTTTTCACGGATAAAATTTGCTGAAATTTTGACATATTGTGCGAAAATCATCACTTTACAACCCTACAAATTTTCAGAAATTAATTCCAAGTAGTTTGTGAAAAATCAAGGTTTTTCGGGCCGAAAAAGTATGAAATTTGTTGTTGTTACTATTCATATTGTTCACCTGGATGCCCATCCGTTCGGATGACCATCCGTACATAAGTCATTCGATTGTTTGAGAAGTGATCCGTTCGGATAACATGATATTAACATCTCTCGGATTATCATCCGATCAAGAGAAAAGGTGATCCGATCGGATCACATAAAGTAACATAATAACTCTCGGACGGTCATTCGACCGAACGACAATCCGGACGAATACTCACTCGTCACTTGTTAATACTCATTCGACAGCTATCTAATAACACATCTGAACTTCTAAGCAGCGGCCCAATCAATTATTAATGTCAAGTTTGGCGGCCCATGTGATCTAATATCAATTAAATAGTAATCAGATTCTTTTATATGCGGTCCAATAGAATAAATTGGTGAAATTGAATGTCGGCAATTGCATGTGATCATTACAGCTGTGACAACCTGAACTTTCAAGGTTAGTGTCGCCTAGCCTCATAACTTTTAATCGCGTATTACTATTCCTTTCACGCTACGTTTTACCACACGTTGCGTTGAATGCTTGTTATTTGTACTTGTTAAATCTAACGTAAACGAATTGGATTGATTGTGTGATTGGGTCATACATACATTTGGGCCGCACTCTTCCTAGTTATAACTTTCTTTGGCCCACGCATATAGGTTATCTTAGGCCCAAAGTCACAGAAGTCCAATCGAGTCATAGTGGGCCGATTAGTTGGATTTTATACATCCACACACACCGAAATCATGGTTGGGCCGGGTGAAGCCCAAGTGAACCAATTGTTTTGTTTGGGGGCTAGTTAGTGTAGAATATATACACACACAAGGAATTACGTAACTTGTTAGCAACACATATTCAAACCCTACTTCTCTCAATTCGTACGTGCGGCAGGAACCCCCCCCCCCCTCGAGGCTTTCTCCTTTGGATCGAGTAATTCGGTTAGTGAAACCATATTCATATTGATCCCTACTTGATGATCCTGTTTATGTGTAATCTTGATTTAACAAATTATGGATGCATGTTGATTTTGTGTTCTTGGTTATGTGAAATCCTATAAACTTTAATCTTTTGTATGAATTTTATGCAATAAGGTTTTGGGATTATATGTTGGCCCTGTTGATGCTCGATGACATGTAAATACATATGTGTGAGTTTAGATTATTTGATTTATAACCATGTGCATGAATTCTAGGATTTTTGGTTAGTAAATTAGATGATAATCTGATGATGTGAATAAGGTACCATGTAGTCGATCCGGATATCATTATTTTCGGACTTCATGTATAAACTGGTGATGTTTATTACATAATAATTGGTTAGGGTAAATAATGAATCAATGATTGGGTAAACAAAGATGTAAAACAGGATCGAATGACTTATGCAATGTAAATGGTAATTGGCTTTAATTGTTGAACATAAGGGTAATTGGGTTCTGTTTGGACCTCGGGCCCAACAACAATCACATCAGTTTTCTTTTTAACTGGGCCTTAGATGTAACTGGGTCAATGTAAGCAAATTAAATCATACTTGTAGCCGATTGGGCCAGAGCTGTGTTAGGGGCTGCGTATATTCAGCGGGCTGCACATCTTGTGGGCCGCTGGGTTGTTTTGGGCCGATATCAAGTGGGCCGCGCATTAGGGGGAACGGGTTAGGTACTTTGGTTAGGTTTTATGTGGTTTCGATACAAGATCCTTGTAACAAAAATGATCATAAAGCGTTATGAGGTAATGTTATTACATGCATATTTATGTGAATGGGGTGTGAGTTGTTAATGTGTGACATTATGATATATGGGTTTGTGATGTGAAGATACATATAACTCGAATACTCGTTATAACTCGTGAGATAATATGTGCCATGTTATGATATGTACCTGTGTTGTGATTGAAAGTGGGACTCGAATACTTACTATGACTTGCGTAATGAAATATGTTTGCTTATTTGCAACCTGTGTAATGAATGCAAAGATCACATGTGTTATGTTTGCACGAAACTGACTAACTTAGTAACCCCAATAGGGATAAATTGACCAATTGGGAACACATACTTTAATCTTACCGAGAAAACCTAAGGTGAGTTCGTTTCTCTTGAGCATGCGTCCCGGTGGTTGGGACAGTCTTTGGGTATCCCTGAGAGGGATTGGTTTTGGGTAAATCATGGGTATTCCTGAGAGGAATATGTATTTTGAGTAAATCTGGAATGTTGGATAATATACTCATCCTATCACCATTAAAGTCCCTCCGTGTAGTTTGGTTACCTGAGAGGTAACAAGGTATTAGTTGGTAGCGCTACTTAGGTTTGGCACCCTCATTCCGTACCTGAGAGGACGGGTGTGAACTAATGACCTAGTCATGACCAATGCTTTGATAGGAGCATTGGAGAAAGGGCAATGTAAATCAGGAGCCGTCTTGTATTCGGGATATTATCAACATTAAATTCAATGGATTAACTAAACACTTGGTAACCAACGTTTTCGTAAAACTATGAACTCATCAGCGTTGTCTGATACACTTGTTGCATGCTCGCAGGTCGTTAGATGTCTTGGATTTGGAACTTGCTGTCTGGAGTAGCTGGAGTGGTCATGGGTCGACTGGAGGGATTCATGTGATTGGATTCTTGATACTATACATTGGTTTTGAAACAGTTTAACTTTGGTTTACTATTTGCTTCCGCTGAACCTGTTGGTTTTCATTTAAAACTTGTTGATGGTATGTTTCATTAATAATTGAGGATTTTATTTATAAACTTGTATGGGTTCAATGTAATTAGTGGCTCATTGTTGGTACGTCACACGCCTAGCAGGGACATTCCCTAGGTGGTATTTTGGGGGTGTGACAGTTTGGTATCAGAGCCACTGGTTATAGTGAACTTGGTTTTAAAATGTTTTTGTAAAACCAGACTATAACCGAACAGTTCTGAATACGTGAATACGACCATGACACTCAGCTCCAGATTGCAAGGTTCGTCTTTCTCACTTGTTGCATACATTACATGACTAGTACACATTTGTTTATGATGTAACATACGAACACACACTCGTCACTATAGCATGATTGCGTGAATTTCTTACTTACTTTACGACGCGTTTTGTAAAACAGTGAGGGGCAGACGCTGGGAGCGTGCTGGCTGCCAAAGCGGACAATGTCATAGTCTTTGGATTTCTGTGATTTTATTACCTTGACAACCTCCGTTTGACATTTGAGTTTGAGGAACCATTTGACATGAGTTAGGAGGAACTGAGATGAGCATGCAAATCACAATATTATTGTGGGTGCACACATAATAATAATGTGGGTTGCATGCGAGTCCCAGTGAGCCTTAACAAGTGGAAAAGGGGTTCTGTCCCGTTATTTGAACAGTGTGAAACGTAACAAATCTTTAGGAGTCATAGCAGTGATTGTCTCCTACTTGAACGTGATCTTCTCACTCCTCTTTGAATTCTTACGAATCTCGATGTTATCGAGTATTACATGTACACCCATCTGAACGCCTAGCAAACTGGGTAGAGTGTTAGGTGCTTGTACGAACGTCCCTGAATTGGGTCGCAACGTCGAATGATTGGTCGATACCTTTCTCACTCCTCTTTGTTTGTTGGAACTCTATGTATTGACGTCTTAGACTCCGAAGTGCGATCACTTTTGCAACACTCCCGCAACAGACCGTGTATTACTCAAACAACTTGCAACATCGATAGACAAGAGGAGGAGCGTAGTACTTTACCGACCTCAGTATTTGGACGACCCTGATTACCGGAAACGAACACCAGCGAAATGACTCCAATTGAATTCTTAACCTTAGTCAGCAACTTAGGGGAGTCGACTCTTACGAATTAAACAGGACATAAGCAATGACAACTAATTATAGTGTGGAAGGTGAGACTACCGGCACAGTGAGTAGCACGTTAGGACGTGGCACAGAAGGTGAGAAGATGGACTTGGTTGGTGAAGGATCGTAGGGCTCCGTTTCAAGTAACGACATCAGAGGCAACAGTCATGGCAACATCAAGGAGCTCGTAATTATAGCCTACAGTATAGAGATGAAGGTGCCTACGACGTGGATTGGCTGCTGCTAAATCAAGATGACAACAACCGAGGGAACGACGATAGTATTGGAAATTCTTGTAACAAAAACAACAACACTGGAAATGATGTTCGTGGAAGGGCATTTAGGATTGGCATGAGCGATGCCAGGATTATAGCAACTCGGTGGCCTGCACGTCCTTGGTAACTAAACGCCTCGTTCCTATTCTGTTTAACCCTAATACTTCTTGAAACCAACCTGTTGTGGAATCGACTGATGGCAAGTCAATTGAAACCTTATATGTTCGTTGGAATGCAAACTCGACCTTGTGGGACAAGTGTACGACATCGACCTTCCTTCTACTATCCTTGATGGTTTCGACTCAGTAGTTAGTGTGGATTGGTTATCTTGATATCGCGCAGATAAACCCAGTAAGGAGAAAATTTTGCGTATCCCTCTCCCTAGTGGAGAATCGTCTCCTGACCTAAGGTGTCAGAGTAGTGTAAAGATTACCATCATGTCAGCAATGAAGGCCCAGAAGTGTCTACGGAGGGATTACCCTGCTACGATAACAACCGTTACTGACGTGAAGCTAAGGAAAAGGGGATCGAGGATCCACCAATTGTTCGAGTTTTCTCCCGGTGTACTACCCAAGGAACTTTCAGGTTTACTTTCACAACTGTTAGGCAGAATCTCAGTTTGATCTCACACCAGAGGCAACCCTGATTACTCGTACTCTCCACCGTTTTGCACCAGAAGGGTCGCAAGAACTGTCAAAATCAATTACAGGAACTGTTGGACAGGAGTCTTGTTGGACCTAGTTCTTCGCTATGGGGAAGCCCCAGTTATATTAGGGAAAATGGGCCTTTTTCATATGTGTACTGACTATTGAGAACTCATCAAGGTGACAGTCCAGAACTGTTTGCCTCGACCATTGTATTGGCAACCTGCTGACCAGTTGCGAAGGACAAGCTTCCATTCGAGGATTGATGAACGAGCAAACTATCATCAGATGGAAGTCCAAGGGGAGGACGTTCCTAAAACGGCATATCGAACACAATGCAGCCACTGTCAGGAGACACACGAAGAATTATTCCATGACCTTTTGGGACAAACAACACACCAGCAGCTCTACGGATCACATGAATCAACCGTATTTATTGAGGACGTCCTGAATCACTTCCAGGAGAAAGGAACACCATGGGCGGCATTTGTATCCTATCTTAGAGATCCCGAGGGAGGGGCCACTACACGCGAAGTCTCGTTAGGAGAAACTTCTGGATTCGAGAGGTACATACTTTTCTTGGTCATGTAGCCGACGATGAGGGAATACACGTGAATCTCGCTAATATCCATTCTGTTAGAAACTGATCGACACCAAAGATCCCTTTGGAGGTACGGTAAACCTTTGGTTTCGCAAGATACAATCGCAGATTCATCGCATGATTTTCAAGGATTTTGCAGCTCTAACCTCTTTAATACAGCAGTGTGCTGTGTATCCGTGGGAGACGGAACAGGAGAACGTCTCTTCAAGCTTTTGAAACTCAACACTACAATGTACTGAGTATAGTCTTTACCTGAGGGCACGAATGATCTAGTGGTATATCATGACGATTCAAAGCAGAGACCTAGTTACATGCCAATGCGGCACGAGAAGGTGATGGTTTATGTAGTGGATTTACAGGAAGAATTGCACGAGTTATAACCTGCGGTAGAAGCATGGACCTTGGAATTAAGATGGAGGCATTACTTGGACGGTACCAATTGCACCATTTAGACTGATCACAAGGGCCTCCTGTGTACCCTTGTTTTGAGAGAGCTAATTATGTGATGGCATCACTGGATGAAACTTTTGAATGTTTACGACTGTAAAACCTGAACGTGCACGAGCTTTGCAGTTCACTATCGATTCTAATCTACCTGATCAGACTCGCTATGTTCAAACTGGAGAACTGAAGGAAGAGAATTTTTAGGTTAAACCCATGCGGAGCATGGAGGAGCAACCATTGGCAGGTCGGACGATATTCGCTACCTCATGGAACAAATGTGGGTCTCACTATACGATTACTGTAGGGAACTCGTGTTGAGCAAAGCACATCGGCCTTGATATTCTAGTCATCTGGGTTTTGATGAGAGATACTAGGATCTATAAATCTTGCACTGGTGATCGGGCATGAAGGCCCACCTAGCTATGTATGCCAATGATGTTTGACTCGTGGGAAAGTCAAGGTGAAGTATCAGCAACCAGAAACACCCATATGGAAATGAGAATAGACTGCCATGGATTTTGTCACTGGTCTACTTACAACTCGAAACGGAAACATTATCACCTGGGTGATCTTTGATGGACTCAAGTTACCAGCACACTTTCTTGCAATCAAGAAAACTAACGAGTCTTCACAGTTGTGAATGTTCCTCTGAGAGAGGCGACTTTTAGGCACGGGGTGCCAACTCCTGTTACCTCTGAATTTGATCTATGCATGATTTATGTCAGGCAATACACAACACCCTTGGCTCACGTCAGGACCATAGCACTGCTTATCGCCGTTGGACAAACGATCAGAGAAAACGAACTCTCCTTGAACTCGAAGACATCCTGCGAGCCTGTGTGTGACTGGATTTTGTGCAAATTTGAAGGACTCTTACCTATGGTTGAGTACTACGGTGACAGTTATCAGTTTGGTAACCATACAACTCTGTTGAGGCATTACATAGACAATAATGCCAACCTTCTTGTTAGACTGAGATGGTTGACAACTTAATTACTGGTCCAGGACTGGTACTCGATACTCTTGGGAAGGTTGTTTGGATCGGGAGTCGATTGGCGACAACGCGTGACCGTCAGGAAAGCTGATAAACTTGGGAAACGCTGGAAGATCGTTGTAGGCGATCGTATCGTGTTGAAAGTCTCACCCTGGGAGGGTGTGGAATGCTTGGGAAGCATGGTGAGCTTAACTGACGTCACGATGGACCATTCAACAGTCTGGGAAGAATCGGTAGTGTAACCTACAAACTCGAGTTACCCAACGAATTGGGTAACGTATGCGATGTCATTTTATGTTTCGGATCTAAGGCAGTGGTTGTCTGATGAAACACGTGCGATACCTTTACTGGAGGAATTTATCGAACACGTGGGCCAGGAAGTCAAGGTTCGTTAACCTAGTCGAATTCCAATCGTGAGTGTTCGTTGGAACTCAAGACGTGGACCGGAGTTCACATAGAAACGCCATGATCGGATGAAGCTCTAGTATCTTCAATTGTTCAAACAGTGGTTTCAACCTTGGATGTCATTGACGAATTTCGGGACGAAATTCACTTTCAAGTTGGGGATGATGTGGTACCCGAGGAAAATCCACAGGCATCCTGATCTAATACCTTGTTGTTTGGGATACTTATCAAATTTCGGGACGAAATTTCTTTCAAGTTGGGGATGATGTGACAACCTGAACTTTCAAGGTTAGTGTCGCCTAGCCTCATAACTTTTAATCGTGTATTACTATTCCTTTCACGCTACGTTTTACCACACGTTGCGTTGAATGCTTGTTACTTGTACTTGTTAAATCTAACGTAAACGAATTGGATTGATTGTGTGATTGGGTCATGCATACATTTGGGCCGCACTCTTCCTAGATATAACTTTCTTCGGCCCACGCATATAGGTTATCTTAGGCCCAAAGTCACACAAGTCCAATCGAGTCATAGTGGGCCGATTAGTTGGAATTTATACATCCACACACACCGAAATCATGGTTGGGCCGGGTGAAGCCCAAGTGAACCAATTGTTTTGTTTGCGGGCTGGTTAGTGTAGAGTATATACACACACAAGGAATTACGTAACTTGTTAGCAACACATATTCAAACCCTACTTCTCTCAATTCGTACGTGCGGCAGGAAACCCCCCCTCGAGGCTTTCTCCTTTGGATCTAGTAATTCGGTTAGTGAAACCATATTCATATTGATCCCTACTTGATGATCATGTTTATGTGTAATCTTGATTTAACAAATTATGGATGCATGTTGATTTTGTGTTCTTGGTTATGTGAAATCCTATAAACTTTAATCTTTTGTATGAATTATATGCAACAAGGTTTTGGGATTAGATGTTGGCCCTGTTGATGCTCGATGACATGTAAATACATATGTGTGAGTTTAGATTGTTTGAATTATAACCATGTGCATGAATTCTAGGATTTTTGGTTAGTAAATTAGATGATAATCTGATGCTGTGAATAAGGTACCATGTAGTCGATCCATATATCATTATGTTGTGACTTCATGTATAAACTAGTGATGTTTATTGCATAATAATTGGTTAGGGTAAATAATGAATCAATGATTGGGTAAACAAAGATGTAAAACAGGATCGAATGACTTATGCAATGTAAATGGTAATTGGCTTTAATTGTTGAACAGAAGGGTAATTGGGTTCTGTTTGGACCTCGGGCCCAACAACAATCACATCAGTTTTGTTTTTAATTGGGCCTTAGATGTAATTGGGTCAATGTAAGCAAATTAAATCATACTTGTAGCCGGTTGGGCCAGAGCTGTGTTAGGGGCTGCGTATACTCAGCGGGTTACACATCTTGTGGGCCGCTGGGTTGTTTTGGGCCGATATCAAGTGGGCCGCGCATTAGGGTGAACGGGTTAGGTACTTTGGTTGGGTTTTATGTGGTTTCGATACAAGATCCTTGTAACCAAAATGATCATAAAGCGTTATGAGGTAATGTTATTACATGCATATTTATGTGAATGGGGTGTGAGCTGTTAATGTGTGACATTATGATATATGGGTTTGTGATGTGAAGAAACATATAACTCGAATACTCGTTATAACTCGTGTGATAATATGTGCCATGTTATGATATGTACATGTGTTATGATTGAAAGTGGGACTCGAATACTTACTATGACTTACGTAATGAAATATGTTTGCTTATTTGCAACCTGTGTAATGAATGCAAAGATCACATGTGTTATGTTTGCCCGAAACTGACTAACTTGGTAACCCCAATAGGGATAAATTGACCAACTGGGAACACATACTTTAATCTTACCGAGAAAACCTAAGGTGAGTTCGTTTCTCTTGAGCATGCGTCCCGGTGGTTGGGACAGTCTTTGGGTATCCCTGAGAGGGATTGGTTTTGGGTAAATCATGGGTATTCCTAAGAGGAATATGTCTTTTGAGTAAATCTGGAATGTTGGATAATATACTCATCCTATCACCATTAAAGTCCCTCCGTGTTGTTTGGTTACCTGAGAGGTAACAAGGTATTAGTTGGTAGCGCTACTTAGGTTTGGCACCCTCACCCCGTACCTGAGAGGACGGGTGTGAACTAATGACCTAGTCATGACTAATGCTTTGATAGGAGCATTGGAGAAAGGGCAATGTAAATCAGGAGCCGTCTTGTATTCGGGATATTATCAACATTAAATTCAATGGATTAACTAAACACTTGGTAACCAACGTTTTCGTAAAACTATGAACTCGCCAGTTGTCTGATACACTTGTTGCATGCTCGCAGGTCGTTAGATGTCTTGGATTTGGAACTTGCTGTCTGGAGTAGCTGGAGTGGTCATGGGTCGACTTGAGGGATTCATGTGATTGGATTCTTGATACTATACATTGGTTTTGAAACAGTTTAACTTTGGTTTACTATTTGCTTCCGCTGAACATGTTGGTTTTCATTTAAAACTTGTTGATGGTATGTTTCATTAATAATTGAGGATTTTATTTATAAACTTGTATGGGTTCAATGTAATTAGTGGCTCGTTGTTGGTACGTCACACGCCTAGCAGGGACATTCCCTAGGTGGTATTTTGGGGGTGTGACAACAGCGGCCCATGTGATAACACTGTTCGTTGATTTGGTGGCCCAATTAAATTGAAACAATGAAAAAGTTGTCGGTTCGTTTAATGTGTGTAGCCCAGTAACAGAGGTTGGTCCAATATCATTTCAACATATTGTAATATGACCAATTCACATGATTCGATGAGTTCAAAAGATAATTCATGTGATGTTTTGAGATAATGAAACTTATTGTCAAGAATGGAGGTCCAATAGTTTTCAATTTCAGTGGGTTTAAAGGTCCAATAAGGTTGAATCCATTATTGTGAGTCGGTCCATTAGAGTCATTTGAGCCGCCCATTAATTCGTTGTCAGGTCTCGGATTGTCATCTGATCAAAGGTCATTACATTTGATGAACATTCGTTCGACCGAATGAAGATCCAGATGAAATGAAAAAGTGATCCGACCGGATATTCGTTCGATCCGAACCTGTTGACCCCATCCTATACTTTTGATAGTCGATGAAAATTGTTGACTTCATCCAATCGAAGATTCATTCGATCAGTGATCTCATACAAATAAGTTCCAAGTGACTTCATTTGATCAAAGTCATCCGGTCAAAAGCCATCCGATCGAATAACTTTGACCTCATCTGATCAGGTTCATCCGATCGAGAATTCATCCGAACATCATTGGAACGAGTCCGCGAGTCTTCGGAACGAGTCTATCGTCACACGTTTCACGGACTTTCACGCATTCAGTTCATCTAAAACTGATTGTTTATTTGTTGTGTTTGCAGGTGATAAACGAGTCGAAAAATCAAGGTGCGTTACACGAAAAAGAAAATTGAAGAAATAAACGTCATGGCTGAAGAGTTTTACAACACGTTCTACAAGGCCTTCACTTCCGAATCTTCCGAAACATCAACTGTCACACCGAAAAGCATTTCGAAAGCAATAACTGAAAACATTAATCATGATAATTTTTATGGAACTAATTCGAAACCACCAAAACTTGACAGTATTGAAGATTATACATGGTGGAAAGAACGATTCATTAACTGGGCCAAAGCTTATGCGCACGAAAGCTGGTTTTGTATGGAATTCAGTTATAGCAGGCCAGTTGATGATAAAAACGAAGAGATCCCACTTAAAAGCTTATCAGTTGACGATAAAAAGAATTTCTCGTATGAACAACGAATGATTGCTTTAATCCAACAATCGATTAGAGATGACATATTCGCATTGCTTAATCATGATGGCTCATCTAGATCAGTGTGGGAAGATTTACGGGTAAAAGCCGAGGGTGGGAAACAAATTAAAAAGAACAAAATAGCTTTACTTAAAAAGGAATTTGATTTGTTCAATGGTATAAAAGGTGAATCTGTAAGACAAATGATTGAAAGATTTTGTCACCTTAAAATTGAACTCGATAGGTTTGGAATAACAAAAACCCGTGAGGAAATCATTGATAAAATCATTGAAGTATTACCACGAGCTGATCAGTGGCAAACGTTTATCTTGAAAAATGATGTGTTGTATGATACGATTACTCTTGATGCTTTGATAGAAAAGATAGAGAGTCATGAGCTTGAGTTGCAAAACAAAGCAAGATGAGCAGCTCGTCATATCAACATAATGTCGGTCTTTACTACAAAGGCAGTGTACCTTCGGTGAAAGTCAGTGAATCGCCAAAGACTGCATACAGTGTTGAAAAGATGAAAGACTTATAGAAAAGCTCATCAAGCTACGATCCAGGATATCATTCATCGTCAACAACATCAAACACTAAAGAATCTGAAGAAATTCTCTGCAATATTGCATTAAAGCTGAAAAAATCTCCAGCGATGAGCATGAATGCTGCTAAACAGCAAATGAGTTTTCTAGCATCGATTCTGGAATCATACCAAAGTCTGGTGGCTGGGAAAATTGGAAATTCTGAGCTGACACAAGAAGATTATGACCAGATAGATCCGGAAGAGATGGAACTGATTGATCTGAGATGGTGTTTGGCTAGCTGCATTCGAAGAGCACAGCGGTTCATGGAAATAACTGGAAGACAAACACTCGGTGGACCCTCAACAAAGCTAGGCTTCGACAAATCAAAAGTGACCTGCTTCAAATGCAAGCAAAAGGGTCATTTCAAAAGAGAATGCTGAAACTCTGCTGTTGAAGAAACCGCTAATCCTTTTAAAGACGATTACTATCGTAAAGCGATTTATCACAGGAGCAAAGAGGAACGATCAAGGATGAAACTAATTGAAAACAATTCTGAGAAAGAGAATTCAAGAGCTTTTATAGTGATCCAAGATGATGAAGGGTTTGACTGGAGTAAAGTTCTTCCAGAAGAGGATGCTGTTGGTTACGCGTTCATAGCACAAGTCAGGAAAACAAAAGAAGAGATTCTGAAAAAGAAGACTTACAGAGAGAGATGTATTGTTGGGTATCGAGTCGAAGAAATGGAGAAAGAATATGAAGAAGCAAAGAATTATGGAAGGTATGACAAGAAACGAGAATGTTATGTCAACAGCAAAGGTGAACCAGTTGTCCATCGAAAAGAAGTGGTGTTTAACGACGTTCTTGCAGTAATCCCTCTATCCGGCGAGTAGTATTCAAATGTCGCGAAAGATAAAGATTATGTGAAAAATTTGGATAAAATCATCAGAGATGTCATGACAGCGAGTCTAAGACAGAGAGATGAAGAGGGGATGAAGAAGAATGTTGATGAGTTGGTTGATGATTTGAAGAAGGCTGCTGAGGAACAGAAGAGTGAAGGTGAAAAAGAAGAAGAAGCAATTAGTGAAAAAGAAGCTGTTACTGAAGAACATCAAAATGAAGATGATCTGAAGAAGACAGAAGAGGATGATGTGAAGTTGAAAAGATCGGTTGAAGCAGATGATGCTGGTAAAGCTGTTGCCGAGGAACAGAAAGAGAAGGAATGTGACCAGATTCAGACGACAGAAAAAGCCAAGGTGCCAACGACGGAGGTAAATACTTCAATTGAATCTCCTGAAGTTTTAAATAATAATGCTGAACAGTGCAAGAAATGCATGGAAACGTGCAGTGATTATACTGAAAAAGATGAAAAATTCAGAACAAGAGATTTAGAATTTACCAAAATTGAAAAAGTTTTCAAAGAGAAATGCAAAGAAATGTTAGAAAAGAAAAAGTTTTGAAAGAAAATGATGAAAAGCTGACACAAAAATGCAAGAGTTTAGAAAAGGAAAATAAGAGTTTGAAAGAAAAGGTTTCAAAAATGTGAAGAGTGTCTTCAAAAAGAAAATATATTTCAAGAAATGAAAAAGAATATGATTCAATAAAGCTTGCATATCATATCACAAAAGAATCATATGAAGACATGAAGAGTATCATTAGGTTCCACCACCGTTTGAGGAAAAATTCACCGTCTATGATGACGAGAAGGTGGAAAAAGCTTTCAACATGGTTGATCAATTGCCAGATAATATTGACGTAACCTATTCCAAATCTGATGATTCTAGTGATTCAGATGTGGTAGGTAAGGTCGTTGAAAGTGTTTTAAAAGAAGAGTCGGTTGAAACAGGTAAATTTGAATCACAGGATGAAAATGAAGGTAGTTTTCATGAAGGTTATCTGAAAAACTCAAAATCTGAGAAAAATACGAATGATGATTCAAAAGGATTGGTTTATACCATGATTGGATTGGACAAATTATTCTCAGATATTGAATTCCCAATCCAGAATGTGATTTCAGAAAACCGATGTCTGAATGCTTAGTTTCGACACCTGCACTCACATCAATGACCAATGACCTCTAGTTGGGATTATTACAGGCCAATTCCCCTATATTTTTAGTATAAAATTCTAATGAGTAAATTACGCTTTTAGTCCTTGTCATTTGTCATAATACAAATTCATTCTTATTACAATTTTAACGGATTCAATGTCAATGACCCTGTTTACTTTCAGACATAGTCCCTACACTCACAAAGTTAGTTTTTTATCTTAAAAAATAGGGTTAATGGATTTTAATAATCCTAAGTTTCACCAGTTGGCCGATAATAATCCCAACTTTAAAAATTCTCTCCAATAATCCAAACTTGTAAAAGTTTGGCCGCCATTGATCCTTTTTATACGTGATTATTTAAAAAAAACATAAACCATAAAATCCAGTGGTTTCTAATCTTTCCAACGACTATACTATTGATATACTTTTCAAAAAAAAAAAAAAAAAGAACTGGGTTTTATGGCGTTTTCAAATTTGTTTTTTATGGCGTTTTCAACTTTGCTTTTTATGACGTTTTCAACTGGGTTTTTATGGCGTTTTTTCTGAACCTGGTGTATTTATGGCATTTTCATGGTGTTTTTATTGAACCGGGTGTTTTATGGCGTTTTCAAATGGGTATTTCTTGGCATTTTTCATGGCGTTTTCTGAACTGGAACTATTTTTTGAATTAGTTTGCTCACCCTTTATCGTTCCTTTTTTATGATACAAACTAATGATTCTTAAAATAAAAAACGGTTTAAAGCGCCAAACTGAACTGTTAAACCGCTAAACCGGATGCAACCTGGCCGTTTGATTTGTCTTTCTCTGAAACCGTAGTTAGCGGTTCAGCCCACATTTTTTTGTAAAAAGCGGCTAATGGGCCATGAACACTCCTTGCTAAAATATTGAAAAAGTGTAAAGATTTATTTCTACATAACATATTTTTTTATATACATTGTAATGGATTGATGTATGTTGTGTTGCAGGTTGTACCCCTTGATCAAGCAAGAAAAATATATCAAGCATTAAAGCAAAAGGATTACCTGTTGCGTTGGTTGAGTACGAAGGGGAGCAACATGGTTTTTGCAAGGTTAGAAATATATTTAACGTCTTGTTTTTTATGTTTATTTTATCAGGTAAAGAGATTAATTACTTTGGATGCGTAATGTATGCTGGCTGAAAACATTAAATTCACACTCGAACAACAAATGGTGTTTTTCGCACGTTTAGTGGGACACTTTAAGGTTGTAGACGCAATCGTTCCCATCAAGATTGAAAACTTCGACTAAAAAGTTTGTATTTTTGTACCTCTTTGAAGTTTAACCGTCTTAGAGGCGACATTTTCGGCCTATTTATTTTATTTCCATTGTGTCAAATAAGCAAGTCAAAAGGGTTGAAACTTAGCTAAATGTAAACATATCGAAATTTCCTCTTTTCTTAGACAATATAGTTTTTTTTTTGAATAAATTTGGTTACTTTGTTTTATAATGTTGACAATTCTTTTAGCATTAGTTGTCAATACTTTTCGCACAACGGTTGGCCCTTGAGTTAGTTACCAAGTTACTTTTTTTATTTGGTTTGGGGCAAATTACGGATTTGATAGTTGATTTATAATTTTTTTTACGAATTCGGCCTCTGCAATTGCAATTACGAGGGCTGGTGTTAATTTAGATCCTTAGCGGCTTCGCATTAGCGACATACATAAAGTTAACCAAAGGCCCCTTTTCTTTCTCTGCTGACTGAGTCCTTTCCTCCGAACTCAAAATTACCTCAAAATTACCGTGGGCACTGATCCAAGCAACATTCCCATATGTTATCTCGATTTCATCATGCTCCATGTGAACATAAAAAAATAACATAAAGTAAGGGTTTCGATTCGAACGCAATCAGGTTGATATAAACTGTTAGGAAAATTGGTTTTTAATAAACCAACCTTTGTCCCGTTGGTAAATAATAATCTTACCTACGTAATTGATATACAATAATCCTACCTATCAACATGTTGGTACTCAATGAACTTTCGTTAATTTTTTTAACTGAAGTTAGTTTTTAAGTTTTATTTATTACACAAACAGTCCCTGTAGTTGTAATTTACTAGTTTTAACTATTTTATAAAACAAAAAAACCTCAAGAACAATTACTAGTTTTAAGTTGTCAACACTTTGATTCCCCATATGAACCCTAGATTGGAACCCGCCCCCAAATCGGTCGAAAGAATCAAGAGTGATAGAAATTTGTTTGGGGCTTTTAATCACTAACCAAAACCGGGTAGTTTGATACCTGAAATTCCAATTTTGGTGGTCGTTTACTTGATCTGTTTGAGAACTCCCATGGCGGTGGCGGTGGCGATGGTAGTTGTTTACATCGGAAATCAAAATCGAGGAAAAGGAGGATTTTCGAGTGTTGTTTGTGATAAATCTGGAACTAGTACACATATGTATATATAAAATTTAATTACATGGCCCTTGACGTTTTTTTGTTTTACAAAATAGTTAAAACTAGTAAATTACAACTACATGGACTGTTTGTGTAATAAATAAAACTTAAAAACTAACTTCAGTTAAAAATAATTAACGGAAGTTCATTAAGAACCAACATGTTGATAGGTAGGATTATTGTATACCAATTACGTAGGTAAGATTATTATTTACCAACGAGACAAAGGTTGGTTTATTATAAACCAATTTTTCAAACTGTTATGGATCAAAGTATTGAGCGAATTATAAAGAAGAAGACCAAAAGAGAAAAGAGAAAAAAATATCTATCACATTATTTAGGTGGGTTTTGGACTTTTGGTCTTTGTGTTGTAGATTACATAAGTAATTACATTAGTTTCATCTGGAATCATCACCTACCATGTAGCATATATTCGTGAAGTTCATATGACATAAAACTAAAAAATTGACTTTAGAAATATTTTTTAAGATAAAAAGCTAACTTTGTAAGTGCAGGGACTATTTGTGAAAGCAAACAATGTCATTGATATTGAATCCATTAAATTAAAATTGTAGTCAAAATGAATTTGTATTCTGACACAAATGCATAGACCAATGGTGTAATTTACTCATTAGAATTTTATACAAAAAAAATCTATATCTATATCTATATCTATACTATATAATAAAAGAAAATGGTGAGAGACATTTGTCACAATTGTAAGTCATCTACATTTTGGTTTTCCCATCCCTCTCCTACTTAATTATGAATTACTATTATTTAATTATAGAGTTAAATGCTTGGTTGGTCCCTGTGGTTTTCAAAAATTGCCGACTTGGTCCCAGTGGTTTACTAATTACACGCGTGATCCCAAAACTTGTCAAAAATGCACTCGGTTGGTCCCCAACCCTAACATCAGTTAAATTTCTCAGTTAAGTCCATGTTAAATGACCAAAATACCCTTGCTTATTAACTCTCTTTATAATTTTTGTTTAGTTTTACTTTTGACTTGGTTAAACCCATCATCATCTTCATCAGTAGGACACCATCATCTTCATCACCATCATCTTCATCACCATCATCATCTTCATCACAAACCCACACCCCATCATAAGCTAAAGATTCGTATGTAAGCTCAAAATCAGATCTTGTTGAAACCCATTTGTGGAAATCAAGAGCCATGCGTCCAGCATCTGGGGAGAGATTAAGTGCAGTGAGAATGATATTAGGCTTTAGGGTTATGTGAGAGAAGCTTAAATCAAGGCGGTTGGGTAGAGGGGTAGATTGGTCTTTTAGGTCTTTTAAAAGTTCATGTGAGATTGATTGAGCAATGTGTTGGGAATCTTGGATGTGGGTTTGTGAAGAGAAGAATTTGGGGAATGAAAGTGAAGAGGGTGTGGAAAAAAAGTACGGTTTTTGGGGGTGGATTGATTGCAACGGTGGTGCCGGCGACGGTGGTGGTGGTGGTGAGGAGAAGTAATTATAAAATTTCTAAATAACGTTATTTTGTTGATTAAAAACTTATATTTAAATCTATAAATATCAACAAATTCAAAGTTATGTTTGTTAAAATATTATAAAAAAGAAAGAAGAATGACACTAAGTGTTTTTCTCTGGGTTACCTCTAAAAATTTGAAGCATTTAATGTGGTTAGATGGTTTGAATGATAAAAATGTCATTTAATAAAAAAAATAGGCGGCATTAAAACATCCAATGTTAGCCCTTAATTTTTTTATACGTATCAATATTTCTATATATAAGGCCATGGGGTGTATTTTAACATTTGGGGTGTTAATGGTGCCAAGACATGTTAACCGACATTGCAAACCACCCCTTCTTTGTGTTAAGGGGTATGAAATGGGTTATCTGTTACAGATGTTAAGATATTCAATTAACTATTCTTTTATTTTTTAAACCAAAAACCACTAAAAATAGGGTTAGATGAAGTTAACGGGATTAAACAATTTCAGTGAAGTAAGAGATAGTGAAACTTTGCCTTATAAACAGTTGAAACCAACCGAACTGTTTAAACTGAAGCAAGTCAGTCGGTATGGTGGTTCGGTTGATTGTTCGCTTTTGGCAGTTTGGAGCCTGGAACATGTTAGAACCGGCCATTTAACGTTTATTATTTTTTATGTTTTTTAAATTTTATTTCTGGAATCACAGTTATTACCATCATGAGCCTTCTTTATAGTTTTAATTATTTTAGTAATGCACCGACCATTTAATGCTTATTATTTTTTATGTTTTTTTTTTTTCATTTTTTGGAATACACAGGTATAACCATCATGAGCCTTCTTTATAGTTTTAAATTTTTTAATACAAACAAATTATTTTGAAAAGAAAATAATAAAAAGGTTGGTTCCAACTGCCGAAATGAACCCCCCCCCCCCCCAAACCAACCAACGCGGCAGGGTTTTTGTGTCGTTTGTAGCAAGTGATTCAGCCTAGGATTTCCGTCAAAACCGGCTCATGAACACTCCTGGTTGCTATGCTGTGTTATAGGTTGTACCTCAGGATCAAGCAAGAAAAATTTATCAAGCATTGAAAGCAAAAGGATTGCCAGTTGCTTTAGTGGAGTACCAAGGGGAGCAGCATGGTTTTCGTAAGGTTAAAAATATATAAAATGTCTTTGTTTTTTGTTTTTAATTTAATTTTCTGGTAAACGTAAGTTGGTTACTCTAATATGTGTGCAGGCCGAAAACATTAAATTCACACTTGAACAACAAATGGTGTTTTTCGCATGTTTAGTGGGACACTTTAAGGTTGTAGACGAAATCGTTCCCATCAAGATTGATAATTTCGACTATGAAGTATGTATTTTTATATCTTTTCGCACTTCACTAGCTTAGAGGTGACATTTTTGGCCTATTTTCCTAAATTGGTTCATGTTACGTTTTTTTCTTTGGTCAAACAAGCAAAGTCAAACTGGTTAAATATCACTCAAAACTCTTGGCTAAATGAAAACATGTTAATTTCATAGTGAAAGTTAAAACTTTTTGAACAATATTGTTATGTTATAATATTTACAGTAAATGTTTTTTAAAGACAGGTTGTGCTGTGGAACCGACGGTGATCTTATTGTTTGTGTTCGTCCCTCAAAATTTTAAGGGGGTTGGACGATCAGTGTACAACCCGGTCGTTATATCAAACATATTCTTCAATTTACAGAATCGTTTTGTTGGTCCACGATCGGTCCATATGTTGATCGGGGTCTTACTTTGTTTGGGTATTTAATATATATAATCTTATATTTATCATTACAACTAATATACAGAAAAGGAAGAAAAGTGCAACATATCAACGTAAAGTATGATTTCTGTAATTTTTGTAGTTCAAGAATGATTCGTGCAATAACGAAAACACTAATTTACTCTAATTTAGTATGCATGCACCGAATTTTAATTGGGTTGCGATAAAAGGAATTTGGGCCGGTTTGCTGAATTTGACTTTTTCGACATCGGTTTTTGAAGTGTTTTTTCCGACTGGGTTGCGATAAAAGGAATTTTAACATGACATAATTTCTATACAATCATACGTAGGAGGGAGTGATAAATGTTACCGGGTAATTGATGGAGAGTGTGAGACATGGATGTTTAAGTGCTTATCTTACATGTTTTGTTCGGTTTTATGTGATTATATGCTTGGAATTGGGTTATTGTGAGTGTTTGTATTCTTTGCAGGTAAGACGCGTAATTCGGTGACGTTAGAGTGTTTAAAGAAAAAGTAGTACATGTGCTCGTTTGGAAAAAAAAGTGAAAAGGGTTTAACCTTAATTATAAAAAGATGCAAAAGAAACAACCAACATCAATTGTTATCATCTTGCAATATCACATGACCAAAGGGAAGGCACCATCATTATTTTATTGTCAAAAAATTCAAAACCCAAAAAGAATAAATTGAGGGGGAACGAATATTGGCAGCCACCAACACAACTTTTGTCAACTTCCATACACTCGATTTTTGGAGCCATATATTACACAATTTTTAGATGCCAAATGGGCCCAACATCATCAATAACATCATACGATTTCGGTGGCAGACCTGATGGATTGACTTTTTGGGCTCTCACAATAAAAAGTAAAAGGAAGATGGGCTTGCATAGAGTTTGTTAAAAAAAAAAACCCATTAAAGAAAAACGCAGCAGCATATCGCAGGGGGAGTTACGGTCCGCAATTTGGAAGAGAAGGCAGCGCCCTTGGCTGCTAGGCACAGAAATTAAGAGAAAACAAAGGGAAGTATTGGTAGGACGTCATGAGTATACGCGGCTAATCTCCTAAGGTTTCACCCCGGTGTAGACTTTGTAAGAATTCTAGGGTTTCAATATTTTGTTTATGATTTAATTTGTGACTAGTTGTACTTAACCATTTGAAACTTATATGAATTGTCTTGTATTTGTATTGAATTCATAAATTGTCGAGTGAAGATTAAATTTGACTTTATGAAATGAATATGTGCAATTATACCTTGCTATAGGTTAGGATTTACATGTTCTTGGTAACGAAGTGCAGTGCGGTCTGTTGTCTATGACGTTGATAGCTCTTGGCACCTAAGCCACGTAATACTAAATCCGTTAATAATCAAATGCAACTAAATTAAGTCTAACGTGTAGAAACCCTAGGTTTTGCAGTTGTCGAACCGGGTGTGAACCTTGTTCCAAATTATTGTTTTATTCATTTTAGTTACTCAATTTTTTTTTTTATAATTATTTTAAACAAACTTTGAAAAAAAAAGAAGAATAGCAAGCTTCATAATTACTTTGTACATTTTTGTAAATAGTCTAACTAATCGAACAGGTCGTGCAATACTAACCACATGCTCTTCGTGGATACGATACTCGACTTACCCTAGCTAACTAGGTTAATTGGGTTTTTGACTGATCGGGACGACACGGTCACGTCAAAATGGCGCCGTTGCCGGGGAGCTTGTGCGCTTAGTATTTCATTGCTTGTTCGATTTTAGTTTAGTTTATTTTCTTTTCTTTTTCTTGTATATTTGTGATTTTACTTCGGGTGGTCGAGCTTGTTTGTGCAGGTACATGTTTTGCAGGTACCATCTTTCAATATGAACTGGGTAGATGATGATCCGTGTGAGTGTTGCGGAAGCGGTGAGCATTATTTAGAAGATTGCTCTGTTTTCCACGAAAAAGTTCAAGCCAATAAGGATCGGGAAGACTACCTCAGCGGATTATATGAGTATAGGAGGGCGGATTATGAAGATTTCAATGGTCCATCCTCATACTATCCATATGATAATCCACCACCAGAGCAAGAAAGCGAAGCTTACCAGTCATACCCTTGTTGTGGCAAAGTTCACATACATGAAGATTGCCCAGTGTGTTTTGGAAAGATCCAGTGTTTTGGAAAGAAAAAATAAAGTCCGGTTACAAGCCACCTTCATATTAGGGATACTATCAGTCAAATGTCAACAACAATTATGAGCCAAAGTGGGATTATGATAGTTATGAACCCGAGATGCCACGTTTCCCAAGTTACCAGGAGGAGTATGACGATTATTATTATGAATACCCTCAACCGGCATACGAGGAACCTCAAGATTCAACAAGTTCCAAGCTCGATGCAATCATGAATGCTATCATTATTTCAAATCAAGAGATTAAGATGGAACTGAAGAAGGAACTTGAGGCGAAGGATAAAGCTAATGAAGCCTTGGCAAAGAAAGTGAGTCAACTCGCCGAAGAATTGGCTCAACTTAGACGAGATCAAGAGGTGTTGGCTAGTGATACAATGGTGAATGGTGATGTGGTGGAAGAGGTTATGGAACTTCCGGAGCAAGTAATCGAATGTTTGAACCGAGCGGAAGACATGACACCGCAAGACGAATCGGATCCGAAAGAAGCCCACATTTATGCCAATCCTTCTCCCATACTTATCACTCCAACCAACAAAGTTGGGGATGATGGTTCGGGTATAAGGATTCGAAGGGTAGCGTTGCAAGACATTGGCCGGTTTGGTAAGAAGCGGCCCCGAAGTTGTACATTACGCATGCCGAATAGAAGAAAAAGAGAGTGGATTCGGCATGCCAACTACCGAGCGTATGTTGGAAACTCGGTAGGCAAATGTGCACTTCGACCACCATGAGAAGCAAATCAGGTATAATTGTTGTAGAGTTTGTACTATTATTCGGTTTTATTTTATTTTCCTAGTTAAATGAACGTTGTGGGTGTGTTCCCTATATAACCCTCACGAGACCTACTCGTCCTCCCGAGCTATCGGAAGGTTTAAAAGGGCTTGTTGCATACGTTAAATGCAACCGTGATTCCTACGAAAGTGAGTTAGGTTTGTTGTTATTGTACATTATTTTTTCCACATAAATCAAAGTGAAATAACGTATGGCTTGATAATGTTTTCATAAAAGTGGTAGAACTAGGTAACTAACAAACTTTGATGGTTGTGAGAAGCATGCTTCTACACAAGGGTTGAGATTTGTAGGTACACCATGTTCGTGAGACAACCACTTTGTTGAAAGATGAAGAGCACACGAGGAATGAGCTCAAAAATCAGGTGCATACGTTTCCTTTTACCTTTGATTTTTAGTTAGCAAATAAGTGGGGTGTAATTTTTATTTTATTTTCGAGGCGAAATTTTGGGGAGGTTAGCCGTGTCACATCCCTTGTGCATTTTAAAAACTCTAGTTCTTACACATTGAGGACAATGTTTACCTCAAGTGTGGGGATGGGGGAGTAGTAAAAGTTTTCGATTTTTGACTCTTCATTTAAACACTACACATTGAGGACAATGTTTACCTCAAGTGTGGGGATCGGGGAAAATTTCAAAAATTTTTCAAAAATGTCTTGTTTCGAAAGCGATCTTAAAGCACAAGTAACTAAGTCAACGAGGGATGTCACAACCCATTTGGTCTTTTGTCATGGTCAAGTTCGGATTAATAGCATGACGGGTATTTAGCGGGTGGTTATTTGGGAATAATCCGCCTAAGAAACTTGCAATTCATGTATATCATATTCCATACCCTTATACGTGGGATTTTGAGCCACTTGTATACATTATATATACACATATTTCATTGTTTGAGTGGATCATTAGTCATGTATTGTAGAACTTGCATCTTTTGATACGTTTGAGACCATAGACCGAATACAAGCACGAGAATGATTAAGGCATTAGGTAAACCTTTTCCGTTTTACACCATTTATATATCCTTACCCAAAAATTTATCCCTTAGTCGCCAACTTTGAGCCTAATCCTTTCGTTTGACCACCCTATAGCCCATAACCTTAAACCTTTTTCTTTTAAACCCGTGTGATGAAAATTCGATTATAGGAGTATATGTTTGTATAGTTGTGATTTATTTATGTGAAAAAAAAAAAATTCAGAAAATGTTGCGAAAAAGAATAGAAAATCATTGAGAAAAGAACAAAAATATGTGTTTATAGTTTGATTGAATAAAAGGCGAAAAGTTGTTGCCTTGTAGTTGATGTTTATAGTTTAGTTTTGTTTAGAGTAGTCGTTTGTAATAAAAATCGAATTTTTCATCACCTTAGCCATTTAAAAAAAAAAAAAAAAATCCTATTCCATACCCTTAACCTAGCCCCGTTACAACCCTCCAAAGACCTTATGACTTGTTCTTAGTATTCGTGTTCGGTGGTGGAGAACGATTGAGTTGCAAGCCTATGCGGGTACATGTTCGAATCGGTTTTGAGTGATTACTTAGAAAGTGCTAATTCATTATCTAATTAGCCAAATTTTAAACCGAGTGGAGAGAACATTGTGAGGGATGTGCATGAATTATTAGTTTCACGGGCGGGTTAATCTTGGATAGCCACTTTTACATGATTAATTATTTATTGCTAAATATGTGAAAATTGTAAAAAGTTTGAACCGGGTATGACATTAGACCTTAACTATTGTCTCGGGAATGGGAAGTGTGTTTCTCGTTCGACCCACGTGAAAGTGAAAGATAGATTTGCTTGAGGGCAAGCAAACGACAAGTGTGGGGATGTGATGGAGAGTGTGAGACATGGATGTTTAAGTGCTTATCTTACATGTTTTGTTCGGTTTTATGTGATTATATGCTTGGAATTGTGTTATTGTGAGTGTTTGTATTCTTTGCAGGTAAGATGCGTAATTCGGTGACGTTAGAGTGTTTAAAGAAAAAGTAGTACATGTGCTCGTTTGGAAAAAAAAAGTGAAAAGGGTTTAACCTTAATTATAAAAAGATGCAAAAGAAACAACCAGCATCAATTGCTATCATCTTGCAATATCACGTGACCAAAGGGAAGGCACCATCATTATTTTATTGTTACAAAATTCAAAACCCAAAAGGAATAAATTGAGGGGGAACGAATATTGGCAGCCACCAACACAACTTTTGTCAACTTCCATACACTCGATTTTTGAAGCCATATATTACACAATTTTTAGATGCCAAATGGGCCCAACATCATCAATAACATCATACGATTTCGGTGGCAGACCTGATGGATTGACTTTTTGGGCTCTCACAATAAAAACTAAAAGGAAGATGGGCTTGCATAGAGTTTGTTAAAAAAAACCCATTAAAGAAAAACGCAGCAGCATATCGCAGGGGGGAGTTACGGTCCGCAATTTGGAAGAGAAGGCAGCGCCCTTGGCTGCTAGGCACAGAAATTAAGAGAAAACAAAGGGAAGTATTGGTAGGACGTCATGAGTATACGCGGCTAATCTCCTAAGGTTTCACCCCGGTGTAGACTTTGTAAGAATTCTAGGGTTTCAATATTTTGTTTATGATTTAATTTGTGATTAGTTGTATTTAACCATTTGAAACTTATATCAATTGTCTTGCATTTGTATTGAATTCATAAATTGTCAAGTGAAGATTAAATTTGACTTTATGAAATGAATATGTGCAATTATACCTTGCTATAGGTTAGGATTTACATGTTCTTGGTAACGAAGTGCAGTGCGGTCCGTTGTCTATGACGTTGATTGCTCTTGGCACCTAAGCCACGTAATACTAAATCCGTTAATAATCAAATGCAACTAAATTAAGTCTAACGTGTAGAAACCCTAGGTTTTGCAGTTGTCGAACCGGGTGTGAACCTTGTTCCAAATTATTGTTTTATTCATTTTAGTTACTCAGTTTTTTTTTTATAATTATTTTAAACAAACTTTGAAAAAAAAGAAGAATAGAAAGCTTCATAATTACTTTGTACATTTTTGTAAATAGTCTAACTAATCGAACAGGTCGTGCAATACTAACCACATGCTCTTCGTGGATACGATACTCGACTTACCCTAGCTAACTAGGTTAATTGGGTTTTTGACTGATCGGGACGACACGGTCACGTCGGTAATTTAGTCTTTTCTTAAGTGAATTACTTTTCCACTTGATTTTCAAACCGCTATAACTTTCTTCTACGTTAAATTATTTTTAAAAAATACGCCATATTAACGAGTATTTTATTCTCTTTAATTCAATAAGTCTATTGCTATAGTTTTCTTAAAAAAATTTCAGGATTTTGAATACTCATTATGTGATTATATGATTTTGAATACATAGTACCAATGTTTTAAAAACCGGTTTTTAAATCATACCGGGTTCTGCTTAAAAATGGTTCAACCAGTTGAACCGGGTTATACCAGGCGGTTCAACAAATTGACTAATTAACCTTACAAATCCATAAAATACAATTTCAACTCAAAAAAATAATTCAAAACTACATCATTCAATAATAAAAATATTCCAAAAGGTAATCCATAATAAAAAAAATAATCTAAAAATTCACTATTGGTACCTTTTTAGGTGCTAGGTTTTACTAAAAAGGTAAATCGTTATCTTTTGGGCGCATAAAAGATTAAAAGTACAAATTTTAACCTTTGGCCCGATACCGGTATACCGGTATAACCCAATTTATCGGCGGTGCAACTTCTTTGCCGTTCTCTCAATTTACCGGTATGATTCGAGCCGGCCAAGCTTCCAACATCCAGTTTCACCGGTTCAACCGGTCGGTTTAAACCGGTTTTTAAAGCATTGCATAGTATCCATTATAATACCCAACACATGATTACGTGATTTTTGAATACCCATTGCGTGATTACATATTCAACATAAATCATTAGACATTCAATATAAATCCATTATATAATTACAAATTTAATATGATTTGTTATAACTAATGTTATTACAATTATGCTTCTTACGTGATTGCACATTTAATAATAAAAACTTGATTGTTTATGCTTTATTATGCGATTAAATCTTTTGTATACGACATTATGTGGGTATTATACGTTGATTTGGCTATATAGGGTGGGGTTCTAGAGTGAACACTAGTGTATTTGCGAACTGAGTGAACAAATCCTGGCCAACGATCTACACACGTGTATGGCCAGGATCTCATCATCAAATCGTAAAATACACTAGTGTATTTCAACATCAAATCCAGGCCATTGATCTACACACGTGTATAGTCAGAATTAGTTCACCCAGTTCGCAAGCTATACGAGTGTTCACTCTTGAACCTAACCCTTGGCTAATGTTTTGTATATTATTTATCCTTAATACATGATTATACCTGAAATATTATGTATTAAATGTTTTGTTTTTACGTAATTGGTCAACCAGAATTTTTCGTTAACTTTTAGTTTTAGTTCGATTAAAAAAACCATGATTTGTACCATTAATCGAGGAATAAATTGTCTTCTCAATATTAATAAAATAATCATAATATTTATGGGACAAATAATCTAATCCTAGGTTACGTTGTGTATTTGGAAGTCTCAGTCATTTCATCAATAAAAATACTCGAGTAAATAGCGGTTTTGGTCCTTGTGGTTTATAGGCCATTGCTATTATCAGAAATGTTTTGTAATTTTAATACCAATGTTTCCATGTTATTGCAATTTCACTCCACCATACTACATATTTTTTTTAAAATTTATATAATATAGAAAATCAAGTACCTGATCATAATTGGCTGTATTTAGAAAGCCAAACTAGACCTCTTGGTCCTAAGTAAAATTGAGAACCACACGTTCTTACGACATGCCACCAATTCATTTACGAGCTAATAAACCTATTTGATTTTGAGTGAACTATAAACCCTCTAGTATTGTCTTCAACGTTTTCCGTTTCTTATCGTCGTGACCCTCAAAATATACCCATAGTATATGGGGTTTGAACATATGCTTTTTTTTCTTTGACTGCAAGCCTAAAACATTTTGGTCCGTACTCATTTTTATCTCTTTGCTATATTATATAAAGAGAATGGATCCTGTACATGAGAAAAGATTCGTACGAAGCATACGCGAGGCTGAAAGGAGGACAAGTATTCTTGGCTTGAAGGGTAATTTAGTCGTTTCTCACTTAAACAATTTCCCCACTTTGATTTCAAACGGCTATATCTTTTTCATACGTTAGTATTCTTTTAAAAAAATTACACCGTATTAACGAGCATTTCATTCTATTTAATTGGAGCAGCATATTGCTATAGTTTTCTTAAAAAATACAAGAGTTTGAATACCCATTAGTTTATTACGTGATTTTGAATACCCAACACATGACTACGTGATTTTGAATACACATTACGTGAATATACATTCAATATAAATCCATTACTTGATTACACATTCGATATAAATCCATTACTTGATTATACATTCAATATGATTTGCTATAACTGATGTTATTACGATTATGCTATTACGTGATTACATATTCAATAATAAGAACTTGATTGTTTTATGCTTTATTACGTGATTGAATCTCTAATATACAACATTATGTGGTTATTATAGATTGATTTGGCTAATGTTTTGTATATAATTTATCTTTAATACATGATTAGACCTGAAATATTAGGTATTACATATGAAATATTATGTATTACATATTTTTGTTTTTACGTAATCACTCAGTGTGGTATCACATAAAATTCTATAATGAAATCACGTAATTACGAAATGAGTATTCAAAATCATGTAGTCACGTAATAATACATAGTCAGCTATTTTTATGTAATTACGTAATCACTTAGTGAGGTTTCACATACTATAATGAAATCACGTAACAGGTATTCAAATCACGTAACAGGTATTCAAATCACGTAGTCATGCTGGGTTTCATAATCACATAATGGGTATTCAAAAATCATGTAATTTTTTAAAGAAAACAATAGCAATAGACTGCTTAAATTAAAAAGGATGAAATGCTCTTTAATACGGTGTAATTTCAAAAAGATATATTAACGTATGAAAAAGTTATAGTCGCTTGAAAATCAAGGGGAAAGGAGTTAAAGTGGGAAAGGATGAGAATACACTTTCTCCATTTGTTTCTTCAATTGTTTGAACATCGTAATTACAAAAATGTCATCCCTAGTTTTGAGCCATTGATCTTGGTAGATCAATGGCTGGGATTCTCACATATCCTTCGTACAAGAGAAGACTCTTGTACAAGATCTGGATACATTATATAAACTAGGAAGTTATATAAACATGATTATATGAAAAGTTTGAACTATTTACAAAATATTCGATCAACAGTGCAAACTCAATCTCATGTACCATCGTCAAAAAGAAAATAGCATAATAAGAAAATAAAAAGCTTGGCTAGTGATTAAAACAATAACAATATGTTAAATAGTTTCAATTTATTATGTAGTTAGTGGTACCCAAATTCTTTATTATGTTTCACGTGTTTATGCATGAAGAAAACATAAATAAATAAAACCTATGCTATAACTATGCAGCATGACGTGCTTTAAGCATCCCCTTATTACAAAAGTGTTCATTGAATGGGATATATACCTTTTAGTATAGTTACTATAAAAAATGTAGAGTCCCACCCTAAACAACCACCATCCAAAATTTCAAAGACATTCTCAAGTGTCCTCCCCTTCTCTTTCTAATCAGTGCTTCTTCATGGCAAAGGTTTATCCTGAGAGTGAGGCCATCATTCCAGTTGTAAACACTAAGAATCCTATCGTCTTGACGGTGTGGAAGAAGTCTTTGATCTTCAGTTGCGACGGGTTTACAGTGTACAACTCCAATGGAAATCTTGCATTTCGAGTAGACAACTATTTCGTGAAAGGAAACCGGGAGATTGTTCTCATGGATGCGTTAGGCTGCAGTCTCCACACCGTTAGGCGCAAGGTATATTTATTTCTACACCTGTAATAACTTTCATAAAAAAATCATCTTAAAGTTGTACACAAACTGATTAGTGATATGATTTATTATCCCCAGATGTTACGCCTAGCAGACAATTTTCTTGTCTATGATGGTGAAAGTGTAAATCCCCGATTTTCAGTGACCAAACATGTGAATGTCTTAAACACCAAGTCACTAGCATATGTGAGCACAGTAGGATCATCAAAGAACAGGAACAAAAGAAATGTGATCTATGAGATCCAAGGATCATATGCTCAAAAGTCCTGCATGGTGTATGATGACAAGCACCGGTGTGTTGCTGAAATTAGGAGGAAATTAAAGAAGCCAAAGGAGGGGTGGCACTTGGGGGAGATGTTTTTGCTTTGGTGGTACAACCATCTATCGATCCTGCCATTGCTATGGTCCTCGTCATTGTCCTCGATCAAATGTTTGATTCTTCTAGGCGCTTCTCTAAATAGATTTCAGGGCCGGCTCAACAATTTTGGTGGCCTAAAGCGAAGTAAAAACTAGAGGCCTTTTCCCTAAAAAAATTTGAGTAAATCGCAATTGCCGCCCAAATACAATACTCCATATGCAGCGCCCCTACAAATCTACTATACATCAATACTATCCATCGCAACCCAACCCAAATATCATATATAATTATTACTAAATTTTTTTAAAGCTGGATGCCCTGTTTATTTGGAGGCCCAAAGCTCAAGGCTCAAAATACTTGGGCTTGGGCCGTCCCTGATAGATTTGGGTGCAACAACCATGTACAATTCCTAGTTTTATGAAGTCATAGTTTTGTGCTTCAAATTCTTTAAACATAGTATGGATAATCAATAGGAATATTGGAGTTTAATAAGTCCAACTATTCGTCATTGGCCGCCAACAGTCCCAACTTCAAAAATAACCATCAGCAAACACAACTATTAGCATATTAGCCTCCAATGGACCATGACTTACAGAACCCTAATGCTGTTAGTCTCTGGTCGCTGAAAAAACGTTTTTGGCGAGAAAAAGGTTCCTAAAAGTCCGATCTAAGGTTACAAAGAGATTTGGGACGAAAATGTTGAGTTTTCTGGCCAAACAGAAGTTTTCCGACGAGAAAGGAATTTTCCAGCGACCTCAATAGTTAGGACTTTTACTAGAAAAAGGTTTCTAAAGGTCTGTAATAAGGCTACAAAGAGGTTTGAGACGAAAAGGTTGAGTTTTCAGGCAAAAAATGAGTTTTCTGGCTAAAAACGTTTTTTCCACGGCCGGAGTCTAACAGCGTTAGGGTTCTATTAGTCAGGGTCCATGGAAGACCAATATGTTAATAGTTGAGACTGCCAGTTGTTATTTTTGAAGTTGAGATTGTTAGCAACCAACAACAAATAGTTACGATTATTAAAATCCAATATTCCTAATAAATAATGGTAGTTTTAATTCTAATATGTTTGTAGTGGTGCATACACTAATACACCATAGTATTTTGATCTAGTGTGCTCTAATTAAAACCTAGTGGTGTAAGCACCTTTTCATTTCTTAGGTTACGTGTAATTAAAAAAAGGTGTCCTTGATGAACCCATATAAACTCTCAATTTTTTCATCAATCAAATAAGGAAACAATTAATTTAATTACAACTACGATTTGGTGATATTTAACCATATGATAACATTACATGATGGTAGAAAATGTGTTTGCCTGTTATAACAATGTATACTTAGGCTATGCGGTATGGGGTACGTTCCCAATCCGTCAGTCGAGGACCGGCGCCGCCCCCCCCCCCCCCCCCCGTCGTCTCCGTCGATATGAAGATGTTTGAGACGGGCAGAAAAAGACAAAAAAAAATGTGGGGACCGAGATGTGTTATGACCGTTGAAATAAAAAAAAAATTAAATTCAACTTTTAATTTAAAAACCAACGGCTATTTATAAAATAAATACCAAATTCACTCCCACTTTTATAAATACTCACCTCTTTTATACCATTTTTTCACAACTTTTCACCCACTACAATCTCATATCTCTCTCACATTTTATAAACCTTCTTCCCTTTTTATAAAAACTCAACATTTTTATACCATTTTTTACCAACTACCACCCCATCTCTCTCTCTCAAAAATTACCACGGCTTCACCTTCTTCCATTTCTTCATCTTCTTCGTCTACGTGGTATTCATCATCTTCGGAAGAGAATGACGCATTTATGGAAAATATGATTATGAACGCGGCTCAGGTCTTCATGGCAGGTGATGAAGCGTCGTCCCAACGGCTAACTAGACGAGCAAAATTAAACCGAGACCAAGAAGGTACTTTACTATTTTTCCATATGTTTTATATAGATTTGAAAATGTATTTTATAATTAATTTCATTTATTTTTCGTTTTAAATATATAGCCGCCCACGATAAACTAGTAGCCGATTATTTAGCCGACGAACCTGTGTACACAGACGAGATGTTTCGACGTCGGTTCCGCATGAGTCGTCGACTTTTTTTACGTATCGCAGGCGACATGGCCCAGTCTGATCCATTTTTTACACTGTGATACGACGCTAGGGGCCAAAGGGGTTTCACTAATTTACAAAAATTTACGTCGTCCATTCGCCAACTGGTATACGGTTACGCACCCGATGCATTAGACGAGTATTTAAGGATGTCCGAAAGAACCGCTTGTCTATCTTTGCACAAGTTTTGCTAATGGGTTGTCAAATTATATAGCAAGAGATACCTGCGGAGACCGAATGCAAACGACGTTCAAAAATTATATCAAGCACTCGAACAGAGACATGGTTTTCCAGGAATGCTCGAGAGCATTGATTGCGTGCACTGGCCATGGCAGAACTGCCCAGTTGCCTGGCAAGGTCAGTATACTAGGGGAGATCATGGACATCCAACTATTATTCTAGAGGCTGTTACGTCACAGGATCTCTGGATCTGGCATGCTTTTTTTGGTCTACCTGGTTTGCCCAATGACCTTAACATCATATACCAGTCACAGATATTTGACGATGTAGTGGCGGGAACTGGTCCAGACACAAGTTTTACGGTTTCGGGGGTAGATTAGAGGCGAGGTTACTCCCTAGCAGATGGAATATACCCAACGTACTCGACAATCGTTAAAACTATTCCGCACCCGACAGACGAAAAAAGAAAAAAATTTGCGAAGTATCAAGAGGGTGCGGGAAAAGATATTGAACGGGCATTTGGTGTTGTGACACCCACGACGAAACCAGGTACACCCTAAACGGTCCAAAACTGTAAAGCACACTTAACACTTTAATTACGCGAAAACCCTAAAAACATGTGTGACTTATATGCTTGATTAACTGCTATCTGTTATGTCTCGGAGGAATCCGAGAACACGTTATGAATGACATGACACTAATAAGGACCCATGATGTGAAATTGGTATCCTTAGACTTTAAACACGTGTTAAACTGGAGCTTTCCGTTTAACAGCGCACTAAACCTTTGACATTGATTATTAGGTTATCGGTAGCATCATTTAAGATTTCGAGTTCCAGGAGCATCTTAGTTTTGTGCCATAGACTATAATATAAGGTTTGAAGCCAATCAGAGATTGGGCACGCAAAACGAAGCAGCTTCCCGGTTAGGGAAACGCTTTCGTTTCAGGCATAACATAAGGCAATCAAACGTGCAAGGAACGATCGATCAAGCTTAAAAACACTTAAACCACCCTAATACGAGTCTTTTATGATTAAAACGTAACTGGGTTCGGATTTCAAGACGGTTATGCATGATTTTTAAAACCGAGTCTTTTGACACTAATTACGCGCGAAACGGAGTCCGTCACGCAAATCGAGAACGCGCCCGGGACCCTTAAACGAACATAAACACTCAACGGAAGATAAACATCATCTTTTAGCGCGTATTACGGAGCACGAGGTGGCCCTAGGGAGGCCCACCCCAAACCGCCACCACCCCCTAATATATATATATATATATATATTTCCTTTATTTCATTTTAATTCTCACACAAAAACACTTCAAAATTCTGCTTCTTCTTCCTAAAACCAGCTGATCTAACAAGAACAAGTCTCAATTCAAAGGTATTAACTCAAATCTTTAAGTGTTTAAGCATGGTTTCTTGATTAAACTTGATTTAGGTCATGAAAACCCCTTTTAATCCATGAAATTTGGAGTTTTAAACAAGTTTATGGGCTGAATATGAACACCATATGAATACCCTGGTGTTATATGGCAGCCATGGTTATAAACCTTTGGGTTTTGATACCCTAATAAACACTTATTCGACAAAAATCGCCTAACTATTCGATTAACCGAAAAACAATGAATCAAAGCTTGATTGATCTAAGTTCTAGCATATTGTAGGATCGTGAAACGACCTAACGAGTCGATCAGAAGAATGCTCAGACCGAATCAGAGGCGGAATTCATTGATTCGGTCTTCGTTTAGCTTGTATTCACTATTAATTGTCTTGTTTATTAATCTCTGAACGTTTACAAGACTGGAGACACCTCGACAGCACCTCGGCGTCGGAAATCAGAATCTTACAAATGAACTCGTTTGAAGGCTATTTATAGGGAACACCCTTCCGTTTGAAAGTGACAAGATCATTTCAAACGGAACCCTTTCAAACGTTCACCACCTACTCAAACGGTTACATCATTCAAACAAAACAACAACTTCAAACGGTCAACCAACTTTTGTCTTATATGAAATATACAAATCTGTTTCCAAGCATGTTGTTTTCTCGTGATGTATAGACTTGTGATGTCATGGGTATGATGTCATCATAAATAATGATGACATCATGCTTGATCCGAACCGCAACGTATTCGAGACTCGACATAAGACGAAGACGACAGATGAATGCACCAACAGACTCCCCCTCAGATGTTGACGAGTCTTAAATGTCGAGTCTTTGCATCTTCAGTCTTAATCAGTCTCTTTTCTTTCTTAGCATATACCAGGATCTTCTCTTTGGCTCAAACCTCGTCAGACTCCCCCTCTCATCATGATGGGATCGCTGTCTGGAATTAGCTATCACCTTGAGATCAATCCCTGGCTTTATCTCTGTTTAAGCTCATCTTCTGCATAATCTTCTCACAAACACATAAGTTTTTACTTAAATCAATAAGAAAAACTTACTAGTAATAGTTACATCAAGTTCAAATTAATGATCTCGATTAACTAATCAAACTTTTCTTTCTCAAAACAAAATTTCTTCAATTCAGCACACACATTCCCAAACCAGTTCATCATGTTCAGCACTTGAAATTTTGAAAATCAGCTCTTCAACATCAGTTGTCGAAAATCTTTTTGAATTTTTCAAAATTTATACTAAAACACACTAAAATCTTTTTGGATTTTTAATAACAAAGGAATGCATTAAAGAAATATTTACAAACAATATTTTTGTGAGCTTCGTGTAAGAGGATCATATCAGTTTTTGAGACACATCACAAGCACCGTTAAGCTTTAAACATTTTAAGCTCTAAACGATTCACATTGATTGACGATATTGTTGTCCACTTAAACTCAATCTAAAAACTTTCAATCTGCTTACCGATACTTTAAGGTATATTAAGATAGCACTAAGTTCTTATGGACCCCACGATCTCAGCATATCCCCTCATCATGCAATACACTATCTCAAGTAATGCCTTTAAACTTTTATCAACTGTGATTTGTGCGAAAACAAAGCAGAATGTTTAAACATTAACAATCAGGTCGATACTTCCGTATACGCAGAGAAAGTCCAATGTTTAAACAAAATAAAAAAATAAAACAAGTTGAAGTTGTTTAGGCTTTAACCACCAGGTCGATACTCCCGTATACGCAGAGGTGATCCAAAGCTTAAACGAAACACCAAAGAAAATAAAGCAGAACGTTTAGGCAACAACATCCAGGTCGATACTCACGTATACGCAGAGGATGTCCGATGCTTAAACAAAATAAAGAAATAAAACAAGTTTAAATCTTTGCAAAATAAAATGCACAATCACAGCGACTTTTCAGCAAAGTTGTGAAAGTTCACAAACTTAACCAGTTTTATGTCTTTCGACAATCAGCGATTACTGAGTAGGCACACAGTCAAGAAGGACAAAACTAAGTACTATGCTTTCGACCATGTTTCCCACTAGAACTAGGCTTTTTCATTTAAGTTTGTATCGTTATTACAAATCTACTAGTCTAGCTGAGCCTACCGTCACATCTTTAGTGAGATTGTTTATCACATTATATCTTTCCATTTCTTTAGCATGCTGTGACAGTCTAACTGATCTACTATCATTTCCTCTTTTTCACAACAAAACTCATTTTTGCATTTTTAATGTTTTTGACATTTTCAAATTTTCTAATTTTTTTAAAATTTTTACTCCCCCTAAAATCAAAATATGTCTCAATTTTGATTTTCTGGGAAAATTTGAAAACAAGCTGTACAAGAAATATGACAACATGATGAGAATCACTTCAATTCTCCATTTGCTTGGCTTGAACAATCAGAACCCCCCTGACAACAAACTATTTTCCCATAGTGATTTCAAAACACTTAAGTTTGTTTTAATCAAAATGGTTTTTTCGGAAAATAAGTTTTGTGTGTCTTTTCACAAATTCGGGGTTTCATCCATCACTTTGTTCTTTTAACCACTTGTAAGATTTAACATTTATCGATTTTAACAACACAATCACATGTAGAAAATCAAGTACAACTTAATGTCCCTGATTTACCACTTGTAAGTCGAAATATCACTTTCGTGAATTTCTCAAGAAATGTGCCGATTCATGTTCCACGCTTACCAACCTGGGAACTCCGGCAAGTCAGGTTTTTCATTTAAACAGATTCACCCAAGCCTGACTATCCATGGGTGATTTAGAATTCTTGTTCAACAATGGTGGAAAATTTGCATCATCCATTGTTAAAGCTGAATTCTCCTTTTTTACCTCAACACCAGGCTCCTCTGGTTTTGACAAACCAGAATCATTGCCTGCACATGGCTTGTCTGACTTTGACCTGTCAGATTCATCGCCTGATGGTGGCTTGTCTGACTTTAACATGTCAGATTCATCGCCGACCATTTTCTTCTTCTTTTCTTCTTTCGTCCTCAGATTTGTATCCGATGAATTCGTTTTGCTTGACTTTGCAATCGAGGGAGTTGATTCATCAGAACTCTTATTCTTAACAGATGAACCCGAGGACAAAATCTTCTCTAGATACTCTCTAGCCTTCTTCCTTTTCTTCCTCAGTCTGTCTTTTTGCCCCTGAGAAAGCTTCACTTTCTTTTCTTGAACTTTAGGTTCTTGAACCTTCTGTTCTTTGGGCTTGACATTGACTGATTTCTTTGCCATTTTCTGAGAATTAACCCTCAATCTTTCATTTGATCTCCTTGGGCAATCTCTGGCAATGTGACCTCTGATGTTGCAGTTAAAGCATCTTCTCGTCTCATAACTCCAACCTTGGCAGTTAACAGCAATGTGTCCTTGATAACCACATTGGTAACACACTCTGTTATCGTACCAATCACCATTTTCAGTCCAAACATTCAAATCATAGCACTGTTTGGCTTGGTGATAATCCTTGCTCCTCTTGTTTGCTGGATTTGACTTTTGAGCACTGTGGTCCGACCTGCACCACTTATTGCCAACAATTTTTGAGTTTTCATTTTTTACTTTTTGTGGTTTTTGATTGCGATTGGATGATCTATCAGATGAGCTGTTATTTTCTTTTTGAACATTTTTCAAAATTTTCTCTTTTTGTTTTTGTTCCACTTTCTTCTTCAAAGGTTTTTGCTTAGAGCATTCTCCTTTTACAGTCGATCGCAGAACAGTTTCTTGAAATTTTTCTTTTAATTTCAAAAACAATTTTTGTTTTTCACTTTTATCTTTTTCATCATCAGATTTCTCATCACAATCTTCAACTTTGACATTGTCAAAGTTTGTGACATTGTCACTTATTGGAACGGAATTGATCGGTTTTGGACAGGGGAACTCAGATGAAGTCACAAAACCTTTCAATTTCTTTTCAAGTTCATCAATTTTGTTCCTTGAATTCTCAGCTTCATTTTCAAGCTGAGATATTCTCTCAAAATGAGACTTGATTGTCTTTTCATTTTCATTCTTCATGTTTTCAAGAACAGACTTTTCATTTTCCAAAACATTTATCTGTTCTTGAAATTTTGTCTCATTTGCTTTCAGATTTTTGTTCTCAAGCTTTATCCAGAAATCTTCATTTTCTGAATTCGACTTCTTTTCTTCTAACTCTTTGATTTTCTTTCGAGCACATTCACATTCTTTTTCAAGTTTGATAATTTTCTGAAGATGGGAATTTATCATTTTTTGCTTTTCGATGTTGTTTTTGCTAAACACATCTCTTCCATCTTCAAGAATTTTTATTTGATTTTGAAAAGCTTTTTCAATTCTTGATTTTTCAATTTCAAAACTTTTAATCTTTTCTTCAAAAACATTTCCTTTTTCTTTCAATTTCTGATTTTCCAATGTCAAACTGTTCAATTTACTTAACAGTTTGTCATTTTCAGAGTTCAGCTTTACACATGTTTCTTTCAAACCAAGAATCTGTTTATCATCAGCTTGCTTCTTATCATTCAGCTCTTTGACTTCCAAAATCAAACTTTCCGCATCTTTCACGAGTTTGTCATTTTCCGTCTTTAAGCTGTCAGATGTAAAACACACTGATGTAGAATTTGAAGATTCATTCTTTACAGATTCTTCAATCTTTGGAACTAGCTCTGTCTCTGTTCTTGTCAAAAATATGCCTGCACAAAAAATTTTAACGAAATCAAGAGGATTCGCATTTTTATCAATATAACAACCCCTCTTAATGTCATAGTTCATGACATTTTTTGCTGCAAGACACACACAAATTCTTCTGTTTATTTCAACAATTACATCCAAATCCATCTTTTGTAAATTCTTTTCCATTTCGTTCAAAAATTCCTTCTTTTTCTTATATTCCTTTCGAAACTCTGCATTAACCTCATTAAAGAACTGTTTTGGATAAAGTTCTTGAAAAAAATCTTTCCTTTTTAGCTCAACCAAGAATTCATCCCATTTAGTAGGTAATGCATTTGCCAATTTCGATATCTGTTCATCTCTTGATATTCTAATACCTTTTTTTCTCAAATTGTCTGTTAAAATTTCAAAACGTCTCTCCAACTCTTCCAACGTTTCATTCTTTCGACACATGAAATGCTCAAAACTTTTAACCCAAATGTCCGCATTTACATTTCTATAACTGCTATCCACAGTTCTCATATACCAACGATTTAAATTGTCAAGATAATCGTTTTCTTTTTCATCAAACATCTCTGCCATTTCAAACAATCTGTTCAACCAATCAGATTCAATTTGTCAAGTAAACACAATAAACCAATCACTTGGGCTTGGGCTGAATAGTGGTATGAATTGAATTTGATGTGTACTGACTTAAACCTTGGGCCGAGAACACTTGTTTACTAGGACCTAAAACACACAATGGTTTTTTTTTTTTTTTTTTAAAACCACTTAGTCACCAACTTCAATTAATCTGATTGGACCATCAATGATGTCTGATCACAAGCAAAGGCCTGACAACTTTATGTATTTCAAACAAATCTGATTTGACCACTCTATCACCAATTTAAAAACTGATTATCACCCGACAATTAAAAATCTCATTGGGCCTCCATATACACTAGCTGACAATTTTAAAACCTCAACAAGATGATTGGGCCGCTTGGTCTTGAGCTTATCCAAACAAGTATATCACGTGAATTATTGAACCATGTTTGTATTCATTTTATGCACATGACCCCTTTTTCTTAATGTTTTAAAGTTCAATATCACATTAATTGATTAGAAAAGGCTGACAAACTCAATGTTATTCAACGAATCCAATTTGACCTATAAATCCACTAACTCGACAATCAATATTACTAAATTGTTTGAATCTTGGGCTGATAAACCTTGACCGCAAATAAGACTTTATCAAGTCTAGTATATCACGTGATTTGCCAGTTCATTAATCCTCTCACCATTTCAAAAAAATAACCAGTTCCTTTTTTATGATAAATCGATTCTATCTGACAAACCGATATCACACGTGATTTCACATGTTTCTGATCACCTCGACTGACACAATACATGTGATTTCTTTTCCCAATATGCTGACAACCCTTTTTTTTTTAAGTTTCACAAAACTCGATGTACTTTTTCAAACGGTCAGTGCAAATTTCAAACGGCCAGGTCGGTTTCAAACGATAAGTTCAAACAGAACACCAGTTTCAAACGTAACAGTCCTGTTTTCAAACGATAGGATCAAATTTCAAACAGAAGGGTATGCATTTTCAAACGGGATGGCAATTTTCAAACAGAACACCTATGCTTCGTTCAAACGGAACCCATATTTCAGTCCTTTTTATCACTTTTACTACGAGTTTAGAGCTGAAACTTTCAAGGGTTTGTTAAAATACACTTTTACACATTCTGTGAAAGTTATATCCGATTTTAACCGTGAAAATTTATTCAGTTTTGAAAAGAAGGTGTAGAAATCAGAATATGCTAGCGAAAACGAGCTAAACGGTAAGAACTCTTCATCCTGAGCTCTGATACCACTTGTAGGATCGTGAAACGACCTAACGAGTCGATCAGAAGAATGCTCAGACCGAATCAGAGGCGGAATTCATTGATTCGGTCTTCGTTTAGCTTGTATTCACTATTAATTGTCTCGTTTATTAATCTCTGAACGTTTACAAGACTGGAGACACCTCGACAGCACCTCGGCGTCGGAAATCAGAATCTTACAAATGAACTCGTTTGAAGGCTATTTATAGGGAACACCCTTCCGTTTGAAAGTGACAAGATCATTTCAAACGGAACCCTTTCAAACGTTCACCACCTACTCAAACGGTTACATCATTCAAACAAAACAACAACTTCAAACGGTCAACCAACTTTTGTCTTATATGAAATATACAAATCTGTTTCCAAGCATGTTGTTTTCTCGTGATGTATAGACTTGTGATGTCATGGGTATGATGTCATCATAAATAATGATGACATCATGCTTGATCCGAACCGCAACGTATTCGAGACTCGACATAAGACGAAGACGACAGATGAATGCACCAACACATATTTGGATTGTATTTGATGTGTAGGTACTGAATATAGCCCACACATACTTCTGGACTCAAGAAAAATACTCGGACTCGCAGGAATCGCTAGGTATATCACCCAAAACTCGAAACTAGCAAAGGCAGAATATTGTTTTGGCTATAACTTTGTCCGTGTTACTTGGATTGAGCTGAAATTTGGTGTGATTATGAAAGGTAGTGTCAGGAAGGTCCATGTAAAAGTTTAGGGCTTTTAATCACTGACCAAAACCGGGTAGTTTGATACCTGAAATTCCAATTTTGGTGGTCGTTTACTTGATCTGTTTGAGAACTCCCATGGCGGTGGCGGTGGCGATGGTAGTTGTTTACATCGGAAATCAAAATCGAGGAAAAGGAGGATTTTCGAGTGTTGTTTGTGATAAATTTGGAACTAGTACACATATGTATATATAAAATTTAATTACATGGCCCTTGACGTTTTTTTGTTTTACAAAATAGTTAAAACTAGTAAATTACAACTATAGGGACTGTTTGTGTAATAAATAAAACTTAAAAACTAACTTCAGTTAAAAATAATTAACGGAAGTTCATTAAGAACCAACATGTTGATAGGTAGGATTATTGTATACCAATTACGTAGGTAAGATTATTATTTACCAACGAGACAAAGGTTGGTTTATTATAAACCAATTTTTCAAACTGTTATGGATCAAAGTATTGAGCGAATTATAAAGAAGAAGACCAAAAGAGAAGAGAAAATTATCTATCACATTATTTAGGTGGGTTTTGGACTTTTGGTCTTTGTGTTGTAGATTACATAAGTAATTACATTAGTTTCATCTGGAATCATCACCTACCATGTAGCATATATTCGTGAAGTTCATATGACATAAAACTAAAAAATTGACTTTAGAAATATTTTTTTAAGATAAAAGCTAACTTTGTAAGTGCATGGACTATTTGTGAAAGCAAACAATGTCATTGATATTGAATCCATTAAATTAAAATTGTAGTCAAAATGAATTTGTATTCTGACACAAATGCATGGACCAATGGTGTAATTTACTCATTAGAATTTTATACTAAAAAAATCTATATCTATATCTATATCTATACTATATATTAAAAGAAAATGGCGAGAGACATTTGTCACAATTGTAAGTCATCTACATTTTGGTTTTCCCATCCCTCTCCTACTTAATTATGAATTACTATTATTTAATTATATTGATAGTTGTTATATTTTCATTAACAAGTGAATTTAATATGAAAGTAATTATAAAATTTCTAAATAACGTTATTTTGTTGATTAAAAACTTATATTTAAATCTATAAATATCAACAGATTCAAAGTTATTGTAGGATCGTTTGCACGACCAAACGAGTCGTTTAGAAGAGATTTCGTCCAATACGAGAGGCGGAATCAAACGTATCGGTGTTATTTCAGCTGTATACACACAAGAATCAATTAATCTATCTCTTGTATTGATTTGATGACAATTACAGACCTGGAGATACTTCGGCAGAGCTTCGCTACCGGAATGATCAAAGTTTTTAAATGAAAATTACAAGTCACCTATTTATACTAACTCCACTTCGTTTGAACAAGCACCTCCAGTTCATACGAACTGGTCCAGTTCGTATGAACTGGTCCAGTTCGTATGAACTGGCCACTTCGTTTGAATGTCCACTTCGTTTGAATGTCCACTTCGTTTGAACATCCACTTCGTTTGAACATCCACTTCGTTTGAACTGGCTTGTTCGTGACTTGTTTCATCTATTTTATTACACGACTCGATACAAGACGAAGTCGACAGACGTATGCACCAACAGACTCCCCCTCGAATGTTGACGAGTCTTCAGTGTCGAGTCTTCGATTGTCAAACCTTCAGTCTTTATCAGTCAGTTCACTCTCTCCAAATATTCTCCATTGTAAGCATCTTCAAACAATTTCTTATTCTTTTTCGGAATCTTCAGAATCCGAAACTGTCTCTACAATCTTCAGACTCCCTCTTGATGTCTTCAGACTCCCCCTCTCACTAAGTTGGGATCGCAGTCTGGAATTCACAAGATCATACCTTGGCTTTCATCCAGCTCTGGATTGAAACATGGCCAACCTTGAAAAAAAAAAAACTCTACCCAAAAATAAAATTTCTGATAATCATTTGTGGATAAGATTTTCAAATCTAATTTACCACATGCAAGAATAACGTTTTTATTGTAAAAATTTTCTCATTCCATTTCAACAATCTTCAAACACTTTCACCCAAACCATTTGTTCATCATATTTAGTACTCGGAATTTTGAAAATCAGCTCTCCAAAATCAGTTGTCGAAAAACTTTTTGGATTTTTCAAAAATTTATGCTAAAACACACTAAAATCTTTTTGGATTTTCTGAAAGAAAGTAATTGAAGAAATAAAATATTTACAGACAATATTTTTGTGAGTTCGTGCAAGAGGATCATATCAGATTCTGAGACAAATCACCAACACCATTAAGCTTTAAACATTTTCAGCTCTAAACGATTCACATAGATTGTCAGTATACTGGTCCACTTAAATTCTCACACAAAGTTCAACTGATCCGAGATACGAAATTAATGTTTTAAGCACTTAAACTCAATCGCGTGTCCCACCTCAGAATATACTCCCGTATCCAGATCCCAATATTCAGTCTTACAGGTAATTATGACACAAATGATATCTGTAGGGGTTAATAAATTATGAAGAATCATGAGAGCTCAGGTCAGAACTACCGTTCAGCAGAGAGATCATGACTCAACTTTTGGGTGTGTCCCCTTTAGAGGATCTTTTTTACAACAGCATTGCTAAGCAATTTTATTGTCTTATCATATATGCTGAGGGTGATGCTATGTTTCAAGCATTTACGAAAAGTATTATTCGAGGACTAGGTCAGAACCACCGTTCAGCAGAAGTCCCGTAATAATACCCCAGACATCATTGAGTATAAAGACCTAGTATATCAGAATATGAGACCTTTCAAATGAGATTTCGGGGGTTACCCATATATCCGAGAGATGTATCCCCACGATATAAGCAAGTTTGAAATTTAGGTTTATATCTCGTCACAGTCTACTAAATGTATAAAAACCTACTGACACATCATCAGTGAGACCGTTTATCACTTTTAATTTTCCAATTCATTAGCATGTTGTGATCGTCCACTGATGTACTATCATTTCCTCTTCTTGACAACAAAACTCATTTTTGTTTTATCATGTTTTTGTCTTTTTCAAATTTTCAAATGTTTTTGGATTTTCTAAAAATTCTTACTCCCCCTAAAATGCAAATACATTTTAGGAAATTTGAAAACAAACTGTACAATAAAATGACAACCGATATCGAATTGCTTCAATTCGCCATTCACTTGGCATAAACAATCAGAACTCCCCCTCAAACTATTTTCCCATTTAGATTTCAAAACACTTAAGTTTGTTTTAATCAAATGGTTTTTCCGGAAAATAAGTTTGATTTTACCACTTGTAAAGTTGAGGATATGATTCATCATTTTGTCTTCAACCACTTGCAGAAAATCAAGTACAACTTAATGTCCTTGATTTACCACTTGTACCAAAAACACAAACAAATACAAAGAATGATGCCGATTCCTGATCCACGATTACCAACTTGGGATCTCCGGCAAGTCCACAGACTTACTGTTCATAGTATGTACCATCCCAGTCACAAACCAGGGATGGTTCAACTTTATCTTTCTGCACCTTCTTCTCATAGAACTCTTTAACCCCTTTGACTTTTCGATCAATCATTTTACCAAAAATGTGTTTCACAGTGGGGTTAAAGGCTTTTTCAACATCAAAAACCTTGTTATCATCATAAAATTGGTTTGATATTTCAACTTTACCAATTTTCTTCTTAAAATTTTCAGCCCGGAGTGGTGGAAAATTATCATCATCCACAGTCAGAACTGATTTTTCTCCTTTTATCTCAACCTGTGGCTCCTCTGATTTTGTGGAATCAGATTCATCGCCAGAAGATAGCTCCTCTGATTTTGATCTATCAGAATCATCGCTAGAGCTTTTAGCAGCTTTCTTAACAACCCATCTCTGGTTGTCAGATTTAGCTTTCTTCTTGTAAAACTTGTTTGAACATTCACCAATTTCAAAAGTAGAATTTTTGAAAAGTTTGGTTCTGTCAATTAGTGGTTCAAACACAATTTTCTTGTCTTTCGAGTTACGAGAAACTCCCTGTTTTGACTGTATTGCCTTTGAACAATCTTTGGCAATATGTCCAACATTGTTGCATTTGAAACAGGTTCTCGTTTCTTTCATCTCTTCTTGCTTCTTTGCAAGAAATTCTTTGTTCGATTGTCTCCAGAATTCTTTCTTTTCTTCTGCTTCTGATGAAGTACCTGAAACAAATGTCACCTTTGATTTAAAATCATGAACATATTTTTCATTTTTCTGTTTTTCTGTTGGAATAAATCCAAGACCTTTCTTTTTGAAATTACGGTTAGGATTTGGTTTCTTTTGAAAACCAGAACCAGAACTGTAACTTTTTTTCTTGTTTAATCTTTGTTGTACTCTTGAGGTGTAAGGTTTACCTTTAAGATTTAAATCTTTTATTTCAGAAATATTAATTTCTGTAAGTTTGAAAACCTTTTTTATCAATTCAGTTTTGACACCTCTTATTGGAAATTCCTCATCAGAATATAATTTGTCGGAATCATTCAAAGTATATGCAACTTTAAACGTTTCGTCATTCAAATTAGATTTTGATAACAGGAATTCTTTATTGTAAACTCTTTTAACCGAAGATTTTTGATTGTTGACTGTCGAACTCGAACTTTCAAAACCAGCCATTGACTCTGACACTGACTTTGACTCTGAGTTTGACTCCAACTTTGACTCCTCAGTTTCATCTTTATCCAACACCTGATCGACGACTTTCTTTATTAACTCGGACTCATGATCAGTGTCAGATGATGTAAACACGACATCAATATTTTCTGGCAAATTGACTGACGACTCCGACTCCCACTGTAAATTTGTTGCTTTTTCGACTCTTTCCTGATTTGGATTCCTGGGCAAATATCCATTTTCTAACGGGGGTGGACACTTGTTGTAACTGACATCTTGTTTCTTACCAGAATCCTTCTTGTCAGTCTTTTTCTTTGTATCACACTTCTTCTTGTTTTTCTTTTCTGGAGTCTTTTCTTCAGCCACTTTTTCATTATTCTTTTCTTCAGTTACTTCATCCTCTTCAAATGCCTTCATGCCTTCAACAGTCGGATAAATCCTGTCAATGACATAAGAAGTACATGAGTAACTTTTCAACAAACGATTAACTCTTTCAGTTTCAATTCTTTGCAATTCCAACTTTTGTTCTAGCACAGCACACATCTCAATGTAGTTGTTCACCACTTTTTGCTTCGTCATAAAAGCTCCTTGAAGTGTTTTCATCGCTGTTGCTTGTTCTTCACTAGTTAGATTGTATTGGTTCGTTGCTTTGTTCAGTACATCATAAGATTCCTTCAAACTATTCAAGTTATAGATCAGTGTACTGTTCTGCTTTTTCACAGCTTCACAGTTTTCACACTTCACTGGAATCTTCTTTGCATCAACTTTGAATTTTGCAACTTCAACCTTTACTTTCCTTTTGATCACTGGAATTTCTTCGTCATCACTACTCACAGAAGTCTTGACCCTTTTCTTCTTCTTTTTAACCTTTTCATCTTCACTGTCACTTTCAGCAATCAGTTTCATATCAGCTTCGAATTTTCTCTTCCAATATTCAATATCATCATCACTGTCCTCTTCAACTCGAGCTACAAAAGCTGTGTGAGCTTTAGCTTGATCAGGAATATAATCATCCCAAGTAAAATTCTCCCAGCTAAAACCCTCAGGTAACTTTTCGTCATCTTGATCTATTATCAAAGCACTACCATTAACTCTCTTTAAAGAATCTTGATTCACCGCACAAGCTCTCTTTCCAGAGTCTTCAATAATATGCATTCCATGTGCAGTTTGTGCTTGATGTTGATGTTGTTGAGACGGTTGTTGAGCAACTTGATGGTAGATGGCCTTTCGATAATAATCATTGTTGTTATTGAAAGGATTCTGAGCTCCACTTGCTTTGCGATTGGTGCACTCCCTCTTGAAGTGACCTTTCTCCCTGCAACGAAAACAAGTGACTTTAGATTTGTCAAAACCTAAAGTAGAAGTACCAGCCTCACGAAGATCATCTCTTCCAGTGATTTGCTTGAATTTCTCAGCTCTCCTCAACACGCTGGCCAAACACCATTTTATGTCCATCAGCTCCATCTCTTCAGCATCGATCTGGTCGTAATCTTCTTTTGTCAACATTGGATTCCCAATTCGACCTGCAACAAAACTACCATAAGATTCAAGAACAGTTCCCAATAAAGACATATGACTTTTTGCTAACTCTTCAGAAAATTCCTGATCATTTTCAATGTTCAACACAATGTGGCATTGAATCTTTTTGCCATTTCTTGTTGTTGACACATTTGGATCAAATGATGAAAATGATGTAAAACTTGTTTTGCTGTTTGATCCTGATGATGAATTTTCAGAAGAATTCTTGACATTGTAAGCAGTTTCTATTTTCGGAGATAGATTTGAAGACTTTTCATTCACTCCTGCTTTATAATACAACCCAATATCTTGTTCACCATCGAAGTCTTTCATTCGAATAATCTTTCGTTGCTCCATTTCTTGAGCTTCCAACTTCTCAATGAACTTGCTGAGTGTCAAATTGCTAAAACCTTTCTTGTTTCTAAGCATCATGAGATATGTTCCCCAAGTCTCGTATGGCAAAGCATCAGCAAGTTTTTCGATCAATTCTTCATTGTTTTTCTCAATACTCAATCTCTTCATGTTAGCAAGCAAATTGCAGTATCTTTCGATAATCTCTCTTGTACTTTCATTCTTTAATCCGCGAAACAGATCAAATTCTTTCTTTAGAAGCGATTTCTTGCTTTTGACCATTTCTTCACTACCACGAAACTTTGACCTTAAAGCTTTCCAAATCGAGTAGGAAGTTCCATTATGTTGCAATAGAACCAAAATATCTTCTTTCACAGCTTGTTGCAATAAACTCAGCATCATTTTCTCATCTTTGTACTTCTTTCTAGCATCGGCACTCAGATCTTTAATCGGAACCACTTCTTCATCATCATTCATCGGTCGAACATATTTTGTCTCGACACATTCCCAAGCATCTAAGTAGTTAGCTTGTACCCAATTCTCCAAACGACCTTCCCAACCCTTGTATTCTTCGATGTTCATTAGTTTGGGCGGTTTTTGCATCGTTCCAGTTTCGTTTTCGAGCATTGTGTTCTGTGCAACAGTGATTGAGGAAACCGGAGTAGCGAATGCGTTGTAAAAATCTTCGTCCATGTTTCGGTTTTTCAACTGAACTGTATCACCTTGTGAAAATACCTGACAAATACCTGGAGACACACAAACACAACACAATCAGTTTAAATGCTTATCAATTAACTGAATAAGACTGGTACTTGAACTGGTGAATTTTCTGTGCGGACTGAACGTTGACCAACTGTGCAGGCTTCTAGAACTCGGACCAAAATCAAACGACCTTTGAAAATTTTGAACTCCAAACTGTACGAACTGACAGACACCACAACTCAAAACACGCGACCTGAGTACACACCGTGCGAAGTGAACATATTTGTTATCAACACATACAAACCCACAACAATATTTTTTAAAGTTTCACACACTATTATGCACTATCACATGAAAAGCAATTCAATCGTACATTGTTATCAAGCTGTCATCATTCACAATCAAGATCAATCATATTTCAAGCAAGTTGATGATTTAATGAACTGATATGTGGTTAACTATGATTGGACCTCTAATTATCCAATATCATATGCCGAAAATTTTAAGATCACTAACTTCTCATTGGACCATTAAAGTTGACACTTATCTCAATCACATGGACTGGTAATATATGCTCTCATTGAACCGATGAACTGTTTCTTGTGCCAACAACATCACATGTGCAACTGACAAAACTTTTTTTTTTCTCAATTGGACTTCAACGATTAAACTTGACTTGGTTGATTGAGTAACAATGTAATTATCAGATCACATGTAACAAGACACTACATCACGTGATTCCTACTGATTTTAATCACTTGATTTTGCCGTCAATATCGACTCAATCATCACAAACCCATCAACTTTGAACAATCACATGCAGACTTATTACCCTTTTCAACCTTTGCCGACAACTGAACTTCACGTGAACTGATGATATGTTACCCACTACGTATGACCTGATGTTAATTTCAAACGAACTTAACAACCTCAGACGACCTGTGATTATATAAACGACCTGGTCAACTGTTTCAGACGACCTGAACGAAGAACAAATGAACAGAATCTGAAAAGCTTTCAAACGGACTGACGATTTCAGACGAACTGTGATTCAGACGACTTCGTATGACTTTCAGACGAACTGAATTTCATACGAACAAGAAGTTCAAGTTTACTCCGTATGAACTGAATTCTCAAACGAACTAAGTACTTCGTATCAATTTAACTCTAATTTCAAACGGACTGGCACACTTCGTGTGACCTTTCAAACGATCTGGTCACTTCGTTTCAAACGATCTGAAGTTTTTATCCAATTTTAACAAGTTTTCGGATGAATTAAGATCTGATATGTTCAAGGATTGTTCTACAATGAATTCCGAGCACAATGATGTGTTATCCGTTCAATTTCGTCCACTGAATCGTTGTAGATCTGAGTTCGAAGTTCCGGTTCGTGTGATATGGATCTGAAACGAACTGAATGTACTTTCAAACGATCTGATGAGTTTTTTATTAAATTGATCACGTTTTAGTTAGTTTTAAGGTCTGAAACTTTTACAGATTATGCAAAACACTATTTCGCACAATATACTTCAAAATCAATCCATTTTATCCTGAAAATCTTGGTTAATTTTGAAAAACGTGACAGAATAGAGAAAAAATCAGAATTATCGGCGAATATCGGCTGAAATATCAAGAGCTCCTCCTCCTGAGCTCTGATACCACTTGTAGGATCGTTTGCACGACCAAACGAGTCGTTTAGAAGAGATCTCGTCCAATACGAGAGGCGGAATCAAACGTATCGGTGTTATTTCAGCTGTATACACACAAGAATCAATTAATCTATCTCTTGTATTGATTTGATGACAATTACAGACCTGGAGATACTTCGGCAGAGCTTCGCTACCGGAATGATCAAAGTTTTTAAATGAAAATTACAAGTCACCTATTTATACTAACTCCACTTCGTTTGAACAAGCACCTCCAGTTCATACGAACTGGTCCAGTTCGTATGAACTGGCCACTTCGTTTGAATGTCCACTTCGTTTGAACGTCCACTTCGTTTGAACATCCACTTCGTTTGAACTGGCTTGTTCGTGACTTGTTTCATCTATTTTATTACACGACTCGATACAAGACGAAGTCGACAGACGTATGCACCAACAGTTATGTTTGTTAAAATATTATATAAAAGAAAGAAGAATGACACTAAGTGTTTTTCTCTGGGTTACCTCTAAAAATTTGAAGCATTTAATGTGGTTAGATGGTTTGAATGATAAAAATGTCATTTAATAAAAAAAAAATAGGCGGCATTAAAACATCCAATGTTAGCCCTTAATTTTTTTTATACGTATCAATATTTCTATATATAAGGCCATGGGGTGTACTTTAACATTTGGGGTGTTAATGGTGACAAGACATGTTAACCGACATTGCAAACCACCCCTTCTTTGTGTTAAGGGGTATGAAATGGGTTATCTGTTACAGATGTTAAGATATTCAATTAACTATTCCTTTATTTTTTAAACCAAAAACCACTAAAAATAGGGTTAGATGAAGTTAACGGGATTAAACAATTTCAGTGAAGTAAGAGATAGTGAAACTTTGCCTTATAAACAGTTGAAACCAACCGAACTGTTTAAACCGAAGCAAGTCAGTCGGTATGGTGGTTCGGTTGATTGTTCGCTTTTGGCAGTTTGGAGCCTGGAACCTGTTTGAACCGGCCATTTAACGTTTATTATTTTTATGTTTTTTAAATTTTATTTCTGGAATCACAGTTATTACCATCATGAGCCTTCTTTATAGTTTTAATTATTTTAGTAATGCACCGACCATTTAATGCTTATTATTTTTTATGTTTTTTTTTCATTTTTTGGAATACACAGGTATAACCATCATGAGCCTTCTTTATAGTTTTAAATTTTTTAATACAAACAAATTATTTTGAAAAGAAAATAATAAAAAGGTTGGTTCCAACTGCCGAAATGAAACCCCCCCCCCCAAACCAACCAACGCGGCAGGGTTTTTGTGTCGTTTGTAGCAAGTGATTCAGCCTAGGATTTCCGTCAAAACCGGCTCATGAACACTCCTGGTTGCTATGCTGTGTTATAGGTTGTACCTCCGGATCAAGCAAGAAAAATTTATCAAGCATTGAAAGCAAAAGGATTGTCAGTTGCTTTAGTGGAGTACGAAGGGGAGCAGCATGGTTTTGGTAAGGTTAGAAATATATAAAATGTCTTTGTTTTTTGTTTTTAATTTAATTTTCTGGTAAAAGTAAGTTGGTTACTCTAATATGTGTGCAGGCCGAAAACATTAAATTCACACTTGAACAACAAATGGTGTTTTTCGCATGTTTAGTGGGACACTTTAAGGTTGTAGACGAAATCGTTCCCATCAAGATTGATAATTTCGACTAAGAAGTATGTATTTTTATATCTTTTCGCACTTCACTAGCTTAGAGGTGACATTTTTGTCCTATTTTCCTAAATTGGTTCATGTTACGTTTTTTTCTTTGGTCAAACAAGCAAAGTCAAACTGGTTAAATATCACTCAAAACTCTTGGCTAAATGAAAACATGTTAATTTCATAGTGAAAGTTAAACTTTTTGAACAATATTGTTATGTTAAAATATTTACAGTAAATGTTTTTTAAAGACAGGTTGTGCTGTGGAACCGACGGTGATCTTATGGTTTGTGTTCGTCCCTCAAAATTTTAAGGGGGTTGGACGATCAGTGTACAACCCGGTCGTTATATCAAACATATTCTTCAATTTACAGAATCGTTTTGTTGGTCCACGATCGGTCCATATGTTGATCGTGGTCTTACTTTGTTTGGGTATTTAATATATATAATCTTATATTTATCATTACAACTAATATACAGAAAAGGAAGAAAAGTGCAACATATCAACGTAAAGGATGATTTCTGTAATTTTTGTAGTTCAAGAATGATTCGTGCAATAACGAAAACACTATTTTACTCTAATTTAGTATGCATGCACCGAATTTTAACTGGGTTGCGATAAAAGGAATTTGGGCCGGTTTGCTGAATTTGACTTTTTCGACATCGGTTTTTGAAGTGTTTTTTCCGACTGGGTTGCGATAAAAGGAATTTTAAACTGACATAATTTCTATACAATCATACGTAGGAGGGAGTGATAAATGTTACCGGGTAATTTAGTCTTTTCTTAAGTGAATTACTTTTCCACTTGATTTTCAAACGGCTATAACTTTCTTCTACGTTAAATTATTTTTAAAAAATACGCCATATTAACGAGTATTTTATTCTCTTTAATTCAATCAGTCTATTGCTATAGTTTTCTTAAAAAAAATTTCAGGATTTTGAATACTCATTATGTGATTACATGATTTTGAATACATAGTACCAATGTTTTAAAAACCGGTTTTTAAATCATACCGGGTTACGCTTAAAAATGGTTCAACCAGTTGAACCGGGTTATAACAGGCGGTTCAACCAAATTGACTAATTAACCTTACAAATCCATAAAATACAATTTCAACTCAAAAAAATAATTCAAAACTACATCATTCAATAATAAAAATATTCCAAAAGGTAATCCATAATAAAAAAAATAATCAAAAAATTCACTATTGGTACCTTTTTAGGTGCTAGGTTTTACTAAAAAGGTAAATCGTTATCTTTTGGGCGCATAAAAGATTAAAAGTACAAATTTTAACCTTTGGCCCGATACCGGTATACCGGTTTAAACCGGTATAACCCAATTTATCGGCGGTGCAACTTCTTTGCCGTTCTCTCAATTTACCGGTATGATTCGAGCCGGCCAAGCTTCCAACATCCAGTTTCACCGGTTGTAGGACCGGTTTTGTGACCGTTCGATTGCGTAACGAACGTTTCACGTGCGGAATCCGTGAACGAACGTGACCGAACACACGATAACGTACTACTAACGTGATTCCATTGCTAAATTTGACGTGTACTGTACAAGAATCACAAATATACAACTTTCTCTCTCTACTTTCTCTCTCTAGAAAGTCTTCTCCTCCAAGTCTCCTACTAAACTCTTTCAAGAACTAACTAAACTAGTGACATAATCCCCTATTTATATGGTCAAGGCTATTTAATGAAAGTTCACACTAATTACAAGTTTGCCACCTTGCCATTTCTAGCTAAATATGACATTATGCGCTTGATTCCTTCCGGCTTTTCACTACGACTCGGATTGACGAAGGCGATAGACAATAAATGCATCAACAATCTCCCCCTTGGATATTGCCGTAGTCAATCTCGTAGTGAAACTCGTAGCGACTTTTCTTTCTCTCTCTCTAAAACTCGAACAAAGATGTAGTCGACAGACAACTGCACTAACAAACTCCCCCTTGAATGTTGACGGAATCTTTAGTGAGAGTCTTCAAATACTCTTGCTCGAACAGAATCCTAGTGGATCTGTCTTCAGCTTCCGTTGCTCTTTTTCTTCAGAATCTTCAGGCTCCCCCTTTCGTCAAGCTTCCGTGCTTTTGGGATCGACGCCTTGCTTTTTGTAGCAACAGAATCAGAAACCTACACACCTCAACCTCTCGTAAGACAAAATAATTTTGACTCTAAAAGAGTTCACTCAAAATTCTCAAACATATAACACACAATAATGTGATTCAAATTAATGAATCATCTAAACATTTGAGGATTACCTTCCAACTTCTCATCATCTTAACCAAACCAATTGTTCATCTTGTTTAGCCTTTGAGATTTTGAATACCAGCTTTTGAACATCAGTTGTCGAAAATCTTTTTGAATTTTTCAAAATATGAAACATAAATGCAATAACAGAAATTAAATGCAGAAATGAAATATGTACAAACACTATTTTTGTGAGTTTGCGAAAGAGGATCATATCAGTTTTTGAGACATATCACAAACACCGTTAAGCTTTTAATCGTTTTAAGTTTTAAACGATTCACGTTGATTGACGATATAATTGTCCTCTTAAGCTCAATCTAAAAACTTTCAAAATGCTTACCGATACATTAAGGTATATTAAGATAGCACTAAATTCTTATGGACCCCACGATCTCAGCATATCCCCTCATCATGCAATACACTGACTCAAGTAATGCCTTTAAACTTTTATCAACTGTGATTCGTGCGAAAACAAAGCAGAATGTTTAAACATTAACAATCAGGTCGATACTTCCGTATACGCAGAGAAAGTCCAATGTTTAAACAAAATAAGAAAATAAAAATAAGTTGAAGTTGTTTAGGCTTTAACCACCAGGTCGATACTCCCGTATACGCAGAGGTGATCCAAAGCTTAAACGAAACACCAAAGAAAATAAAGCAGAACGTTTAGGCAACAACATCCAGGTCGATACTCACGTATACGCAGAGGATGTCCGATGCTTAAACAAAATAAAGAAATAAGACAAGTTTAAATCTTTGCAAAAAGAAATGCACAATCACAGTGACTTTTCAGCAAAGTTGTGAAAGTTCACAAACTTAACCAGTTTTTATGCTTTTGGCATTCAGCGATTACTGAGCAGGTACACAATCACGAAGGACAAAACTAAGTACTATGCTTTCAACCATGTTTCCCACTAGAACTAGACTTTTTCATTTAGGTTTGTATCGTTATCGCAAATCTACTAGTCTAGCTGAGCCTATCGTCACATCTTTAGTGAGACCGTTTATCACATTTGACATTTCATATCTTTAGCATGCTGTGATAGTCCACTGATTTACTATCATTTCCTCTTATTCACAACAAAACTCATTTTTCCGTTTTATCATGTTTTTGGCTTTTTCAAATTTTTCAAATGTTTTTGGATTTTCTAAAAAATTTCTTACTCCCCCTAAAATGCAAACACATTTTAGGAAATTTGAACACAAACTGTACAGAAACATGACAACTGATATCAAATTGCCTCAATTCGCCATCCACTTGGCATAAACAATCAGAACTCCCCCTCACAACAAACTATTTTCCCATCGATTTCAAAACACTTAAGTTTGTTTTAATCAAATGGTTTTTCCGGAAAATAAGTTTTGTTGATTTTACCACTTGGAAAATTGGGGATTAAATCATCACATTGTTTTTCAACCACTTGTAGAAAATCAGATACAACTTAATGTCCCTGATTTACCACTTTTAAGATTAATCCAATCAAACATTTTCAACCAAACATCTTCTGTTAGTTGAATTCTCAAGGTGCCGATTCCTACTCCTCGCTTACAAACCTGGGAGTTCCGGCAAGTCAGGTTTTTCATTTGAACAATTTCACCCAAGCCTGACTGTCCTTGGGTGATTTTGAATTCTTGTTCAACAATGGTGGAAAATTTGCATCATCCATTGTTAAACCTGAATTCTCAGTTTTTACCTCAACTACTGGCTCTTCTGGCTTTACCGTACCAGAATCATTGCCTGCACATGGCTTGTCTGACTTTGAAAAATCAGATTCATCGCCTGAAGGTGGCTTGTCTGACTTCGACATGTCAGATTCATCACCGACCATTTTCTTCTTCTTCTTATCCTCTTTCGTCCTCAGATTTGTATCCGATGAATTCATCTTACTTGACTTTGCAATTGAGGGAGTCAATTCATCAGAACTCTTATCTTTATCAACACATGAACCCGAGGACAAAATCTTCTCGAGATACTCTCTCGCTTTCTTCCTCTTCTTCCTTAGTCTGTCTTTCTGCCCCTGTGAAAGTTTAACTTTCTTTTCTTGAATTTTCTGTTCTTGAACTTTAGGTTTCAGAACCTTCTGTTCCTGGGGCTTGGCTTTGACTGGAATCTTTGCCACTTTCTGAGAATTAACCCTCAATCTTTCACTTGATTTCCTTGGGCAATCTCTGGCAATGTGACCTTTGATATTGCAATTAAAGCACCTCCTGGTCTCATAACTCCAATATTGGCAGTTAACAGCAATGTGTCCATGATATCCGCAGCTGTAACACGTTCTGTTATCGTACCAATCACCATTTTTAGTCCAAACATTCAGATCATAGCACTGTTTGGCTTGGTGATAATCCTTGCTCCTCTTGTTTGCTGGATTTGACTTTTGAGCACTGTGGTCAAACCTGCACCACTTATTACCAACAATTTTTGAGTTTTCATTTTTTACTTTTTGTAACACCCCGAAAACGGGTTTGGTAATCAAACCACGTCAATACTAAAAGACGGGAAAGTACCGTTAGTGGTAAAATTTACCCGGTGAATATTAAGATTTCTAAACAATTAGAAATCTAATGTTAAATAAAAAGGGGTGAAGGAATGTTTATGGGGAAATAAAGTTATGAGAGGCCCGAGTTTACGGGACTTAGAATGAAACGGGTTATAACCCCGGAACCTACTAAGTTAACTAGGAATAATTAACCTAGTTAATTATGTGTGATCAAGTGAATGAATAGAAATCAAGATTCTAACCCTCTTTATAAAACTTCTAAATATGAGGGACTAAAAGTGGGCAAACAAGGAAATGTTTTAATTAAAACATTAATAAAAATCAAAACACACACACACATGTGTGTGTGAGTTCGATCGACCAGAAGCAAGAGTAGGGGTTCCAAAACCCTAGTTTAACAAAATCAACAAATTGAAGGTCAAATTGAAGCTCAAATTCACAACCAAACATGAATAAACGATTACCAAGTCAAGGGGATCGTAAGGTATGTCGAATTTCTAACATTCATGAAGTTGTGAAAATTAGTTAATCTTGCATGATACGATCTACGTATGAATCATAGAAGTTATGGCTGAATTTGGGATGTAGGATTGCTTAGGAACAAACCCTAAGTGAAGATTTAGAATAAATTTGCTATGATTTAGGTGTTTGGATTGAATCACCACACCTAGCTAAGTGGGTTTTATTGTTATGATGAAATTGATGATAAGACTATGTTTAGAATCATCATGCATGATAATGAATGGAAGGTGTTTGATTAAACCATGAAATTGGGTACATGATCATACTTTCATGAAAAGGGGTTTAATAAATTATGATGAAACTAGTGATTTTGGTTCATATAAATAGGTGTTTGGAATCATGATGCCTACTAATTAATATGTAGAACTTGATTATATTGATGTTCGGATGAATGTCTAATGCTATGATGAAATGGGTTTTACATGTAGATGGAAACCTTTAGTTCTTGCATAACAAATGAATAATTAGATTCGATAATAGAAAGCTAAGTCAAATTGGTGTTAATAATAGCATGAACTTAGACTTGGGAAGTAGTTAAAACGGTGGCGTAAGAATAATGCCTATCGGATACTTTACAAAGTGCTTAAATGAATTGTCGAGGTTTATAATATAATCACTTATGTTAATAGGCAGTTTGACCTTTAAAAGTCAAACTGACCAAAATGAAATCAAATGGTGAATTTTGATGCAAAACCCGTAAGATGGAATAGTCATAGTTTATGATGACTAATCTAACCGTCTTACGAATTATGATGATAGTTTGACGCTTGACAAGCTAGGTGGAGGCTTGGAAAGGAAGCGTGTCAAACGGAGCAAGTATGAAGGAAAAGCGTAATTCGGATGCAAGGTAAGTATATCTTACACTAGACATATATTTTAGAATATCCTTTTCGTCGTGTTAATTACGAAAAAGACAATTATGACGTAAGCCATAGTAGGCCAATAAGTGTTAAGAAATGATTTATAAGTAAAAAGACCATTCGGTATAAACCGAAGCGAGTCTTGTAGACGAGATGGTACTAAATAACATCTCGCAAAAATAAACGGTCACTTAGACCAAACGGGTCGAATGGTGAAAATATCACCATTTGAAAATATCGACTAATGAATATTGTCGAGATGTGTGTTCACAGGAGTAAATACGGAAGGATATCTTGTATCGCTATTAAGTAGCGAGTATTAAAGCAAGGTATAAAAAAATGGTCAATATAATGATCCGTGTCAGGTACGTATAATGATTCAGCTCATTGTTTAGAACTTGAGATTCTATAAGTGTTAGACAAGGTCAAAATGAATATTCGGTTATCTTTTAGGTAAACCGAATAATTTGAGTCATAAACATGGTGTTTTAGAAACATAATGGTTTACAAACAAGAATTATAGTTAAAAGGTCAGATTTTGAGTCAAACAGGTACTTGAAGGTCCTTGTAGTAAAAGAAGGATGAAAATTGACCAAATTGCCCTTGTAAGCCATTTTGAACGAACGACCCTTAAAGGTGGTTCGGAAACGAGTCTTATGATTAAACAAATGCTTAGAGCGAGTGTAGGTAGTGAAAGATGAAATTCTTGGGTCGAAAGACTTTATTTGAGTCTTTGCCGTAAAATGATAATCCGAGGGGTAAAACTCGGAACACATAGATATCCGCATTAAATCCAACACACATTTAGTTGTGGTGGAAGATTACTAGATAAGAAATATAGGGTTACAATGCTAGAATGGAATGAAGGTGATTTCAAGCTTTAAAGTGCTTAAATACCCTTAACGGGTCAAAATAAGCATACGAGCGAAAATGGGTTTAAATTGTGTAATAAACCTATGATTAGAACCTAATATGGTAGGTAACACTAATTTGTAGAAGTGTATGTAATATAGGAATCAAACAAATATGTTTGTTTGATAAAATGCATAAACGGGTTAAAATTCGGTAAAAAGGCAACGAGTCAAAGGCTTAGAAGTCTCAAAATTTCTTATGTTGGATGTAGGATTTTAACTCCATGAGATGGAGGATTAAATTACGGACGCGTAGGAAAAAGAATCGGGTAAAACGGATCAATAACGAAGAAGTTATGGCCGTTTCCGTAAAAACTGGCATAGCTGATCTGAACTGCAACCTGCTGGAAACTGGGTTCCCAGGCGACACGCGAAGGAACAACCTGGTTCCTCCGCGACACGCGACAGAACCCCGATTTAGCTAAAATTTTTTATTTTAATCAGTTTCGCTTCCCGGACTCGTTTAAATACGTTCTAAGTTACATATGACTAATCCAACTCATGTTTTATGAGTTTCAGGTATGATTTTAGCACCGGAGGACGATCAAGCACAACGAAGAACCGAACACGATCAAGAAATAAGCTTCCGCACTATGTATCATTGTTTTGTTAAATGACGAACTCAAACATGTTATTTTGTATAGTTTTAATTCTGTAAATAAAGTTTAATGAAACCCGTATTTTCAATGTATTGAAATTCTAATTACCCGTTTATTTTCGTAAATTATACGAAAATTGTTAAATAATAATAAGGGTGTTACAAGTTGGTATCAGAGCCTTGGTTTAAGAGATTCAAGTATGGTGGGAAAACTATGCTTGGACTTAAACCTTATGCTCTTAATAAAGATTGGTGTTCGGTTCGAGGCTTGATCGCAAATCCGGTAAGTACATGTATGTTAATAGTTTAGCATGCTAAAGTGTTGTAAACAACACATAGGGCTATCGTGTGATACACGTTACCCCAATTAAAGTGATTCAAATAGTTGATGAAAATACGCGCGTTGACGCGTATAGTAGAAAAAGCCTTGTATTATAATACGGGTGATTATTGAAGTTGACGTTACTAACTTTTGTGAATGTTTTAACTGAAGGACACTCGCGTTTGGAGACGACGAGAGTCAAACGAATTATGGATATGATGATGGAACGGTCCGAAGTATGACAAGAGGAGCATGCTCACCGAGGACTAAATCGCGTAACGACTGCGAACAAGGTTAATGGCAAGGAACGCCCGTCGGGGCAAACATTACCAGGTGCACATTTTAAATAATCGCACAAATAGCAATATGCAACAAATGAGTAGAAATTGAAAGTTGCATATGTAGATTAAAAACTTGGAAGAACCCGAATAGAAAATGTATTCGGGATATTGTTTCCAAGAGAAACAAATAGAGGCGTTACTTACATAGGGCGTGATGTGAAAACTATAAAAAGGTCATGTGTGTCATATGTTAATCGCTTACTCTGGCCAAGTAAGTAGTGGCATATGATACCATGAACTTCTTATGGCGGACACGTTTACATCCGATGTAGTAAGGGCGGGGTGAATGGGACTAATTAAAAAGTACCCAAATGAATCAGATAAGCAAAATATTTGATAATAATGTAAACGCACAACCAAGTGACGGAAGCGTATTACATTAGGATAATGAGCCCGAGTGAAGGGACAAAGAAGCATGTAAAATGATTTAGACAAGTATTGGGAGGGAGTGTACTTACACTCGAATCCAGAAAATGCAAGCATGTAAAATGATTTAGACAAGTATTGGGAGGGAGTGTACTTACACTCGAACCCAGAAAACGCAAGCATGTAAAATGATTTAGACAAGTATTGGGAGGGAGTGTACTTACACTCGAACCCGGAGAATGTAAACATGTAAAATGATTTAGATATGCATTGGGAGGGGGTGTACTTACACTCGAACCCGGAAAATGCAAATATGTCCCTTAACGGGTCGTTTTTGTAAAACGGCAAACTTAAGGACAAAGTCGGAATATAAAAATAAAGCGAGGTCTTAATGCATACCGTGAGGGTTGCAATAATAACGACTTCGGTAAAACACCCGGTTGATGGGTAAGAATTAAACACATGCGTAAACCAAGAGACGTGGACGCGGGTTAAAAAAAAAATCAAAGGACTTGGATTACGAGTTATGACTATAAAATCTCGTATATAGAAATTGTGAGTAAATATGTTCAACTATTCGAAGTCGAATGGGTTGAATAAAGAATAAAGTTGATTGTTTATAAGTGATGGATTTCACATTAATAGGTCATACAGGTTGAATACAATATAACGCCGAATGGCACAAATGAGCGCTAGCCAGATAAAGGTAGCATTAAATGCAAGAGAATAATGAGCCCGGTAATGGGATATAACCAAATAAGAATATATGCAAATCAAATAACAGTAAGCATAAGAACAAACTGACGCGTAAATAACGTCAGAAGTCATAAAGTCGGAGGATTAGTCCGGAAGTAAACAAATGAAGCCTTAGACTACGGTCAAGTTCAATTGAAGTTCAAGAGCGAAAATAAACGATTCCAAACATAATAAGAGATGCCTTGAAGCTATATATGTATATATACATTTGAATATAGACAAGAATAAAAGATGATCTACGGGATCATCATAACCTACGGGATTAAACACAGTGTTAAGGTCTACGGGACCAAAAAGACCCTCGGGTCATAAAGAGAAGGAAACGAGTTGTTAATGTATCACCTTAAAAAGGTGAAAAATTTAAAGAAATAGCCTATGAGGCTAAGTGAAAGAACCTACGGGTCAATAGTGTAAAGCAAGGGAACTAGTTATGATTCCCCGCGTAAAATGAGAACGGAAAAGAATAAATTATGGGTTGTCAATTTCCATAATGTGAGTAATTGACATAGTTAAAAGGAAAAAAAAAACGTTAAACTAAAATTCAGTTTTAGTAAGAAACAACGTTTTAACAAATATGAATACTATAAGACGAATTTGGAAATAACAAATATCAAAGAGTATGGGTCTTAACATCGATAGGTGCAAGACGATATATTCGAAAAAGTGGTATTTTCGAAAATGAAAGGTTGATATAAATTAAACATGACGTGACACGATCACGGTCAAGAAATGCAATGTGAAGTGGAATCACATTATCACCAAGCGAGCGGTAAAAAGCAACTGGACTAATAAGTCTAGTTAGTGAGACCGGTTAAGGTCATTTAAGTAAGTTGGTTTGCTCGAAAACGGTGGATTCGGTATAACTGAACCGAATAAATAAATTTGAAAACAAAAGAATTTGTTGCTAAAAGTGAAAGATTTCACTAAAGACCTTTAAACGGGTCAAAGTAACGGATCCATAAAGAATTCGATAGTATATGAAAGTGATGAATATCGCTAAGTAACTAAACTAGTGGAAATAACGAGATTACGTTATTTCGAGTTGCACTATGTCGTATGAGATATGTAGACAAATAACAACCAAAAAGATGTTACCATACTTTTATGGTAATACCAACAATTGGATAAAAGTATAAGTAATGTTTAAAAGATTTCTCGGTTCAAATACATTGAGTTTAAACTCAATGAATTATGTAAGAAAAGGTTTCGAGGACGAAACCTCTTTAAGGGGGGTAAGCTTGTAACACCCCGAAAACGGGTTTGGTAATCAAACCACGTCAATACTAAAAGACGGGAAAGTACCGTTAGTGGTAAAATTTACCCGGTGAATATTAAGATTTCTAAACAATTAGAAATCTAATGTTAAATAAAAAGGGGTGAAGGAATGTTTATGGGGAAATAAAGTTATGAGAGGCCCGAGTTTACGGGACATAGAATGAAACGGGTTATAACCCCGGAACCTACTAAGTTAACTAGGAATAATTAACCTAGTTAATTATGTGTGATCAAGTGAATGAATAGAAATCAAGATTCTAACCCTCTTTATAAAACTTCTAAATATGAGGGACTAAAAGTGGGCAAACAAGGAAATGTTTTAATTAAAACATTAATAAAAATCAAAACACACACACACATGTGTGTGTGAGTTCGATCGACCAGAAGCAAGAGTAGGGGTTCCAAAACCCTAGTTTAACAAAATCAACAAATTGAAGGTCAAATTGAAGCTCAAATTCACAACCAAACATGAATAAACGATTACCAAGTCAAGGGGATCGTAAGGTATGTCGAATTTCTAACATTCATGAAGTTGTGAAAATTAGTTAATCTTGCATGATACGATCTACGTATGAATCATAGAAGTTATGGCTGAATTTGGGATGTAGGATTGCTTAGGAACAAACCCTAAGTGAAGATTTAGAATAAATTTGCTATGATTTAGGTGTTTGGATTGAATCACCACACCTAGCTAAGTGGGTTTTATTGTTATGATGAAATTGATGATAAGACTATGTTTAGAATCATCATGCATGATAATGAATGGAAGGTGTTTGATTAAACCATGAAATTGGGTACATGATCATACTTTCATGAAAAGGGGTTTAATAAATTATGATGAAACTAGTGATTTTGGTTCATATAAATAGGTGTTTGGAATCATGATGCCTACTAATTAATATGTAGAACTTGATTATATTGATGTTCGGATGAATGTCTAATGCTATGATGAAATGGGTTTTACATGTAGATGGAAACCTTTAGTTCTTGCATAACAAATGAATAATTAGATTCGATAATAGAAAGCTAAGTCAAATTGGTGTTAATAATAGCATGAACTTAGACTTGGGAAGTAGTTAAAACGGTGGCGTAAGAATAATGCCTATCGGATACTTTACAAAGTGCTTAAATGAATTGTCGAGGTTTATAATATAATCACTTATGTTAATAGGCAGTTTGACCTTTAAAAGTCAAACTGACCAAAATGAAATCAAATGGTGAATTTTGATGCAAAACCCGTAAGATGGAATAGTCATAGTTTATGATGACTAATCTAACCGTCTTACGAATTATGATGATAGTTTGACGCTTGACAAGCTAGGTGGAGGCTTGGAAAGGAAGCGTGTCAAACGGAGCAAGTATGAAGGAAAAGCGTAATTCGGATGCAAGGTAAGTATATCTTACACTAGACATATATTTTAGAATATCCTTTTCGTCGTGTTAATTACGAAAAAGACAATTATGACGTAAGCCATAGTAGGCCAATAAGTGTTAAGAAATGATTTATAAGTAAAAAGACCATTCGGTATAAACCGAAGCGAGTCTTGTAGACGAGATGGTACTAAATAACATCTCGCAAAAATAAACGGTCACTTAGACCAAACGGGTCGAATGGTGAAAATATCACCATTTGAAAATATCGACTAATGAATATTGTCGAGATGTGTGTTCACAGGAGTAAATACGGAAGGATATCTTGTATCGCTATTAAGTAGCGAGTATTAAAGCAAGGTATAAAAAAATGGTCAATATAATGATCCGTGTCAGGTACGTATAATGATTCAGCTCATTGTTTAGAACTTGAGATTCTATAAGTGTTAGACAAGGTCAAAATGAATATTCGGTTATCTTTTAGGTAAACCGAATAATTTGAGTCATAAACATGGTGTTTTAGAAACATAATGGTTTACAAACAAGAATTATAGTTAAAAGGTCAGATTTTGAGTCAAACAGGTACTTGAAGGTCCTTGTAGTAAAAGAAGGATGAAAATTGACCAAATTGCCCTTGTAAGCCATTTTGAACGAACGACCCTTAAAGGTGGTTCGGAAACGATTCTTATGATTAAACAAATGCTTAGAGCGAGTGTAGGTAGTGAAAGATGAAATTCTTGGGTCGAAAGACTTTATTTGAGTCTTTGCCGTAAAATGATAATCCGAGGGGTAAAACTCGGAACACATAGATATCCGCATTAAATCCAACACACATTTAGTTGTGGTGGAAGATTACTAGATAAGAAATATAGGGTTACAATGCTAGAATGGAATGAAGGTGATTTCAAGCTTTAAAGTGCTTAAATACCCTTAACGGGTCAAAATAAGCATACGAGCGAAAATGGGTTTAAATTGTGTAATAAACCTATGATTAGAACCTAATATGGTAGGTAACACTAATTTGTAGAAGTGTATGTAATATAGGAATCAAACAAATATGTTTGTTTGATAAAATGCATAAACGGGTTAAAATTCGGTAAAAAGGTAACGAGTCAAAGGCTTAGAAGTCTCAAAATTTCTTATGATGGATGTAGGATTTTAACTCCATGAGATGGAGGATTAAATTACGGACGCGTAGGAAAAAGAATCGGGTAAAACGGATCAATAACGAAGAAGTTATGGCCGTTTCCGTAAAAACTGGCATAGCTGATCTGAACTGCAACCTGCTGGAAACTGGGTTCCCAGGCGACACGCGAAGGAACAACCTGGTTCCTCCGCGACACGCGACAGAACCCCGATTTAGCTAAAATTTTTTATTTTAATCAGTTTCGCTTCCCGGACTCGTTTAAATACGTTCTAAGTTACATATGACTAATCCAACTCATGTTTTATGAGTTTCAGGTATGATTTTAGCACCGGAGGACGATCAAGCACAACGAAGAACCGAACACGATCAAGAAATAAGCTTCCGCACTATGTATCGTTGTTTTGTTAAATGACGAACTCAAACATGTTATTTTGTATAGTTTTAATTCTGTAAATAAAGTTTAATGAAACCCGTATTTTCAATGTATTGAAATTCTAATTACCCGTTTATTTTCGTAAATTATACGAAAATTGTTAAATAATAATAAGGGTGTTACACTTTTTGTGGTTTTTGATTGCGATTGGATGATCGATCTGATGAGCTTTTATTATCTTTTTGAACATTTTTCTCATTTTTAATTTTTTGTTTTTGTTCCACTTTCTTCTTCAAAGGTTTTTGCTTAGAGCATTCTCCCTTTTCAGTCGATTTCAGAACAGTTTCTTGAAATTTTTCTTTTAATTTCAAAAACAATTTTTGTTTTTCAATTTTATTTTTTTCATCATCAGATTTTTCATCGGAATCTTCAACTTTGACATTGTCAAAGTTTGTGACATTGTCACTTATTGGAACAGAATTGATCGGTTTTGGACATGGGATATTCAAACACTCAGATGAAGTCACAAAACTTTTCAATTTCTTTTCAAGTTCCTCAATTTTGTTCCTCGAATTCTCAGCTTCACTTTCAAGCCGAGATATTCTCCCAAAATGAGACTTGATTGTTTCTTCATTCTCATTCTTCAAATTTTCAAGAACAGATTTTTCATTCATCAAAACTTTTATATGTTCCTGAAATTTTGATTCATTCGCTTTTAGATTCTTGTTTTCTAGCTTAATCCAGAAATCCCCATCTTCTGAAGATTTCTTTTTCTTTTCAAGCTCTTTTTCCAACTCTATAATTTTCTGAAGATGGGAATTTATCATTTTCTGTTTTTCAATGTTGTTTTTGCTAAACACATCTCTCCCATCTTCAAGAATTTTCATCTGATTTTGAAAATCTTTTTTAATTCTTGATTTTTCAATTTCAAAAACTTTTTCTTTTTCTTTCAAAATTTTGTTTTCTAATGTCAAACTGTCTAAACCACTCAACAGTTTGACATTTTCAGATTTCAACTTCTCACAATTTTCTTTCAAAATAAGAATCTGCTTATCATCAGCTTGTTTCTCATCTTTCAACTTCTCGACTTCCAATATCAAACTTTCCGCATCCTTTAAGAGTTTGTCATTGTTAGTCTGAAAGTTGTCACATTTGGAGCACACTGATGCAGAACTTGAAGAGTCATTCTTCACAGATTCTTCAATCTTTGAATCTTGATCTTTTTCCATCTTGTATGTTCCTGCACCAAAAAGTTTAACAAAATTAAAAGGATTCATACTTTCATCAATATAACATTTCCTTTTAATATCATATTTCAAATTCCTCTTTGTTGCAAGACATATCCGAACTCTTTTATCGATTTCTGTAATCACATCCAATTCTAAATCTTGTAAATTCTTTCCTATCTCATTCAAAAACTCCCTTCTTATCTTTTCTTCCTTACGACACTCTGCAAGAATCTCATTAAAGAACTGATGTGGATTAAGCTCTTTGAAAAAATCTTTTCCTTTTAGCTCAACCATGAATTCATCCCATTTAGCAGGTAATGCAGTTGTCAATTTCAATATATGTTCATCAGTTGACATTCTAATACCCTTTCTCCACAAATTGTCCGTTAGAACTTTAAATCGTGTTTCCATCTCATTCAAAGTTTCATCCTTTTGACATATGAAAAATTCAAAACTTTTAATCCAAATGTCCGTACTCACATTCCTATAATTGGTATCCACAGTTCTCATATACCAATTATTCAAGTTTTCAAGTGTATTATTTTCTTGTTCATCAAACATTTTGACTTCACTTTCTTTGTTAAGTGACATGATAAAAAAAATTTTCGTTCAAAATTCACACAATTTCAACTTCTAGATATTTACACCTTGTAAAAATCCCTCGAATCACCTGCAAACACACAATCAAACGATTAGTTTGAAAATATAAAACTCTCAAAAACTGAATCAAATTGTGATTGTGCCTTTGTTATTAAAATAGACAATGATTTTGCAGCCAATCAACACCAATCAACACATAAATGGGCGGTGCTAGTGGGCCGTTGATTGGGCCGTTAATAGGCGGACGGTGTAGAAAATAATAACAACCAACGACAATTGTTTTAATACTACAACCTGATTGGGCCAAATTTTATAAGTGGGTCGATAAAATTTTGGACTTCACATGAGACAATAACCTGCCAATTACAAGTTAGTGGGGCGGTGAAATATAGAAATTGGATTGGTCAAGTGGGACGGTGGATTAGAAAAACTTGGATTGGCCCAAACTTTTCTAGTGGGGCGGTGCTTTTAATGACAACAACTTAGCCAACCAACAATCAATAGTAATTGGGCAAAATTTTAATAATGGGGCGGTGCATTGGGCTTATTGATCTGTCAAATTAATAGTGGGTTTGATGGGGTGACAACAGGGATTGGGTCTTTGGGCTGTACAAACGACAACTCAACAAACAACAATCAACTTTTGTAATTAGTGGGGCGGTGTTAATGATAACACCTAGCCGACCAAAAATCACGTGGGGCGATGATGTTTTATGGCTGACAAGAACAATATCAACCTGCCAATAACCTGTAATGATCAGACAATCACATGAAGAAGATGACTCATAAGCGAACCTAATGAGCAAACCTCCTCTACCACATAAGCGAACCTCAAATGTACAGATGAGCGAACCAGGTATTGTCACATGAGCGGACCAGATATTGTCGAATGAGCGGACCAGAACAGTTATTTTGGAGCGGACCAGCTAATATTCGTTCGAGCGAACCAGATTTTGTCCGTTCGAGCGGACCAGATCAATGTCCGGATAAGCGGACCAGAATCTTGACAGCAAAAACGAACAGAAAATCTTCGATTACTCCTAAACGACTAGGAATTTCGATCTGAAACTTGGTAGGGTTTTAGATCAGGTCTATGCGCACAACATATCCAAAAATCAGCTAAAACGGACCATGAAAACCTGTTCAATTCGATGAAAAACAGTAAAAACTGTAAGAAATAGGTAGAAAATGAAAAAATCAATAAAATCGGATCTGAATCGGCTCTGAAATCTCTGAAATCTAGTACGATTTGATGTGTTTGATCTTGCAATCGAGCTCCTAGCTCTGATACCACTTGTAGGACCGGTTTTGTGACCGTTCGATTGCGTAACGAACGTTTCACGTGCGGAATCCGTGAACGAACGTGACCGAACACACGATAACGTACTACTAACGTGATTCCATTGCTAAATTTGACGTGTACTGTACAAGAATCACAAATATACAACTTTCTCTCTCTACTTTCTCTCTCTAGAAAGTCTTCTCCTCCAAGTCTCCTACTAAACTCTTTCAAGAACTAACTAAACTAGTGACATAATCCCCTATTTATATGGTCAAGGCTATTTAATGAAAGTTCACACTAATTACAAGTTTGCCACCTTGCCATTTCTAGCTAAATATGACATTATGCGCTTGATTCCTTCCGGCTTTTCACTACGACTCGGATTGACGAAGGCGATAGACAATAAATGCATCAACAATCTCCCCCTTGGATATTGCCGTAGTCAATCTCGTAGTGAAACTCGTAGCGACTTTTCTTTCTCTCTCTCTAAAACTCGAACAAAGATGTAGTCGACAGACAACTGCACTAACACCGGTTCAACCGGTCGGTTTAAACCGGTTTTTAAAGCATTGCATAGTACCCATTATAATACCCAACACATGATTACGTGATTTTTGAATACCCATTGCGTGATTACATATTCAACATAAATCATTAGACATTCAATATAAATCCATTATATAATTACAAATTTAATATGATTTGTTATAACTAATGTTATTACAATTATGCTTCTTACGTGATTGCACATTTAATAATAAAAACTTGATTGTTTATTCTTTATTATGCGATTAAATCTTTTGTATACGACATTATGTGGGTATTATACGTTGATTTGGCTATATAGGGTGGCGTTCGAGAGTGAACACTAGTGTATTTGCGAACTGAGTGAACAAATCCTGGCCAATGATCTACACACGTGTATGGCCAGGATCTCATCATCAAATCGTAAAATACACTAGTGTATTTCAACATCAAATCCTGGCAATTGATCTACACACGTGTATGGTCAGAATTAGTTCACTCAGTTCGCAAGCTATACGAGTGTTCACTCTTGAACCTAACCCTTGGCTAATGTTTTGTATATTATTTATCCTTAATACATGATTATACCTGAAATATTATGTATTACATGTTTTGTTTTTACGTAATTGGTCAACCATAATTTTTCGTTGACTTTTAGTTTTAGTTCGATTAAAAAAACCGTGATTTGTACCATTAATCGAGGAATCAATTGTCTTCTCAATATTAATAAAATAATCATAATATTTATGGGACAAATAATCTAATCCTAGGATACGTTGTGTATTTGGAAATCTCAGTCATTTCATCAATAAAAATACTTGAGTAAATAGCGGTTTTGGTCCTTGTGGTTTATAGGCCATTGCTATTATCAGAAATGTTTTGTAATTTTAATACCAATGTTTCCATTTTATTGCAATTTCACTCCACCATACTACATATTTTTTTTTAAATTTATATAATATAATCAAGTACCTGATCATAATTGGCTGTATTTAGAAAGCCAAACTAGACCTCTTGGTCCTAAGTAAAATTGAGAACCACACGTTCGTACGACATGCCACCAATTCATTTACGAGCTAATAAACCTATTTGATTTTGAGTTAACTATAAACCCTCTAGTATTGTCTTCAACGTTTTCCGTTTCTTATGGTTGTGACCCTCAAAATATACCCATAGTATATGGGGTTTGAACATATGCTTTTTTTTTCTTAGACTGCAAGCCTAAAACATTTTGGTCCGTACTCATTTTTATCTCTTTGCTATGTTATATAAAGAGAATGGATCCTGTACATGAGAGAAGATTCGTACGAAGCATACGCGAGGCTGAAAGGAGGACAAGTATTCTTGGCTTGAAGGGTAATTTAGTCCTTTCTCACTTAAACAATTTCCCCACTTTGATTTTCAAACGGCTATATCTTTTTCATACGTTACTATTCTTTTAAAAAAAATTACACCGTATTAATGAGCATTTCATTCTATTTAATTGGAGCAGCATATTGCTATAGTTTTCTTAAAAAATACAAGATTTTGAATACCCATTAGTTTATTACGTGATTTTGAATACCCAACACATGACTACGTGATTTTGAATACACATTACGTGAATATACATTCAATATAAATCCATTACTTGATTATAGATTCGATATAAATCCATTACTTGATTATACATTCAATATGATTTGCTATAACTGATGTTATTACGATTATGCTATTAAGTGATTACATATTCAATAATAAGAACTTGATTGTTTTATGCTTTATTACGTGATTCAATCTCTAATATACAACATTATGTGGTTATTATAGATTGATTTGGCTAATGTTTTGTATATAATTTATCTTTAATACATGATTAGACCTGAAATATTAGGTATTACATATGAAATATTATGTATTACATATTTTTGTTTTTACGTAATCACGTAATCACTCAGTGTGGTATCACATAAAATAATGAAATCACGTAATTACGAAATGAGTATTCAAAATCACGTAGTCACGTAATAATACATAGTCAGCTATTTTTATGTAATTACGTAATCACTTAGTGAGGTTTCACATACTATAATGAAATCACGTAACAGGTATTCAAATCACGTAGTCATGCTGGGTTTCATAATCACGTAATGGGGATTCAAAAATCATGTAATTTTTTAAAGAAAACTATAGCAATAGACTGCTTAAATTAAAACGGATGAAATGCTCTTTAATACGGTGTAATTTCAAAAAGATATACTAACGTATGAAAAAGTTATAGTCGCTTGAAAATCAAGGGGAAAGGAGTTAAAGTGGGAAAGGATGAGAATACACTTTCTCCATTTGTTTCTTCAATTGTTTGAACATCGTAATTACAAAAATGTCATCCCTAGTTTTGAGCCATTGATCTTGGTAGATCAATGGCTGGGATTCTCACCTATCCTTCGTACAAGAGAAGACTCTTGTACAAGATCTGGATACATTATATAAACTAGGAAGTTATATAAACATGATTATATGAAAAGTTTGAACTATTTACAAAATATTCGATCAATAGTGCAAACTCAATCTCATGTACCATCGTCAAAAAGAAAATAGCATAATACGAAAATAAAAAGCTTGGCTAGTGATTAAAACAATAACAATATGTTAAATAGTTTCAATTTATTATGTAGTTAGTGGTACCCAAATTCTTTATTATGTTTCACGTGTTTATGCATGAAGATGTTGGACAACCGAAACATCATCAGATGTACATGCAGTGGAAGGTTTATTATGAATTGCAGACATGATAATGTGAATGTGCAGATTAAGAAACGAATGCAAAGAAAATGCAGAGAATTCAAATGAATAAAGTGGACACTTTCGGTAACAAGAAAATGTCTTGATAACCGGTAATGTTTCCCGGCAAGTAACTATATAAACTACATATTTTGGAGGTTATTCTTGGCGGGTAACTGCATTGGCAGTTTGATTTGAAAGTTTAACCTGCTTATCCCCCTAATCCGCTTGTCATCCTAACCTTATAAGTTAATATCCTAATTACATATCATAAATACATACATATTCGAATAATAATAACAACATAACTAAAGTTTAATCATAATTGTAACGTTAATACTTCTAACACAACCCCCTTAAACTTTGGTTATGTTAGTTCCCTTTTGCATGACACTTCGGTTAGCGTCTTCTACAGCTTTCTTCATGTGGTTGAAATTGAACCTTTTCCTCTTCTTGTGCAAGTTCCAATCGTCTGCCCATCCATTCTCAGCAAACAATGCATATTGTGTTGAACCAGCACCATTATGATCATTACCTGCAGCATCTTCTCGAACATTATCTGCACTTCTTGTCCTCCTGTAGCAGCCTCGAGAGGAACCAGCATCATCATTCACCATTTCCTTCACATGCGCCTCTTCTTGAACCGTTTTGAATTTATAGTAATATTCCAGAACATCAAGGTACATGGCGTAGACGATCCTCATGTAATCTCCATCTTCATATTCGAAACCTAAATCCTTTGCTATGATTGGCCACGTGTTTTCAGTAGTCACTTCTCGGTATCCGCCATCCCTTGCTACCAGAGTATATAAACTTAACAGATCTATTTTCCTTTGATCTGTAGAGTAGGGAGGGACTGGCCTTGAAGTGATTCCCATATATCCATTCAGAAACCACCGGACCATCTCTTCAAACTTGTTTTGAAGTTCAACCTTATACTTGAATACATACTCTCGGTCATCGAGCATGTTAATCAAAGCCTTACAATCAGCAAATTCATGGAATTCTAGTGATTTTAAAATCAGCCTATTCCAATCATTATCATCTTCACTCGAAACATTTAAGGTTTCGAAGTAAGAATTCAGATATGCTTCCTTGAATTCATCATCTACATTTCCCAGATCTTGCAATCTCTGTTTTTCATTCAGACCCAATTCCTCTTCTTTCGTTAGCCCACTTGTTTCATTTTTTGAATTCACCACTGGAGATGAAAACATAGGATATATTTTACATTTATCACCGGATTTTCTGACCGTGAAGCCTTGTAACGTTAACTGATCAAGGCTGAGTACATTCCGGTCGATTTCCGGTGAATAAAAAACACTTTGTATGTTCAGTGTTTCATTTCCTGTTTTCATTTCCACCGATCCTACCCCTCTTATAAACAGAAAATTATCCATACCAGATCTTGTTTCTACTCCCATCATATGTTTCACCCTTTTGAAAACATTAATATTGCCCGAAAAATGATGATTAAACGTTGGATTAACGTACCATATTTCTGCCCATTGTCCACCATCGGTGCCGGTGACAATCATTTCATTTGGCAGTGCACATCTTCTTCTTGTCGTCTAATCCCGGCGTTAATAGCCTGCTTTAACAGTTGCGTCGCTTCATCATTTTCTTTGGCCTTGCAGTTATAGATTTGATGACCCGGTAAGTGACAATAATAACAAAGTCTTATGCGAGGGATTCGCTTGTTTCTTTCATTTATTTCATCGGTGCAGTGTTGGCAAGGAAGAGTGGTAGAGATTGGTTTGAGTTCAGATCGATTCCCTGAAGTGGCTCTGATACCACTATCTTGGACAACCGAAACATCATCAGATGTACATGCAGCGGAAGGTTTATTATGAATTGCAGACATGATAATGTGAATGTGCAGATTAAGAAACCAATGCAAAGAAAATGCAGAGAATTCAAACGAATAAAGTGGACACTTTCGGTAACAAGAAAATGTCTTGATAACCGGTAATGTTTCCCGGCAAGTAACTATATAAACTACATATTTTGGCGGTTATTCTTGGCGGGTAACTGCATTGGCAGTTTGATTTGAAAGTTTAACCCGCTTATCCCCCTAATCCGCTTATCATCCTAACCTTATAAGTTAATATCCTAATTACATATCATAAATACATACATATTCGAATAATAATAACAACATAACTAAAGTTTAATCATAATTGTAACGTTAATACTTCTAACAGAAGAAAACATAAATAAATAAAGCCTATGCTATAACTATGCAGCATGATGTGCTTTAAGCATCCCCTTATTACAAAAGTGTTCATTGAATGGGATATATACCTTTTAGTATAGTTACTATAAAAAATGTAGAGTCCCACCCTAAACTTCCACCATCCAAAATTTCAAAGACATTCTCAAGTGTCCTCCCCTTCTCTTTCTAATCAGTGCTTCTTCATGGCAAAGGTTTATCCTGAGAGTGAGACCATCATTCCAGTTGTAAACACTAAGAATCCTATCGTCTTGACGGTGTGGAAGAAGTCTTTGATCTTCAGTTGCGACGGGTTTACAGTGTACAACTCCAATGGAAATCTTGCATTTCGAGTAGACAACTATTTCGTGAAAGGAAACCGGGAGATTGTTCTCATGGATGCGTTAGGCTGCAGTCTCCACACCGTTAGGCGCAAGGTATATTTATTTCTACACCTGTAATAACTTTCATAAAAAAATCATCTTAAAGTTGTACACAAACTGATTAGTGATATGATTTATTATCCCCAGATGTTACGCCTAGCAGACAATTTTCTTGTCTATGATGGTGAAAGTGTAAATCCCCGATTTTCAGTGACCAAACATGTGAATGTCTTAAACACCAAGTCACTAGCATATGTGAGCACAGTAGGATCATCAAAGAACAGGAACAAAAGAAATGTGATCTATGAGATCCAAGGATCATATGCTCAAAAGTCCTGCATGGTGTATGATGACAAGCACCGGTGTGTTGCTGAAATTAGGAGGAAAGAAGCCAAAGGAGGGGTGGCACTTGGGGGAGATGTTTTTGCTTTGGTGGTACAACCATCTATCGATCCTGCCATTGCTATGGTCCTCGTCATTGTCCTCGACCAAATGTTTGATTCTTCTAGGCGCTTCTCTAAATAGATTTCAGGGCCGGCTCAACCATTTTGGTGGCCTAAAGCGAAGTAAAAACTAGAGGCCTTTTCCCTAAAAAAAATTGAATAAATCGCAATTGCCGCCCAAATACAATACTCCATATGCAGCGTCCCTACAAATCTACTATACATCAATACTATCCATTGTAACAACTGTGTCACTTCAACCGTCAAACAAATGCCAAACCAATGAAATATTGTATTTCATACTTGGGATTTGTAAAATTATGTGTATCTTTTACACATATCAAATCTTGTTTGATTTTAAGCTTTAAATCGCTTTCTGGAGGGTTATACGCGCTCTGAAGCGTAAATATAACCAGTTTAATCCAACGAACACTCCGGAATAGTGAAATAGGCTTAACATACCTTAAATATCCTTTACATAACTTAGAAATAAGTTTTAAAGGCTTTGGTATGGCAAAAACAAGTTAATTCGCTTACAGGGACTAAACTTGACAAACTGCGAAAGTATGCCAATTTGAACTGTAACAGACATTCCGGAACATGACCATAAGTTAAACATACCTTAAATATCCTTTACATAGCTTAGAAATAGGCTTTGAGGGGTTCGGTATGCTAAAATAAACTTTTGGGTCATTCAGGGACTAAAAGTGTCAAAAAGTGCACAAGTTTGCATTTTCGCGCATAACTTACGTTCTGAATACATTCGGACATCCAAAAAATTTATGTAAGCATGACTATATTATGCTTTAGTGTTTGGCTTGCCAAAAATCCATTCGTCGCGTCATTTGGATCGTTTTTCGCGCTTATGCGCATTCCGTCGTAATTAAGCGAACATCGCGTTCGTACGACCAAGCGAACTGACATCAGACATTATTTTTGAGCATGTTTCATGTCCACAATGTTTAGGCATCATTTTAGGGCCTTAAAGTTGGCTTTACGGGCCTTAGAAGTGTCGGAAATGGCCTTAAACACGTGCAGGGACCAAAACTGTCAATTCTGCAAGAAGTTTGGTGATCAGACAGCCAGGCGGCCCGCCTCAGTTTCTTAACATTCTTAGGCGGCCCGCGTCAGACTCCCAGAACAGATCAGAACGAACAGTCAGCGTGTACCAGCTGTTTTAACCACAACCACACACTTGCAACTTGCATATTCAGCTGATAAACATCATTTTTAGGCACCACAACTTTCCGACACTTGTACGGTTTCGATTAAGGCACGATATTCGACAAACGATCTTAACGGTTACCCGAAAACTATAAATACCCCACCCCCCATTACTCCAAAACCACTAGAATCTGATCTAGGTGACTCTAAGTTGAAACCATTGTTTCATACCTGAGTTATTAAGATCTAGATTAGCATTCGGGGACCCTTCGTAAGTATTCTTTCGTTCTTTTCCTTATTTTACTGCTTTTCGAGTCCGAAAGTCAAACTTTGTTTGACTTTCAGCGTTGACCAGCTTATGGTCAATGCGAAGTTCGTTTGAACTTCGCAACGTGAGTGTAATCACGTTGGTTATAGTCCCTTGGGACTATGCCTACTGATTACCACGTTGTCTAGGGTCGTAGGGTAAGCGATCTAATAAATCGCTTATACCTCGAACCCGACCCATTTGGTCGATCATTAGGATCCGACCAAATACTTTAGGTGACCTTAGTAGGTAGGGAATAACCTTCCGAGGTTATACCCTATGGTCACATCGTTTAAGTAGTTGTATGATAGGTAGTTTATATGCCTTAGGTAAATTACCAGAATACCCTTTTCATGTATAATTGGTAATTAAGCATATGTAACCTAAACTTTTGTCACATAACTGATTATGTAACATGTTTAGGCATATAACACTTGTCATAGGACTAGTTAGACGGTCCGAACGCGTTTCACGCGCACGACGCGTTAAAGTAGCATAAGCTACCTAAACGGGTCGTAATAGGTCGTAAACACTTAGGTTAAGTTTCATTTAGTATGTAGGCTTTGTTAAACCAAATGACACGAGTCTCAACACTCGTTTGGTTTACAAACCCTAATGCTACCCGATCTTCCGATTTAGGTCCGGTTTATTAATGTAGTTACCTATAGTAGGTGCCGTTTGATTCCGTGACCTCTAGCTTTGTTTGGTTGTTGTTCAAGACCTCCAAGCATTATCAGGCGAGTACATTATTCCCCTCTTTTACTGTTTTCTAAACTGTTTTGGGGTGAAGCATGTGTACCTATCTGTTATTTTCATGATTCCAAAAGTATAATTGATTATACATGTTATTACTTATCATATGACAAACTGAATGATTAATTATAGTTTAAACATTGATTTCTCAAAGAACATAAAATAAATTGTTGAATTGTACTTATTTTATGTTCACCAGACCGATTGTTAGTATGATATAGCGCTATAGGATTTGACACCCCATTCCTGTTGTCATGGAATGTCTGAAACCAATTTGTTGCTCCATCCAAATAGGGATTTCCTTTGTGGTATTCCTATAGTCTCAAAGGTGTATTTTGATGCACTAGGTCTGAATGAATTCTTAAATCACACTATTAAAGTATAGTTGAATATACTCTCATGTGTGGTATTGTACAAAACCAACATATATTTATGAAACCAAAACATAGTTTAATATGTTATTTATCGCATCTAAAGCATATTTTGATATGTTATATATGAAACCAAAACATAGTTTAATATGTTACTTACAAATCCAAAGTATACTGTTAATATGCTACTATAAGGTTATTTGTTTAATCTTACATTTATTTATACAAATCACATTGAATACTTATTACATGATTTACATTAGACATGAACATTTTACATCTTGATGGTTTGGTTTGAATAAGTGATTAAGTAACGATGCGTGTGTAATATGATACAAGCATGGTGGATACGCCGCTGGTACTTCCTATATATAAGTGTTTGTATGGTATTACATATATCGCAGCGTTTATTTGAATCATTTCAGTTTGATACATATAAACATTTTATACAAATAACATACTTTTCACAAGACATTTATTTACAAACAACTTATCTTATACAAACTCATATTACATGGTTATTCATTTAATCATGCATTATTTTCTTATTATACATATCATCTGAACTCATTTATTGTTTTTCAAATAATTTACTAAAACAAATGTTTTTGGGTTAAGAGTCATGGCTACGAGGTTTACAAATTATAACCCGCTTGATTTGAGTTGGTTAATTAAGTTGCAATATTGTACTCTTTTCAAAACAAGGTTTTTAAATAAAGTATTGCAACGTCTAAATTAGCCATGATTTCGACACTCCTACCAAACCAATGTATTCGCCAGCATTTCTTTGCTGACCTCGTTTTTACACATGTTTCAGGTACTGCTTTGCAATGATTGTTGATACATGCTACATTTAGGATGGACTCGTGCCTTAGCGACTTAAAACGAGACAATAACTAGTTAACTTATATTATGTACCCTTTGTTTCTTGTATAAACATTGTAAACTCTCATAATTGATCAATAAAACGAAACTTCAATTGCCATGGATTTGAAACAATTAATTCTGTTACAACACTCCCCGACATTTCCGCCACGTTTTGTATGTTCCACGTGGTCGGGGTGTGACAGAAAAGATGGTATCAGAGCCAATGGTTATAGGGAATTAGGTTATTAGTAATACTTTGACCTAGTCTATAACCTTCTTAGGACCCTAACGCGAGTTTACTTGCGTTTAGTCATAAAACGATACTGTCGCCTATCCTTGGGCGACGACCACAACAAGAACATAAATTTCAAAACCGCTTTGAAAACTAATCATCTGTTCTAGGATGATTGATTACTAGGTTTTGAACTCTCTATTGTAAGGTTTTGAACCCTCTGTTATATGGTTTTGAACCCCTTTGAGTTTTCAAAATCTCGTCAAGGTTTCGGGTTCTAAATAATGTGAACACGTGCAAACTGGAAGGGTGAATGCCTGTATTCTGGGTTTTCTGTCTAGGCAAGCACTTCGTATACATCTCATCAGACGCGAGACCAGTTGTGCTTACCTGGGAATTCTTGGGATGAGTGTTCACTTATAGGCGAGCATGTCTTCGCGATACATTATTTTTGATCCATTTACTTTGATTAGTCACCAGCGTCGTTCGTTACTTTGTAGTAACAAACAAATGACCACCATCCTTGCTTTCATCAGATTTGTCTCATCTCATTCTTTTCGTCAAAATCTCTCACTCGTTTCCTTTCATGTTTCCTCTTTTAGAATGCCTCCTCGACGCGACAATCAGATGGAAAATGCCGAACTGGCGGAAATCATCGCGCAGCAAATGGCTGTTGCCTTCCCAAATCTTTATGCTCAAATGATGCAAGCCATCAACAACAACAATGCTCCATGCAATTTCAAGAGTTTCAACTCGGCCAAACTGCTTAAGTTTAGTGGTTCTGAGGGAGCAACTGGGCTTCTTCAATGGTTCGAGAGCATTGAGAATACCTTCCGTCATGTTCAGTGTCCTGAAAATCGCAAGGTCGAGTTTTCTTCAAGTGTGTTTCAGAAGAGGGCTCTCACATGGTGGAACGGGGTGATGAGAGACCGCGGTGCTGAGGTTGCATTAGCACAGACTTGGGCTGAGCTTAGGGCTCTTATGATGAAGGAGTTTTGCCCTCGTCATGAACTGCGAGCTTTGGAGAGGGAGTTTGATGATTTGAAGCAAGACAGTGGCGAGCATCGAGCCTATACTGACCGTTATGAAGAATTGAGCCTGTTGTGTCCTGCTATGGTTACTCCTGTGGATAAAGCGATCGAGAAATATACGGATGGTCTTCCTGACCTAGTCCAGGATATTGTTACTGGCAGTAACCCTACTACTGTCAGACAAGCCATTGAACTGTCTGCCACCCTAACTGAATCCCACATTAGAAAGAAAAAGCTTTTTCGAAAAGGCGACCCAAGACCATCTGACAAGACTGCTCAAGTTGAACCAAAGGAAGAAAATGCCGGGGTATCCAAGAAGAAGAAGCGCAAAGCCTCTCAGAACTGCGCTGTAACTGCTCAAGACAAACAGGTTGCACCAAACCAACCAGCACAACCTCGCAAAAGGCAAAACTATGTTGGTACTGCACCTTTGTGCAACAAGTGCAACCGTCATCATCTAGAGCAAGAGCAGTGTCACAAATGTACCCACTGTGGATGGTTGGGACATTTGATCAATGTTTGTCGCTATGCAAATCAAGCTGCTGCAAACCCTGCTGCTGTTCAAGCACGGTTCCCTCCGGGGTCATGTTATAACTGCGGTGACCTTACCCACTACAGGAACAATTGCCCAAGGCTTGTTAACGCACCTCCGGCGCGAGGACGAGTGTTTAACATCAATGAGGCAAACATGAACAATGATGCGGCAGTGAACAACTAGTGTTTTGTTATTTCCTTGGTTGTTATCTTATGATGTTTAAAGACAAGTCAGTTGCTATATAAATAAAAATTCGTCGTTTTTATTTTTGCAAAACTGATACGATTGTGTGAATGTTGGATACAACTTTATGATGTCAACCCAAAGACAAACTACTCGTATGGTTCTGTCATTTTATGATCACTTGTGATCTCCCCAAGAACCTTAAACACTTGTTTCTTTTAAGAAACAAAGCCAAACTCTTATTGAGAATCCTTCTATCTTTATAGATGGATCCTTGGAAATGATTAAAGTACCAAATGAAATTCATGGATTGGATTTCTAGTGTGCTTTAAATTATCCATCCTCAAATACAACAAATTAAAGAATCAAGTTAACTAATTTTGTGCTTATGTGTTTTCTTACATGTTTGTGGTTGTATGTGATCCATCCAAATCCTCGTAAAATCTTTCATATCTCATACGAGAGATTCATAATAGGATATCCAAAGTAACTATCTTAAATCCTTAATGGACTTCTACGTTGTAGTCAAGTCCCTTGGATTTTAAAGTACTATTTTATAATTAGATCCCTTAAGTGGTCTATTTAAGGAGATCGTACGACGGTTTAGTTAATAAGATCATATGTTGATCTAGTTAAAAAGATCGTTCGTTGATCAAATTAAAAGGACCCTTTGGTGGTCTAGTCGAGTCATTTCATGTTTATTCAATTGATTTTTCCTCTACGCATTCTGAAATGAACTGTGCGGACTGTGCAAGGAATTAAGTAATTATGGAGGCCTACATAATTATGGAATGCAGTGCACAGAAACCACAGGGAATTTTGTCATGTGTTAAGACCCATAGTGACGAGAATAATGATACGGGAGAAGTCTTGGACCTTGACCGATGTCATTTTATCTTACGCTCCCCAATTCTGATTTCAAGCACACACAAGTTTCCTATGATAAGTCTTCATAAGAAACGTTTTTCTATCCATAGTTCAAAAATTCCATGTTTTACTGCTACAAGGAATTCACTTTGAGGGTTAACAAATTCGCTAAGAATCCTAACATGGCCCAGAGTTTTACTTAAGGGTTCAATGGATCTACTTGAAGGCGAAACCGTCACAGCTGTCTTCACAAGTTTCCTCTAGAATTAAATTTCGGGACGAAATTTCCTAAAGTAGGGGAGACTGTAACAACTGTGTCACTTCAACCGTCAAACAAATGCCAAACCAATGAAATATTGTATTTCATACTTGGGATTTGTAAAATTATGTGTATCTTTTACACATATCAAATCTTGTTTGATTTTAAGCTTTAAATCGCTTTCTGGAGGGTTATACGCGCTCTGAAGCGTAAATATAACCAGTTTAATCCAACGAACACTCCGGAATAGTGAAATAGGCTTAACATACCTTAAATATCCTTTACATAACTTAGAAATAAGTTTTAAAGGCTTTGGTATGGCAAAAACAAGTTAATTCGCTTAAAGGGACTAAACTTGACAAACTGCGAAAGTATGCCAATTTGAACTGTAACAGACATTCCGGAACATGACCATAAGTTAAACATACCTTAAATATCCTTTACATAGCTTAGAAATAGGCTTTGAGGGGTTCGGTATGCTAAAATAAACTTTTGGGTCATTCAGGGACTAAAAGTGTCAAAAAGTGCACAAGTTTGCATTTTCGCGCATAACTTACGTTCTGAATACATTCGGACATCCAAAAAATTTATGTAAGCATGACTATATTATGCTTTAGTGTTTGGCTTGCCAAAAATCCATTCGTCGCGTCATTTGGATCGTTTTTCGCGCTTATGCGCATTCCGTCGTAATTAAGCGAACATCGCGTTCGTACGACCAAGCGAACTGACATCAGACATTATTTTTGAGCATGTTTCATGTCCACAATGTTTAGGCATCATTTTAGGGCCTTAAAGTTGGCTTTACGGGCCTTAGAAGTGTCGGAAATGGCCTTAAACACGTGCAGGGACCAAAACTGTCAATTCTGCAAGAAGTTTGGTGATCAGACAGCCAGGCGGCCCGCCTCAGTTTCTTAACATTCTTAGGCGGCCCGCGTCAGACTCCCAGAACAGATCAGAACGAACAGTCAGCGTGTACCAGCTGTTTTAACCACAACCACACACTTGCAACTTGCATATTCAGCTGATAAACATCATTTTTAGGCACCACAACTTTCCGACACTTGTACGGTTTCGATTAAGGCACGATATTCGACAAACGATCTTAACGGTTACCCGAAAACTATAAATACCCCACCCCCCATTACTCCAAAACCACTAGAATCTGATCTAGGTGACTCTAAGTTGAAACCATTGTTTCATACCTGAGTTATTAAGATCTAGATTAGCATTCGGGGACCCTTCGTAAGTATTCTTTCGTTCTTTTCCTTATTTTACTGCTTTTCGAGTCCGAAAGTCAAACTTTGTTTGACTTTCAGCGTTGACCAGCTTATGGTCAATGCGAAGTTCGTTTGAACTTCGCAACGTGAGTGTAATCACGTTGGTTATAGTCCCTTGGGACTATGCCTACTGATTACCACGTTGTCTAGGGTCGTAGGGTAAGCGATCTAATAAATCGCTTATACCTCGAACCCGACCCATTTGGTCGATCATTAGGATCCGACCAAATACTTTAGGTGACCTTAGTAGGTAGGGAATAACCTTCCGAGGTTATACCCTATGGTCACATCGTTTAAGTAGTTGTATGATAGGTAGTTTATATGCCTTAGGTAAATTACCAGAATACCCTTTTCATGTATAATTGGTAATTAAGCATATGTAACCTAAACTTTTGTCACATAACTGATTATGTAACATGTTTAGGCATATAACACTTGTCATAGGACTAGTTAGACGGTCCGAACGCGTTTCACGCGCACGACGCGTTAAAGTAGCATAAGCTACCTAAACGGGTCGTAATAGGTCGTAAACACTTAGGTTAAGTTTCATTTAGTATGTAGGCTTTGTTAAACCAAATGACACGAGTCTCAACACTCGTTTGGTTTACAAACCCTAATGCTACCCGATCTTCCGATTTAGGTCCGGTTTATTAATGTAGTTACCTATAGTAGGTGCCGTTTGATTCCGTGACCTCTAGCTTTGTTTGGTTGTTGTTCAAGACCTCCAAGCATTATCAGGCGAGTACATTATTCCCCTCTTTTACTGTTTTCTAAACTGTTTTGGGGTGAAGCATGTGTACCTATCTGTTATTTTCATGATTCCAAAAGTATAATTGATTATACATGTTATTACTTATCATATGACAAACTGAATGATTAATTATAGTTTAAACATTGATTTCTCAAAGAACATAAAATAAATTGTTGAATTGTACTTATTTTATGTTCACCAGACCGATTGTTAGTATGATATAGCGCTATAGGATTTGACACCCCATTCCTGTTGTCATGGAATGTCTGAAACCAATTTGTTGCTCCATCCAAATAGGGATTTCCTTTGTGGTATTCCTATAGTCTCAAAGGTGTATTTTGATGCACTAGGTCTGAATGAATTCTTAAATCACACTATTAAAGTATAGTTGAATATACTCTCATGTGTGGTATTGTACAAAACCAACATATATTTATGAAACCAAAACATAGTTTAATATGTTATTTATCGCATCTAAAGCATATTTTGATATGTTATATATGAAACCAAAACATAGTTTAATATGTTACTTACAAATCCAAAGTATACTGTTAATATGCTACTATAAGGTTATTTGTTTAATCTTACATTTATTTATACAAATCACATTGAATACTTATTACATGATTTACATTAGACATGAACATTTTACATCTTGATGGTTTGGTTTGAATAAGTGATTAAGTAACGATGCGTGTGTAATATGATACAAGCATGGTGGATACGCCGCTGGTACTTCCTATATATAAGTGTTTGTATGGTATTACATATATCGCAGCGTTTATTTGAATCATTTCAGTTTGATACATATAAACATTTTATACAAATAACATACTTTTCACAAGACATTTATTTACAAACAACTTATCTTATACAAACTCATATTACATGGTTATTCATTTAATCATGCATTATTTTCTTATTATACATATCATCTGAACTCATTTATTGTTTTTCAAATAATTTACTAAAACAAATGTTTTTGGGTTAAGAGTCATGGCTACGAGGTTTACAAATTATAACCCGCTTGATTTGAGTTGGTTAATTAAGTTGCAATATTGTACTCTTTTCAAAACAAGGTTTTTAAATAAAGTATTGCAACGTCTAAATTAGCCATGATTTCGACACTCCTACCAAACCAATGTATTCGCCAGCATTTCTTTGCTGACCTCGTTTTTACACATGTTTCAGGTACTGCTTTGCAATGATTGTTGATACATGCTACATTTAGGATGGACTCGTGCCTTAGCGACTTAAAACGAGACAATAACTAGTTAACTTATATTATGTACCCTTTGTTTCTTGTATAAACATTGTAAACTCTCATAATTGATCAATAAAACGAAACTTCAATTGCCATGGATTTGAAACAATTAATTCTGTTACAACACTCCCCGACATTTCCGCCACGTTTTGTATGTTCCACGTGGTCGGGGTGTGACATCCATCGCAACCCTACCCAAATATCATATATAATTATTACTAATTTTTTTTTTAAAAGCTGGATGCCCTGTTTATTTGGAGGCCCAAAGCTCAACGCTCAAAATACTTGGGCTTGGGCCGTCCCTGATAGATTTGGGTGCAACAACCATGTACAATTCCTAGTTTTATGAAGTCAAAGTTTTGTGCTTCAAATTCTTTAAACATAGTATGGATTATCAATAGGAATATTGGAGTTTAATAAGTCCAACTATTCGTCATTGGCCGCCAACAGTCACAACTTCAAAAATAACCATCAGCAATCACAACTATTAGCATATTAGCCTCCAATGGACCATGACTTACAGAACCCTAACGCTGTTAGTCTCTGGTCGCCGAAAAAACGTTTTTGGCCAGAAAAAGGTTCCTAAAAGTCCGATCTAAGGTTACAAAGAGATTTGGGACGAAAATGTTGAGTTTTTCGGCCAAACAGAAGTTTTCCGACGAGAAAGGAATTTTCCAGCGACCTCAATAGTTAGGACTTTTACTAGAAAAAGGTTTCCAAAGGTCTGTAATAAGGCTACAAAGAGGTTTGAGACGAAAATGTTGAGTTTTCTAGCAAAAAATGAGTTTTCTGGCTAAAAACGTTTTTCCACGGCCGGAGTCTAACAGCGTTAGGGTTCTGTTAGTCAGGGTTCAAGGAAGATCAATATGTTAATAGTTGAGACTGCCAGTTGTTATTTTTGAAGTTGAGATTGTTAGCAACCAACAACAAATAGTTACGATTATTAAAATCCAAAATTCCTAATAAATAATCGTGGTTTTAATTCTAATATGTTTGTAGTGGTGCATACACTAATACACCATAGTATTTTGATCTAATGTGCTCTAATTAAAACCTAGTGGTGTAAGCACCTTTTTCATTTCTTAGGTTACGTGTAATTAAAAAAAGGTGGCCTTGATGAACCCCATATAAACTCTCAATTTTTTCATCAATCAAATAAGGAAACAATTAATTTAATTGCAACTACGATTTGGTGATATTTAACCGTATGATAACATTACATGATGGTAGAAAATTTGTTTGCCTGTTATAACAATGTATACTTAGGCTATGCGGTATGGGGTACGTCCCCAATCCGTCCGTCGAGGACCGGCGCCGCCCCCCGTCCTCTCCGTCGATATGAAGATGTTTGAGACGGGCAGAAAAAGACAAAAAAGATGTGGGGACCGAGATGTGTTATGACCGTTGAAATAAAAAAAAATTAAATTCAACTTTTAATTTAAAAACCAACGGCTATTTTTAAAATAAATACCAAATTCACTCCCACTTTTATAAATACTCACCTCTTTTATACCATTTTTCACAACTTTTCACCCACTACAATCTCATATCTCTCTCACATTTTATAAACCTTCTTCCCTTTTTATAAAAACTCAACATTTTTTATACCATTTTTTACCAACTACCACCCCATCTCTCTCTCAAAAATTACCATGGCTTCACATTCTTCCATTTCTTCATCTTCTTCGTCTACGTGGTATTCATCATCTTCGGAAGAGAATGACGCATTTATGGAAAACATGATTATGAACGCGGCTCAGGTCTTCATGGCAGGTGATGAAGCGTCGTCCCAACGGCTAACTAGACGAGCAAACTTAAACCGAGACCAAGAAGGTACTTTACTATTTTTTCCATATGTTTTTATAGATTTGAAAATGTATTTTATAAGTAATTTCATTTATTTTTCGTTTTAAATATATAGCCGCCCACGATAAACTAGTAGCCGATTATTTTGCCGACGAACCTGTGTACACATATGAGATGTTTCGACGTCGGTTCCGCATGAGTCGTCGACTTTTTTTACGTATCGCAGGCGACATGGCCCAGTCTGATCCGTTTTTTACACTGTGATACGATGCTAGGGGGCAAAGGGGTTTCACTAATTTACAAAAATTTACGTCGGCCATTCGCCAACTGGTATACAGTTACGCACCCGATGCATTAGACGAGTATTTAAGGATGTCCGAAAGAACCGCACGTCTATGTTTGCACAAGTTTTGCGAATGGGTTGTCAAATTATATAGCAAGAGATACCTGCGGAGACCGAATGCAAACGACGTTCAGAAATTATATCAAGCACACGAACAGAGACATGGTTTTCCAGGAATGCTCGAGACAATTGATTGCATGCACTGGCCGTGGCAGAACTGCCCAGTTGCCTGGCAAGGTCAGTATACTAGGGGAGATTATGGACATCCAACTATTATTCTAGAGGCTGTTACGTCACAGGATCTCTGGATCTGGCATGCTTTTTTTGGTCTACCTGGTTCGCCCAATGACCTTAACATCATATACCAGTCACAGATATTTGACGATGTAGTGGCGGGAACTGGTCCAGACACAAGTTTTACGGTTTCGGGGGTAGATTAGAGGCGAGGTTACTCCCTAGCAGATGGAATATACCCAACGTACTCGACAATCGTTAAAACTATTCCGCCGACAGACGAAAAAAGAAAAAAATTTGCGAAGTATCAAGAGGGTGCGAGAAAAGATATTGAACGGGCATTTGGTGTTGTGACACCCACGACGAAACCAGGTACACCCTAAACGGTCCAAAACTGTAAAGCACACTTAACACTTTAATTACGCGAAAACCCAAAAAACATGTGTGACTTATATGCTTGATTAACTGCTATCTGTTATGTCTCGGAGGAATCCGAGAACACGTTATGAATGACATGACACTAATAAGGACCCATGATGTGAAATTGGTATCCTTAGACTTTAAACACGTGTTAAACTGGAGCTTTCCGTTTAACAGCGCATAAACCTTTGACATTGATTATTAGGTTATCGATAGCATCATTTAAGATTTCGAGTTCCATGAACATCTTAGTTTTGTGCCATAGACTGTAATATAAGGTTTGAAGCCAATCAGAGATTGGGCACGCAAAACGAAGCAGCTTCCCGGTTAGGGAAACGCTTTTGTTTCAGGCATAACATAAGGCAATCAAACGTGCAAGGAACGATCGATCAAGCTTAAAAACACTTAAACCACCCTAATACGAGTCTTTTATGATTAAAACATAACTGGGTTCGGATTTCAAGACGGTTATGCATGATTTTTAAAACCGAGTCTTTTGACACTAATTACGCGCGAAACGGAGTCCGTCACGCAAATCGATAACGCGCCCGGGACCCGTAAACGAACCTAGACACTCAACGGAAGATAAACATCATCTTTTAGCGCGTATTACGGAGCACCAGGTGGCCCTAGGGAGGCCCTACCCAAACCGCCACCACCCCCCTAATATATATATATATATATTCTCCTTTATTTCCTTTTAATTCTCACACAAAAACACTTCAAAATTCTGCTTCTTCTTCCTAAAACCAGCTGATCTAACAAGAACAAGTCTCAATGCAAAGGTATTAACTCAAATCTTTAAGTGTTTAAGCATGGTTTCTTGATTAAACTTGATTTAGGTCATGAAAACCCCTTTTAATCCATGAAATTTGGAGTTTTAAACAAGTTTATGGGCTGGATATGAACACCATATGAATACCCTGGTGTTATATGGCAGCCATGGTTATAAACCTTTGGGTTTTGATACCTTAATCAACATTTATTCGACAAAAATCACCTAACTATTCGATTAACCGAAAAACAATGAATCAAAGCTTGATTGATCTAATTTCTAGCATATTTGGATTGTACTTGATGTGTAGGTACTGAATATATCCCACACATACTTCTGGACTCAAGAAAAATACTCGGACTCGCAGGAATCGCTAGGTATATCACCCGAAACTCGAAACTAGCATAGGCAGAATATTTTTTTGGCTATAACTTTGTCCGTGTTACTTGGATTGAGCTGAAATTTGGTGTTGTTATGAAAGGTAGTTTCAGGAAGGTCCATGTAAAAGTTTAGAATTTTTGGAATTTTCTACGATTTTTGGTGAAATTTTGACTCTTTTATGAAAATAATTCTAGAAAAAATACCAAACGGATTCAATAAATCACCAAATTTTACAGAGACACTAAGGAACTTATGAGGGATTTTCTGAGAAAATTAGGAGTCCATTGGTTGAGTTTAGGTTTGTGTTAAAAATCCGCGTTTTTGCGAATTTTCGGTAGCCGGACACTCACCGAAACGAAATTGGAAAACTCTTTAAATTTTTGGAAATGTTTCTGGAAACATAAGGGATGTCCAGGAATGTTTTAGGAATTTTTGGATCACTAATGGTAATTATTGTTAATTATGTGGTTTAATATGGTGTTATAAATAATTTATTTAGACAAGTAAAATACTAAAATAAATTCCCAGAAATTTTTCCATATTCTACAGATTTTTAATAAGTTATATAAAAAATTTCAGAATTTTATTCAAATTCTAGATTAAATGGGAATTTTTGAGATTAAAAATGGATTATTTTAAATCAATTTCGACAGTTTACCGTGTAACGAACCTGCCGGAACTGGGAACTGACCCAACCTGACAAATACTATAATTGAAACACGGGGAGTATTCCAGGAGATTCCAGGGCGGATTGGACACTTGGGGTGTGTCCAATACCAGTTCGGGAAATCCCCGACGGTGGAAATGGAAACTCAAAATTGGGCAACCTGGACTCCCCAAACACCTAAACTCTCTTAATGAAAAGTTAATAATTCTTAAATAACAACGTATTGGCACTATTGGTATTCCCGTACCATTATATGAACACGTTAAACTACTGACATTTGCTGTCACGCGAACCGGTGCCCGGAAGCCAAACTGAAAACTAATACTACCCTGACCTCCATCACCATACCTGTGTCCTATAGACTCAATCCGGGGTGAAAACTCCTGACCAAATCCAAGTTATAACCATTACCGACTTAGATACTGATTTGAGTCCTTATTTGCATGTGTGCTATTAAAGCTGATTTCGTTGATTAAACAATCTTTAGCCGAGACTACTATTTGCACTGTGAGTTTCACTCCCCCACTTTTAAACTGTTTTCCTGTTTTCTGGGGTGAATTGCATGTTACAAACTATGTTAATTGCTCAAACTGTATGGTGTGAATTATCTAACACACGATATTAGCCCCGATACAAGTGATTAACGTAAGCCGTGGGCAGTGGATAGTACTATTGGTCCGACAAACCCAGTTGCCGCCGGACATGTGGGGCCGGCAGCCAGGCAACTGCACTCGTCCGTAACCAGGTTATGTTGTTAGACATAACTACCCGAGGGCATTAAACTTCATGAGTTGCAGGTGGTGCAAGTACGTGTCTGTGTGACACGGTACGATTAGAACAGTCTAGGTTTCACTTGTGACATTCGTGTAATTCCATCTATGAACCATAATGTGTGCAATTAAACATGTTGATACATTTTGAAACGAAACAAACAAACCAGTGGAACTCACTAGTAGCGTTTAGCTGACTTTTTTTTTTAAAACTAACATGCATTTCAGGTAAAATGAAACAGGAGTGAACATGTGCAAATGGAAGGATCTAGTAGGCGGACGTAGCATAATAAAAGCTATAATGGCTTGTAGTAGCGCTTTTAATATATGGTTTGTAATGTGATAGTTCGAAGACGTTGTAACCGATGCTCCTGTTTTATGTAATGTAATGTTTTTAAATTATGAGGAGTGCCATGTGTCTGCCGCACCCCGCAATTGTCTTCCGCTGCGAGCCGGGGTGTGACAGAAGATGGTATCAGAGCTATCGGTGGTGTGGCTACTACCGGGGTGGTCTTATTGGGCAAATAAGTTATTGTGGTCCGGAACACAATAATATATCTGCTGGTACTTGGGCATTCCGGAAACATCACGGAGAGAGAAAAGAGAACTGAGATGCCATGCTAACTTAACAGTGGTGGAAAAAAAATTTGAAAACTAAAATTAAAGTTGTGTGCAATACGTGCTTATGTGTACCTCTGTGGATTGTTTATTTTCGGTTATGTCAGTCGATAGAAGCGGTGTTAGAGGTTGTTTTCCTTTACAGGTACTATGTCGAGTCATTCGAGTCGCCAGACGACTTCTCATATGGAGACCGATCCGGAGGAGGATCCACAGATGCCTCTGTTGCCCTAGAGCTACTCGCCGGATGAGTCCGGGTACTGTTGTGCTGTTTATCCCCCTAGACCCCCTACTAGGCGCGTGGGGGAGGCCTCGAGCGCCTACCGTTTACCATCTCACCACCTGACTAGCTCCTCGGAGCATAGTCGTACCCCGGATGTCGTTATCCCAGTAGGACCTATTCCTAGGGGCCCTACTCCCGCCACGGGGCCTTGGGAGTGGGGGCCGGTAGCCCCTAGGTTACCTACACCCGAGACTCCCCCGACCCTTACACCCCCTCCTCACCTAGTTCTCAGGAGGTACCCCTTGTCCGCCTCTGACAGACGGCTCGTCGGAGGGTACCTGTCCCCGGGCCTGTTTTTACCTCACCTATTTCCCCTGATCGATTGACACCCACACCCATAGGAATCCAGCAGTACTTTACTACTCGTTTTCTTACCCCACCTAGGGAGGACCCTTACCTTTATCACACTTATGAGCATGGTGGCCCTTCCTAGCCATTCAGGGAGCCTTTCCCACCTGTTTGGGGCATACCAGATCCTTCTCAGGAGGTGCCTGCTCCCATCACTGAGAGCAGCCTGATGGGATTCCTGTTTGAGCAGATTTCGTTATTGAGGATGGCATGTGATGAGGACGAGCAGCAGCGGAGGACTATTGGGAGATTACTTGACCGTCTTGCAGCAGGCGATCATTGCCTTACAGCAGGGTATGGGATACGTCCATCATGAGCATGATCATTTTCGAGCTTTAGTGTATGGATGTATTGGCGCTATTGCAGGTTTGGTAGCAGGTGTTACAGGGTTGACGGGGTGGATGTGGCGTTCTTAGTATGGTTTCCTTTCTAGTATAGATAGAGATGATGTACCTTTTTGTACATCCTACCAAGCACTGGGTTATGCCTATGTCGAGGTAGGGATGTAGCCGTAGTATTTTCGACTCTCGTAGTTGGTGTCGTATGGTATGATGCATGTATGTCACTTTAGTGACCAGTTTTGACCGCACATTTAAGCACTGACCCTTTTGGGTTAAGTCTATGTGTAAATTTTGACGACTGTATGACGCTGATATTAGATATATACATGACGATGCTTTTGACTATATGTGTCGTGGATTATGGATGTGATGAGATTATGTGATGTGTAATGGAATTGTGTGGTATGTGATAACTGAAAATGTGATAAGTGATGATTAACTATGTGACAATAATACATACCTATCTATTGTTTATAATAGAATGGCCCCAAAACGTATACCTCAAATGACAGAGGCAGAAATTGCCCAACTGATAGCACAACAACTCCAAGCCGTTATTCCCACTATCGTGGCACAGGTTAACGCCGGCATCAATGCGAACCTGCCACCGAACCCGCCACCAGGGCCGAGAGGTCAGAACGATAATCAAAACAATGGTAGGCCAGTTTGCACGTATAAACACTTTATGGAGTGCAAACCAATGGAGTTTAACGGAACCGAAGGACCAAACGGGTTTGTGAAATGGATCGAGAAGTCGGAATCGGTCCTTAACATAAGTAATTGTAGGGTGATTGCGCGGTTAAGTACACAACTTGTACTTTTACCGATCACGCTTTAAACTGGTGGAATACTATTGTGCAATCTCGCGGGCAGGACGCTATTAATGCTATGACTTGGGATTATCTTAAGATACTAATGAGAGAAAGGTTCTGCCCAGCTCACGAAATTCAGAAACTCGAGCATGAGTTTTGGAATCTGCAGATGCAAGGTGCGGATCATGCAGGTTACACTAACCGTTTCAATGAACTGGCACGCATACTTCCAGATATGGTTCGACCGGAGTCCAAGAGGATCGAGAGGTATATCTGGGGACTGGCCCCAGAAGTGAGAAGCATCATTAATTCGGTGGAGCACCTGACTATGCACGGGGTGGTAGCCAGGTCAGGCAAGGTGACGTACGACATGGTTAGACGTAAGGTTTTGACAAGGCCGGGAGAGCCGGCAGGAATTAAACGAGAGGCCCCAGAAAGTAGTCGAGCAGGGGCAGCTATACCGAAGAGGGGGAGAGCCACTGGTCAAAGCTACGCCATGACTACATCAACGGGAAACTCTGGTGGCTATAAAGGAACGGCCCCAAAGTGCAACACGTGCGCTTTTCACCACGTGGGTGCGTGCCGAGCAGTGAAATGCTCAAGATGTCATAGAGCTGGGCATTATGCCCAAAACTGTAGAGCACCCATGGAACCGAATCCCAAAGCAACCCGTTTTCAACCTCCAAGGCCTCAACCTCTGCAACAGCGACCCCAACAACCGGCGCAACAGATTACTTATCCCCGTGCATGCTATGGATGCGGCAGCACGGAGCACTTTTTAAGAAACTGCCCAAAGCTTGCTCAGCAGTCAGCAGAAAAGAATACGCAGGGCCAAGCTTCCACCTCAAATGCAGCGCGAGGTCGTGCCTTTATACTTGGGTCTGGTGACGCACACCAAGATCCGAATGTGGTAACAGGTACCTTTCTCGTTTCCGATCAGTTTGCTTCAGTATTATTTGATACGGGAGTGGATAGGAGTTATGTTTCTACTACATTTTTGCCATTGTTGAATATGCCGGCTATTGAATTAACAAGTCCTTACCACATAGAACTTGCTAACGGTAAACCTATAACTAGTCACCAAATCATTCGTGATTGTCCTTTAATTCTTAACGACCACCAATTCCTTATTGACCTACTACCGGTAGAGCTCGGAAGGTTCGATATAGTAGTGGGAATGGACTGGTTGTCCAAGTACAAGGCGGAGATTATATGTGAGAAAAAGATTGTTAGGATCCCTTTTCCTAATAATGAAGTTATTATGGTACAGGGAGAGAAGTCTGGTACCATATTAAACCTTATATCCCACCTTAAAGTGTTGAAACGTATACTTCAAGGATGTGATGTGTTATTAGCAAGTGTAATGACGCCTGAACCAGAAGAGCAACGTATTAAGGATATCCCGGTAGTGTGTGATTACCCAGATGTGTTTCCCGATGAATTTCCCGGATTGCCACCCAACCGGCAAGTCGAGTTCCGGATCGACTTAATACCGGGAGCAGCTCCAATTGCAAAAGCACCTTACCGTTTAGCACCTTCAGAGATGCAAGAACTATCCTCTCAGTTACAAGAACTGCTAGACCGAGGTTTTATCCATCCCAGTTATTCACCTTGGGGAGCACCAGTGTTATTTGTGAAGAAAAAGGATGGAAGCTTTCGGATGTGTATTGACTACCGGGAGCTGAACAAGGTTACCATAAAGAATCGATATCCTCTTCCGTGAATCGATGATTTATTTGATCAGTTGCAAGGAGCCTGTTACTTTTCCAAAATCGATCTTAGATCCGGTTATCACCAAGTGAAAGTTCAAGAGGAAGATATCCCTAAAATAACCTTTCGAACTCGGTACGGTCACTATGAGTTCCTGGTTATGCCCTTTGGGTTAACCAACGCACTCGCGGTATTTATGGACCTCATGAACCGAGTTTGTAAACCATATCTAGATAAATTCGTCATAGTCTTTATTGACGATATTTTAATCTATTCCAAGAGTAAAAAGGAACACGAGCACCATCTACGAGCCATACTAGAGATATTGAGGAAAGAGAAGTTGTACGCCAAGCTTTCAAAGTGTGACTTCTGGTTACAAGCGGTACAATTTTTAGGACATGTGGTAGATTAACAAGGGATTCATGTTGACCCTAGTAAGATCGAAGCTATTAAGAATTGGCAAGCACCTAAATCTCCGAAGGAGATACGCCAATTCTTGGGACTAGCAGGATATTACCGGCGGTTCATCGAAAATTTCTCTAGTATTGCCCAAACCTTAACTGCCTTGACACAGAAAGATCGAAAGTACGAATGGGGCGAAGAACAAGAAACAGATTTTCAGCTGTTAAAACAAAAGTTGTGTGAAGCTCCAATCCTGTCGTTACCCGAAGGCAACGATGATTTCGTCGTATATTGTGACGCATCTCGGCAAGGAATCAGATGTGTCCTAATGCAAAGAAACAAGGTCATTGCTTACGCATCTAGATAGCAAAAAGTACATGAAAAGAATCACACGACGCATGATTTAAAGTTGGGCTCAGTGATTTTTGCACTTAAGATCTGGAGGCATTACTTGTATTTTACGAAATGTACAATTTATACAGATCACAAGAGCCTCCAACATATATTCGATCAAAAGGAGCTAAATATGAGACAACGCAGATGGGTGGAGCTATTGAACGATTACGACTGTGAAATAAAATACCATTCAGGTAAGGCTAATGTAGTAGCCGATGCCTTGAGTAGAAAAGACCGAGTAAAGCCACTCAGAGTGCGAGCTCTTGGGATGATTGTTCAAACCAGTCTTAAAGAGCAGATTCGTAATGCTCAAATGGAAGCTTTGGAGGAAGGCCAACTAAATAGCGAAAACTTACACGGAAATGAAGGGAATTTTGTGAGGAAACCGGATGAAGTGTTGTATTTCAAAAATAGGGTATGGATTCCTATTCTCCATGACCTACGTCAACTGGTTATGGATGAGGCTCATAAATCTAAGTACTCTATTCACCCCGGTACAGACAAGATGTACTACGACCTTAAGGAATTTTATTGGTGGCCATGTATGAAAAAGGACGTAGCAGAGTACGTGAGCAAATGCTTGACTTGTGCACGGGTTAAGGCGGAATACCAGAAACCCGCGGGAATGTTGCAGCAACCTGAAATACCTCAATGGAAATGGGAGCAAATCACGATGGATTTCGTGACCCACCTTCCAAAAACACCCCGAGGTCATGATGCGATTTGGGTAGTAGTGGATAGACTAACCAAATCAGCTCACTTTATTCCGATTCTTACTACCTACAACACCGTGAAATTGGCCGAGATCTACACGAATGAAATTGTGGCTAGACACGGGGTACCAGTTGCAATCATTTCAGACCGTAATAGTCATTTCACTTCACACTATTGGCAACAGTTACAAGAAGCTTTGGGGTCTAGAATAGACCTGCGTACTGCTTCCCATCCACAAACCGACGGCCAATCAGAACGAACTATCCAGACATTAGAGGATCTGCTTCATGCTTGCACCCTAGACTTTGGAGGAAGTTAGAATAAGCACCTTCCCCTCATTGAATTCTCTTACAATAACAACTATCATAGTAGCATACAAGCTGCACCGTACGAAGCACTATATGGTCGGAAGTGCAGATCGTCACTTTGTTGGGCGGAAGTGGGCGATACTCAACTCGCGGGGTCTGAACTAATTCAAGAGACGACAGACAAGGTGCATAAGATCCAAAGTAGACTGAAAGCGGCCCGAGATCGGCAGAAAAGTTACGCTGATGTTCGCAGGAAACCGTTGTCATTTGAAGTAGGTGACAAAGTACTGTTAAAAGTGTCACCGTGGAAAGGAGTGATCAGGTTTGGCAAGACAAGAAAGTTGGCTCCAAGATACATTGGGCCGTATGAAATTATTGCTAAGGTTGGATCTGTAGCGTACCGAATGAAATTACCAGATGAACTGAGCATAATTCACGATGTCTTCCACGTATCCAACTTAAAGAAATGTCTCACGGATGAAGCAGCTATTATTCCGTTAGAAGATGTGCACATTGATGACAAACTCCACTTTGTGGAGGAACCGGTAGAAATAGTAGACGGGAAGACCAAACAACTACGTTACAACAAAATCTCGCTGGTGAAAGTCCGGTGGAACTCGAAGCAAGGACCTGAGTATTCCTGGGAACGAAAGGATGAGTTCCGTAGAAAATACCCACATCTCTTCCCTAACTAGACGAGTTGAATTTCGGGGACGAAATTTCTAAACCAGGGGAGACTGTGACACCCACGACGAAACCAGGTACACCCTAAACGGTCCAAAACTGTAAAGCACACTTAACACTTTAATTACGCGAAAACCCTAAAAACATGTGTGACTTATATGCTTGATTAACTGCTATCTGTTATGTCTCAGCGGAATCCGAGAACACGTTATGAATGACAAGACACTAATAAGGACCCATGATGTGAAATTGGTATCCTTATACTTTAAACACGTGTTAAACTGGAGCTTTCCGTTTAACAACGCACTAAACCTTTGACATTGATTATTAGGTTATCGGTAGCATCATTTAAGATTTCGAGTTCCAGGAACATCTTAGTTTTGTGCCATAGACGGTAATATAAGGTTTGAAGCCAATCAGAGATTGGGCACGCAAAACGAAGCAGCTTCCCGGTTAGGGAAACGCTTTCGTTTCAGGCATAACATAAGGCAATCAAACGTGCAAGGAACGATCGATCAAGCTTAAAAACACTTAAACCACCCTAATACGAGTCTTTTATGATTAAAACGTAACTGGGTTCGGATTTCAAGACGGTTATGCATGATTTTTAAAACCGAGTCTTTTGACACTAATTACGCGTGAAACGGAGTCCGTCACGCAAATCGAGAACGCGCCCGGGACCCGTAAACAAACCTAAACACTCAACGGAAGATAAACATCATATTTTAGCGCGTATTATGGAGCACGAGGTGGCCCTAGGGAGGCCCACCCCAAACCGCCACCACCCCACTAATATATATATATATTTCCTTTATTTCCTTTTAATTCTCACACAAAAACACTTCAAAATTCTGCTTCTTCTTCCTAGAACCAGCTGATCTAACAAGAACAAGTCTCAATTCAAAGGTATTAACTCAAATCTTTAAGTGTTTAAGCATGGTTTCTTGATTAAACTTGATTTAGGTCATGAAAACCCCTTTTAATCCATGAAATTTGGAGTTTTAAACAAGTTTATGGGCTGAATATGAACACCATATGAATACCATGGTGTTATATGGCAGCCATGGTTATAAACCTTTGGGTTTTGATACCCTAATCAACACTTATTCGACAAAAATCGCCTAACTATTCGATTAACCGAAAAACAATGAATCAAAGCTTGATTGATCTAAGTTCTAGCATATTTGGATTGTACTTGATGTGTAAGTACTGAATATAGCCCACACATACTTCTGGACTCAAGAAAAATACTCGGACTCGAAGGAATCGCTAGGTATATAACCCGAAACTCGAAACTAGCATAGGTAGAATATTGTTTTGGCTATAACTTTGTCCTTGATATTTGGATTGAGCTGAAATTTGGTGTGGTGATGAAAGGTATTGTCAGGAAGGTCCACGTAAAATTAAATAATTTTTGGAATTTGTTACCATTTTTGGTGAAATTTTGACTCTTTTATCAAAAGAATTCCGGAAAAAAAATATCAAACGGATTCAATAAATCACCAGATTTTACAGAGACACTAAGGAACATATGGGGATGTTCTGGGAAAATTCAGAGTCTATTGGTTGAGTTTTGATTTGGGTTAAAAATCCGCGTTTTTGCGAATTTTCGGTAGCCGGAAACGCACCGAAATGAAATCGTAAAAATCTTAAAATTTTTGAAAATGTTTCTGGAAACATAAGGGATGTCAAGGAATTTTTTGGGAATTTTTGGATCAATAATGGTAATTATTGTTAATTATGTGGTTAAATATGGTTTTATAAATAATTTATTTAGACAAGTAAAATGCTAAAATAAATTCCCAGAATTTTTTTCATAATGTACAGTTTTTTAATAAGTTATATAAAAATTTTCAGAATTTTATTCAAACTCTTGATTAAATGGGAATTTTCGAGATTAAAAATGGATTATTTTAAATCAATTTCGGCAGTTTACCGTGTAACGAACCTGCCGGAACTGGGAACTGACCCAACCCGACAAATACTAGACTTGAAACACGGGGAGTATTCCGGGAGATTCTAGGGCGGATTGGACACTTGGGGTGTGTCCAATACCAGTTCGGGAAATCCCCGACGATGGAAACGGAAACTTAAAATTGGGCAACCTGGACTCCCCAAACACCCAAACTCTCTTAATGAAAAGTTAATCATTCTTAAATAACAACGTGTTGGCACTATTGGTATTCCCGTACCATTATACGAACACGTTAAACTACTGACATTGGCTGTCACGCGAACCGGTGCCCGGAAGCCAAACTGAAAACTAATACTACCCTAACCTCCATCACCATACCTGTGTCCTATAGACTTAATCCGGGGTGAAAACTCCTGACCAAATCCAAGTTATAACCATTACCGACTTAGATACTAATTTGAGTCCTTATTTGCACGTGCGCTATTAAAGCTGATTTCGTTGATTAAACAATCTTTAGCCGAGACTACTATTTGCACTGTGAGTTTCACTCCCCCACTTTTAAACTGTTTTCCTGTTTTCTGGGGTGAATTGCATGTTACAAAATGTGTTAATTGCTCAAACTGTATGATGTGAATTATCTAACACACGATATTAGCCCCGATAGAAGTGATTAACGTAAGCCGTGGGCAGTGGATAGTACTATTGGTCTGACAAACCCAGTTGCCGCTGGACATGTGGGGCTGGCAGCTAGGCAACTGCACTCGTCCGTAACCAGGTTATGTTGTTAGACATAACTACCCGAGGGCATTAAACTTCATGAGTTGCAGGTGGTGCAAGTACGTGTCTGTGTGACACGGTACGATTAGAACAGTCTAGGTTTCACTTGTGACATTCGTGTAATTCCATCTATGAACCGTAATGTGTGCAATTAAACATGTTGATACATTTTGAAACGAAACAAACAAACCAGTGGAACTCACTAGTAGCGTTTAGCTGACTTTTTTTAAAAGTAACATGCATTTCAGGTAAAATGAAACAGAAGTGAACATGTGCGGATGGAAGGATCTAGTAGGCGGACGTAGCATAATAAAAGCTATAATGGCTTGTAGTACCGCTTTTAATATATGGTTTGTAATGTGATAATTAGAAGACGTTGTATCCGATGCTCCTGTTTTATGTAATGTAATGTTTTTAAATTATGAGGAGTGCCATGTGTCTGCCGCACCCCGCAATTGTCTTCCGCTGCGAGCCGGGGTGTGACAGGTGTTCTACAAAAAATGGCATATCATTGAACATCTAGCACGTTCGGCTACACCAAAGAGATTACGACACATTATGTACTCTTGTATCATCCTTCATAACATGGTCATTGAAGACGAAGGTAGAGCGATATGCGAGTACGACGAAAACGCGTCTACCGGAAATTTTGTTCCATTTAGTGGGGAATAACAAGATTTGAACGTGTTTGCTCTACGTAACGAGTACACACATCATAACCTACAAGCGGACTTGGTGGAGTACATTTGGAACAACGCTCAAAACGAACCAGACGACCACATGCAGGACGAAGACTAGTAGCTTTTTTAATATATTAGGATTTTTTTTAAGTTTATGTTTTTTTAGTCAATGTTTTTTTTAAGTCTATGTTTTTTTAAGTTTATGTTTTTTTTTAAGTTTATGTAATGTTTTTTAATATTAATGAAAATATTTTGTTAATTTATTTGTTAAATGTTAAAAAAGTAGAAGATTAAAAAAATAAAAAATAAAAAAGTGGTGGGGTAGTATCATCTAGGACCATCCTCCCATTTCCACTAGTTTTGTGGGATGGACCATCCTTGGGAGGACTATGATGTGGCGCCTAGGTGGCGGATCATCCTCCAAGGGAGGATGGGCACCATACCATGTAGCCTTACGGTGTGTTCTTGAGTTAAAAATCCCTCCCCTCCCCTCCATGTCTTTCCAAATTGGAAAGACTATTTTCAGGCAAAAAAAACCCCATTTTCCCTCCCCTCCCCTCCCCCTCCCTGTTAAGTGGATCTCTGGAACACAGCCTTAGTGTCGTGAGTCTATGTAACCATCAACGTCATTTCATTGATTAAGAAATCGGAACACCATATTCTTTCTACATATAATAAGTTTTGCTGGATATTAAAATTCAAAACGTTATAAATAGTGTTACTAAACATGATATAATTCATGCATACTCAATCATCTATTTACCATGTGAAACTAAATGTTAAATATTGTAGATTTGATAAACGTTTTTAACACAATAAAAAACATAAACAAATCTAGCATGTGGATTTTCTTAAAAAGTTTAGAATATGAGAACCCAATTCATTCTATTTTATTGACTAAGATTCAGATTCTTTTTGTTTTTATATGTATTTATTAAATATCTAAGTATGTTGTAGGAAAACAAAAAGAATCTAGATAGTTAGTATAATTAATCCAGAGGATTCATAATGGTATCGTTATTACAACTTGCAATGATATGAGCTTACGTATTTATCTGTAGCTAGGATATATGAGTTTTGTAATAGAGTTAACTAGTAAATTTCTCCCACGCGTTGTCGCGGCGTCGAAACGTAAAGTAACTCAAATTTATAATGTCTAACAAAAACATATTATACTTGACTGCACTCGTTTCTAAACAAAGCAAATATGTGCGGACTCCCTTCGAAGTTAAACATGTACTGACCTTAAACCAACATCACATGTGCGGACTTAATTAAATAAATAAATGATTGTTATGTGCGGACCTAAATAAGCCACAAGTACGGACTGTTATGATATCTTATGTACGACCATAAGTAATTTCATAAGTGCGGACATGAAGAGAACATTAAGTGCGGACATTGAGGCAACACATGTGCGGATGTTTTTCAACTAAGTTATGTGCGGACATCAACAAGGCTTGTAAGTTCGGACCTCACATATTGCACCAGTTCGGACGTGTATAAGATACACAAATTCGGACCCAACATTATACACTAAGTGCGAACTTCTTTTATAAAGAAGTACTAACATCTATTCCTTTTTAACAAATGCAGACACATCTTGAGATAACAAGTGCGGACAGTTTCAAAGAAACAACAAGTGCGGACATTATAACTTTTTGACTTCACAAAGTGTGACAACAATCAGAATTTTCATTCTTCAAGATTTCTATGAACAGAAACCCCCCAAATGCATAGAAATCCACCATGTCAGGCATCAAATCAAACAATCTAACAGTGATATCATACCACAAACAACAAACAATCATTGCACAATCATTTGTCTAACAATTACGTATTCATTGCCGTAAACAATCACACACAATCAGTTGTTTGGATATCTAGGGTTTGTATAAATCAAAGGAACAAGATTAACAACATATCATGCAATCATAAACACTTACCTCTGGTTAAATCTAGATGAATTGAAGGTCAAGAATTGATGTGTGAACTTGTGAAGCCAAGAGTGATTGAAGGAGGATTGGAGATGATTAGAGAGTGTAAAAATGCGTACAGAGAAGTTATGGAGAACTTAGGGTTTTGAGTAGTTTATTATAGTTTCACAATTACTCTAAACACCCCCTAATAATATAACTTTTACACAAAAACCACATACTATCATATAATTTACAATTAAAGCATACAGTTCACGTATTTGTCATGCAACACATAAATTTCGTATAAACCATCCGTTTATAATTATTATTTGCGGCGGTTGTCAATGTTCGAGAATTATCATGTGTGTGTTCCTGTAATTCCCTGAATTACCAACGTAGACTCGTTTAACTGACCCTAGTTAAATGTAGTGCTATGAATGTATAACTTAAGTTAACTGTGGTTAGGTTAAAGTAGTGACTTGAAGTTGTGGGTTGTCACATCATCCCCAACTTGAAAGAAATTTTGTCCTGAAATTTGATAAGTAGTCTCTGACAAATGAAATGGTGAGTTAAGATGACTGTGGATTTTCCTCGGGTACCACATCATACCCAACTTGAAAGGGAATTTCGTCCCGAAATTCACTAGTCGTATCAGTGTTAGGTTTAGCAGTTTTGAATAAATGAGTGTTAGGTTCAGCTCGATGTTTGGTCAACCAGTCCATACCAATGACTACATTAAAGCTACCAAGGTTAACTGGAAAGAGATCAGTGTCAAACACTTGACCTAGAAAATCGAGTTTGCACCCAACATAAATATGGGATGCTTCAATCCGCTGATCGTCAGCCAATTCCTCAATGTGTTTGGTTTACAAAAGGGGGTTGGCGTCAATCCTAACAGTCTAGTGAACTTCAAAGTCACGAGACTCCAATCGGCACTAGAATCGAATAAAACAGAAGTGAAAAGATTGTTTACAGAAAGCGTAACAGTCATACAGTTGTCATCATTCCTGGCGTCACCCGCGCCAATTGTTTTGAAGGCTCTGCTGGTGGTTACACAACATTGGCTGCACTTGCATTCAAGAATACTTTTAAGGCTAGATCTTCTCTATATGGTGTAAGTGCTCATTTGTTTTATAATTTACCCCGTTATCTAACCCGCTCAACTTGTCACCACTGCATTTAACATATGGTAACGGTCTTAAACAGATAGTGGACCTGAAGTTGCTGAAAGAAGAAACTCACAAATTTGAGTCCCATGACTTGGATAGTATTGTTGGTAATTATTATTTATTATTTACTTTCACTCCTATATTGCAATGGCTTTTACGTATCTCAACTTGTGTACATGAATTATTAGCTGAAATTTTTTTATTAACATTGCAACATGGGGTGAAAAAGAATTCTTGAGAGATCACCTATCAATTTTGTTGATCACTTTTCTTGCCCTATAATCCTCTTTCAAGGATTGGAAGACAAGGTACTGGAACTATTTTTTGAATTATTTCCTCACCCTTTATCGGTACTTTTTTTTTATGATACAAACTAATGATTCCGAAAAAAAAAACTGTTTAAAGCGTCAAACCGAACTGTTAAACTGCTAAACCGGATGCAACCTGGCCAGTTAGATTTGTCTTTTTCTGAAACCGTCGTTAGCAGTTCAACCCACAATTATCGTAAAAAGCGGCTGACAGGGCCATGAACACCCCTTGCCAAAATATTGAAAAAGTGTAAAGTTTTATTTCCGAATCCATTTTTTACTATTATAATTATTATATAATTTTGTTTATACAACAACTATTATAAATTAAAAATGTACATTACATACATATAGTTTTATAATAAATTAATAATAACTTTATAATACTTATAACTTATATGTAATGTATATACTTCACAACATACAAAATATAAATATTATATCAAATATATATACTAAAAGAATTTTTTTTTCACATTATGAATACTAAAATAAATCACTAATAGACAAAGGTTAATGAAAAATAAAAGTATAAATTAAAAAAATTCAGGTATAAGATCGGGTATATAGTTCGGGTAACGGGTAGGTGGTTTCAGATAATCGGGTCAGATATCACCTAATCCCGTACCTGACCCATACCCACGAAAATTTTTAAAACTAATCCCATACCCGACCCAATACTCATCGGGTATTGGGTATACCCGTCCCATTTGTGTCGGGTTTCGGGCATGTAAGACCCTTATCATTATTTAACGATTTTCATACAATAATAAAAAATTAAATGTGTATTTATAATTACACATTCATATAAAAATGCGGGTTTATTAAAAACTTTTACAAAAGTTATCTGTACAGTGTAATGTAAATAAGTTCGTCATTTAAAAGCGACGATGTAACAACGTGCGGAAGCTTGTATATTGAACGTGTTCGGTTCCTCTTCGAGCTTGATCTTCATCCGGGTACGCTTGACATTCACCTATGATCAAAACCAACCTAAAAGTTAGTTTTGATAGTTAATTAGCAAGTTTAAACAAGACATACGGGTCAAACAAGAAAATAAAACATTTTTGCAGCAATTTGGGTCCTCGCGGGCCGCGAGGATATCCTGGTTAGTTGTCGCGGGCCGCGACTACTGTCGTGCTACGCGACAATGGAAGCGTTTGGGTGTCGCGCGACACGACGCCCTATTTTCAACAACAAGTTCGTTTGTTTATCAGCTGCAGATACCCAGCTACATTTTTCTAACTTAACCTATACAAAAAACGTGCATAACTTTTGATCTAGTTGTCCGTTTCGCGTGATTCTTTTTCCTACGCGTCCGTAATTAAATTACAGACCTGTTTATCATCTCGGTTTGCATAAAAATCTGATTTATCCACTATTGGCTCATAAATCCTTTAGGTGATTATTCGACCCGTTTGGCATTATCAACTCACTACATGCTCTAAAAAAATAGTTAATTCCTATCATTTTTACCCATCCCAGGCTTTTCAAACCTTAACATTTTCGCTCCCGTCATAGAGTTTACGTAGGCGTTTACATTCACCGATTCATTTGTATCTATCTAAGCATTTAACCACAATTTACTTCTTAGTCTATTTTGACCCTTTTAGGGGACTTTTGAGCATTTAAACATTAAACTCGCTCTTTTCACTTCGCACATTTTATTACCATACTAAACAACTAATTTTATTCCTCCACAACAATTTTGTGGTGGATTTAACATAAGGAATCCATAATCCCAATTTCTACCCTTCGGTTAGTCATTTTACGCGTAAGACCCGTTTTTAGACATTCGACCCACGAATGTCATTACCTAAAATTTTTATACATATCTAAGGGCTTCATAATTATAATACAAGTTCCTAAACAACCTCTAAGGGTCGTTTGCCTGATTTACTCATCAAGGACTTTTTGGTCAATTTTATGTCCTTCATTTTGCGACGAAGGGCTTTCGCCAATAATTGACCATGATATTGCTTCTAACTACAATACAAAATATGCGTACCTAGTTCGGATCAACATACTGACCCGTTTGATTCCTTGCATCCATAATATGCTAATTCATAGCACCGCTAAATCATAACCGTTTTATCCTGTGCGCATAAGACTCGACAAGTACTTATTAGTCATCATTTGTCAAATGGTATCTACATTACCATTTGACCCTGTAGGTCCCGTTTTCTCGGTGGATCCGATACGAAAACCTATCCTTGTTTACCACAAACACGGTAACGGGTTTCGAATACCGTAACGAGTGCGGAATCCACGTTACGATACAAACCGAGCGAGAGATAGACACAACACAAAGATATACCGATTAACGATTGTATATTGATATCGACCGAGTTTCGTTACAGAAAGATATTACAATGAAACACACTAAACTCTCGGTTCTCTCTCTCTCACCGTGTTCTCTAGTTTGTCTTCTGTCTTCAGTCTTGTTTATAGGACCAGGTACGACGAAACTGAAGCAGGGAGTCGACGAAACATGGCGAAACTTCAAGGTCGACGAAACTACATAAGGTTTCGTCGACATGCATTTGCAATTTATGAGGATTCGGCCCAACTAGAAGTTTCGGCCCAAATGTAAAGGTTTCGGCCCAAACAAAAGCTGATTGGCCCAAGAAGCAATGCATGCATGAACATATAGCAGTTTTCTACGTGAATTTGTATTTGTTCAAACATGTGACATCATCATGACATCATCATGATGATGTCATGATGATGTGTCAGCGGGAAACGTTCTCGGCTCTCCGTGCTTCACGTGTCGAACTCTGGGGCGCACGACGGAGGAATGTCGTGACGTCAGGCTTGAGCCGAACCTAACCGAGCCGAACCGAATCGAGTTGAACCGAGTCGAACCGAGTCGAGTCGCGTCCACATAAAGTGTACCAACAAACTCCCCCTTGGACGCTACTCGTGATGGTAAGTCTTCCATGTCTTTTGTGTCGGAGGATCTTCAAAGTCTTCACATGTCGTAAGTAGAAAGTGTATCAACAAACTCCCCATTTCATTTAGGAAGTGCGTTAAGAAACTCCCCCTTAGAATGAACTCTCCATTGAGTCATGCTCGTGAATCTTTTGATCGTCAATTCTTCAGATCCTTGTGGTGTTGATGAGTGATCAACTGCAACCCGATCATCTTGATCTTCTGATTGCATCAACGTCATGTCTTCACTTTACGGCTTGTCATCTGACACGATCTCTTCGCCTTTAGCTGATTCTGATGTCGCATCTGCACATACAAGAAAGCTAAACACGTAATGAGAACAACCACTTGGAATATAGACAAATTAAACAAATGACATATATGAGATCAAATCTCAATCAAACACCGACCGACAACAGTTTGAAAGTTTAAAAATTTATCAATTTTAATCCTTTAACTTTCAAAACTTGTTAACTTCGACTGTTTATGAAGATGTAGTTGTTTTCCGGCTTACGATCAGGATTTTGGGTAGGATAGACTCGAGTTCCAACATCAGTCAATCAAAAATAAACTAGAAGCAAAATCTTTTTGGCTTTTATAAAGTTTATATTAAAACACACCTAAAATCTTTTTGGAGTTTTTCATTTTTCAAATGTAAAGACGGAAAGCAATAAATAAATATATACAAAGACACTGAAACTGAAAACAGTAAATAAATACAAACATTCTTTTTGCGAGTTTCGAGGGTAAGAGAATCATATCAGTGTACGGTCATGCCAAAATGCTCTTGTTGTTCTTTTTGTTAACATTAAGATAAGCATCCTATAACAATTATCGGTATTGTTATCCACATAAGCTCAACTTATCATATGTAATATTGGCGAGGGGATACGTTAATGTATGATTTATACTTACCGACCGGTGTTCATCCACATCACGACACATTCCCGTATCAAGGTATGCACGAGGGTTCATCTTACTGGTGAGTATACCATTTATCATCTGTTTTGACGTATATGAAAATGTGAGATACTCACTTATTTTGATTGAAAACAAGCCCTATGTGATAGAATCACTTATTGATGAGGAACTTGATTTTCAGATGCATGAAGGGCACAAGAGCAAGTCCGTGAACAGGTCAGTACTTTCGTACAGCAGAGAGACCAACTTGACTCCCGGATAAATGTGATATATTATCACTTATTTGTTTGGACATGTGATTGTTGACCACTTATTGAGGTCGAATGCAATATGTACACGTATGTATAGTATCATGGAAGATCTAGACTTCGTCTCCGTTATTTTTCAGTTAAAGATACAACCATGATACCCAGATGATAAGCAGCATAAAGACCGAATATCTCAGAACCTCGACAATCTCTCAAACGAAATTTCGGTACTAAGACCATATGCCAATGTGTGGTTCCCACCTGGTCTTCAGTCGATTTAAGATTTATATCACCCTGCACACTTTAAAATGATTGTGAGCCTACCGATACATCTTATATAGAGCTGCTTAACATTTTTCATTTTGCATTTCAGTTCAAAGAGGTTTCGACAGACCACTTATTTACTATCATTTTCTCTTTTGCTCGCCAGGAAACTCATTTTTGCTTTTCTATTGTTTTTTAGTTTTGAAATTTTTCGATGTTTTTGAATTTTCAAATTTTGGATTTACTCCCCCTAAAATCAACAAACTATGATAAATTATAAAAACACAAAGATATTTACAAAAACGATTTCCCGATGCTGGTTAACTCATGTTTTACCTCAATGCCGTTTACCAAAATTAATTTAAATGATTTATCGAATTTTGGAAAAATGAGTTAGCACGTCGGTAAGCGGTGCGGACCATGACAACATTGACGAGTTTCATATTGAAACAATCACGTGTGAGGTGATATTTGAGTTCAACGTGTCTGGCCAAAGAGTGCTGTACGAGAGGATAACAATTTATAAAGCAGCTTAAATATCGACAAGTATAGGAGAGATTAGAAATTTAAAACCGTATCCTGCAACTGCTTCGTGCATTGCAATGAATCTGAGTGCTCTCCCAAACTGGATATCCACCCGGTGTGGATTTCAAAGTCGATTTTGTAGCTACTGAGAAATCTCTTCACAGCAACAAGATCATAGACCATTGGGTCCGGCTGGTCTTCCACATTGCACCAGCGAAGGTCTTTGACTTTCTCTTTCAGAAGTAGTGTGCGGTTGTTCAATCCACGCCAAGGCATCCGCACACCCGGTTGGTTTGTTCAACAAACATATTTTCTTCAATCACACCACGAAGAAATGTACACTGCACGTTCATCTTGTTGATTTTGAACATCAGACGTGCTGCAGGTGCGTACATTTTGATTGAATCTATCCTGGGGACCCGATTAAAGCCTTGAACAATCACATTTTTGGAATGATTTTCATTTTGTCGAAGTTGTCAATTTCTTTCAACAGACAACTCTGTTTTCTTTCCTTTTTCTTCTCTCCATCAAAGGCAACAATTTCTTTTGTCGCCGATCTTGTACATGGACACTCCACTATCAACAATCCGATGACTATCAATAGTTCCTCCTGGAACATCCTGCACACTCACTCAGAGATTAGTTGGAGAGGGGGACCCAAGCCTTCATAGACTTGGGTCGTCCGACATCATCGAGGATTGTGACTTCGATTTCCTGATGATTCGGAATGGATGTAGCTTCCCCTGAAACAGTTACCAATTTTGGTTTCCAAATCTGTTTTTGTTTTTCATTTTTAATTTCTAACTTAACAGACTTTGTTTGGACAACCTCCGGTTTTAACGCCTTTTCAACTTCTTTTCGTTGTTTCCTTTTCTGTTTCACTTCTCGTTGTTTAACAAGACGAGGGTCCTGTTTTGGTGAAATAAATCTTTTATGGTAACTGTTACCACCGGGGGCATCAACTTTTGCCTTTCCTTTTGTGAGATATGGACAGTTTCTAACAATGTGTCCAAACTCAAAGCATTCAAAGCATGATCTCCGCTCAACAAACCTCAGAGTATCATAACTGTAAGAGCTTGATGATGAACTTCATGATCTTGAGGTACTTGGTCCTACATCACAACCGTTTGTGCGTTGTGTCTAATTGTTTTGACTGTTTCTTTTCAAAATTTTAACTTGTTTAACAAAGTCCGTGTTGGATTTGTTTTCGAAAGTTTCAATTTTATCAGTCCCTCTGGATTTCACGAAGTTGATCTTCTGAACCTTTTTCTTGTAACGAGCTCCCTTTGTTTCAAATTTTGATTGAGAAACGTTATGCTTTTGAGCTTGCCTTTCTGGTTGTTTACCCTTAGCAGCAATAGGTTGTTGCTTTGTCAGTGGTTTCTGATTTCCAAATTGTTTTCTGATTTCAGCTTTTGGACATGGATCACATTGAGTTACAGTAACTCCTGGAATTGTCTTTCCCAAAAACTTGTTTGTATTATCTTCAAAAACTTTATCAATCGAAGATGGATTGACATTTTTGATTGGAAAATCATTATCTGAATAAATTTTAGAATCACTGACCAAAGTGTACAACACGTTATTGCTCTTAACGGCAGTCACAGATTCCTTCACTTCCTTGACAGGATTAACCACTTGTTTGGCAACAGGTTGCACAATAGGAGTAGGAGGATCATGACGTGATGTCGTGGTCACAATCAAATTTAATCCCAATAACAACTAATTAGCTAGCGGTAAGTGGGTATCGAACACAGGGAGTTTGTGGAATATGTGTTATCTCAAGGTATGTCTAACTAACTAGATTAATCTAAATTGCAAGAAATGTAAATTTCAATGTTGGGTTGAATGGTTTTAATTATCTAGAGTTACTAAATTAGAATACAAATCAAAGTTAAGTTTTGTAACAGGATAAGAGGGTAGTGATCATCCCGAGTTTCAGGTTATAAGTGACAATCAAGGTTTATGTTCAACTGGAAAGAACTACATAGACATAGCTCATGCAAGATCAATTATTTGTGATGAAAGGGAACTAAGTACTCGGATTCCTAGAACGCGAGGTTGTTACCCGATGACCAATTAACATATATCCAACCCTAATCCCTCCCATGATATCTCGATTTCCAACGGCACCAAGAACGTATGGTTTAGAACTATGATCAAACATACATCAACAATTTACAAACACCCAATCAAGCACCATAATAAACTAACAACACATGCACAGTTTAATATTCCAAAAATTAAAGAACAAACATAATTGTCACAAATAAAACCTTACACTCAAGACGATCATAAAGAGTTTAGCTATTCATGGCTAGAACAACCATCCTCCACCAAGTCTCCAAAAAAACTTCCCCTCCAAAATCGTTTTCCAAGACAAGTCTTGCTAAGTGATGTGTAACCGAAAAACAAGTGAAAAGCCCCCTTAAAACTCCATAAAAAAACATTAAATGTGATAAGTTACATATGCTCTCCTCATGATGATATCAATCCATTGAAAAGCCCCCTCCTGATGTGTTGGCCCAATCCAAAGAAAAAAAAAAACAAAATCCAAAATGTCCAACCCACATGTGCGTGTGTTGTGTTGGCGGCCCATCACGTAACTGATGATGTAAGTTGCGTGACTTTTGAAGCCCAATGTTGCCCCTCCAAAAGTCTAGTCACATGATGTTTCCATCTAAGAAGTCAACAACAATAACCGCCAATCCCTCTTCCTTTTTTTCGAAGTCTACTGCCAAAGTGAAGTGATGATGATGATTATTTAGTTGTTGACTTTTGTGTCCTATTATATGTGAGATGATGATGATTGTTACCAACACACAAAACCTTCCTCAGGTCCACGTGATTGTTCGCTGCCCAAGCCCACATGTGCAGCCCATTATCATCGAGAGTTGCCTCCACTTTCAATTGTTCCCCTTGTGATGAATGATATTTTTATAAATTATAATAATCACCAAAAGTCCTTGTATCCAACTTGTGATTTACGTGACCCAAAAACAAAGAATATTGGAGAGGTGTTGACTTTGTGTGATGGCTCCGATTAATGATTCTGATAAGGATTGATATATTCAAACTAAAGCCCCTCACGTGAAGTCCTTTTAATTCTTTGAACCACAAAGTCACGATGCCATTTAATTTCCAACCGTAGCCTACGCGTTCCAATTTAACCGAATTAAGCGATTTACCTGTAAAACACACGAACACTCGTAGTTATCACATTCACGATACATAACCGTGTAAATTATGGGATATGCACGTATTTAGCTCATTTAAGGGTTGTCCTACGGACCACCCGTCAGATCACAAAGAATATGATTCTCAAACGGAATTTCTACTCCCTTCATCTTATCAAGTGATTCATCCTGATCACTCACATCTTATTCATCATCAGACGAATCATAGTCCTCAATGATTGGAGGACGTTGTTCCGTAACTGATGTTTTTTCTTTCCTATCAGATGAGCCCTCCGAGGAATTTTCCGGTTTGAACCCTAATCATGTAGTAACTTCCTCATAATCGAGAGGCACACTTGGTTCGAACCGAGGCATATCCTCTTCATCGGGCATTCTGGTATAGTTGTGTCTCAAAGGAGGCGGACACGACTTATACCCAACGCCTTTCACGTTCCCTTTCAGCTTTTAAACGTCTATGATGTGATCGAGCACAAATCGGGAGTTAGAATAACTCTCCAATTTGAGCTTGATTGCATCATGCTCACATTTGGCAATGGCTAGCTCCTTTTTGGTTTCCTCAACGATGTTAATGTAATCGTTAATACTAATTTGTTTATGGTAAACAGTTTTGGTCAATTCGGAAACACTTTTCTTTATGGTTTCAATTACAGATTTAAAATCCTTTTCGTTTCTAGCTAAAGCCATATTTGCCTCTTTGCACTTTGACAGTTCAATAACCAAACTCTGATTGTGACTATGAACCGTTTCAGATTCATGTTTCAATTCAGCACATTCATGTTTCATATCAGCACAAACACTACATATGCTAGGAGTTTCAGATTTTACCTGACTTGTAGAAGCTGTGACATTAGCCATAAAGGCAATCTGAGAAGAGAAAGATCCATCATCAGTGAGAATCTTCTCCATTTCTTCTGATGTAGCATCAGCTTTCTTGATCAAGTCAGATTTTTGACATTTCATCTCCTTGGCACCATTCGACAAACTATCAGCTTCAGAATCCATTCCCTCCTTAATGTCCGATTCGGAACTGCAATCACTCACACCTGAGCTATCTTCATCGGTACCACTATATCCTGAACTGTCATCTTTTTCTGAAGATTCACCATCATTGACATTCTTGACAATTTCAGCATAAAACGCAGTTCTTGTTTGATCACCATTTCCCAACTGTATGGCCGGACCATAATTGACACTTGGATCGAATTGAGGTTGTGTTGTGGAAACTTGAGGTTGAGGTTGGGCTTGAGGTTGGGGTTGAGATCGTGAAAGATAAGCACTTTGATTGAACTGCGGTTGAGTAGTGGTAACTTGAGGTTGAGGTTGGGCTTGATGTTGGGGTATAGATTGTGAATGATAAGCACTTTGATTGAACTGTGGTTGAGTAGTGGTAACTTGAGGTTGAGGTTGGGCTAGAGGTTGGGGTATAGAATGTGAAAGATAAGCACTTTGATTGAACTGTGGTTGAGTAGTGGTAACTTGAGGTTGAGGTTGGGGTGTTGGTAGCCATGCACTTATTGATTGTTGAGGTATGGAACTCATTAAATATGCGGCCATCGAAGTCTGATTTTGACCTGGTCATGGGTCCGTACTCCAATCCCATGGACTCGTACAACTCATGATTGGTGTATGAAATTGAAAACCTGGTCACACACTTAATAACACACTATTAAATCACTTTTGCAAAGCCTCTGTTAAAAAAATTTAACAAGTTTCGACGAAACCCAAATTTTGGCGAAACTCTCAATGATGAAACTTTAGCTCGACGAAACTCGATTAATATGTGATGAACGACGAAACCTCTTTAATTGATTATGTCGACGAAACCTGATTAAATTTGATTCGACGAAACCTTGTGTATGAAACAATATCGACGAAACCTTCAATTAAACAAACTGTTCGACGAAATGCTAGATTAAAATAGTTGACCGACGAAACTTTCTTTTCTTTGGAAACGATGAAACTCGATTGAATATTAAAGCTTTGTGACCAACGAAACCTTGTTTTGTTTGTGATTGATGAAACCAAAGAGATAAGATCACTGGTGAGAATTTTCAAAGGGAGCCTTATCTTTCTCTGACATGCACCATATTTCAAAGCAACACCATACTTATCTCACCAAACAACATGATGTTGGCAATATTTTAATCAATATATATATATATATATATCTATTTTTAATTAACCAACAACTTAACAGTCAACTTACAAGAGATCAAAAAGTGGAAACTTTAAAGAACACACATGAACTCTATGAAGATTTGATGAACCTGATAAATTTTCCGGTGCCAGAGAAATTTTGTCGAACACGATTTTGCTTAAACTTTCAATAAAAACCCGGATGCTAACATGTAGACATGCAAAATAATAAGGTTTTCACTAAAACTTATAGCAAAAACAACGATTTAAACACTGATTTCCAGAAAATATATAAATTTTTTAAGAACGAAATCTGAAAAACCCAAGAACATACTTGTTTCAAACACGACAATGTTTGGTTTTAAACAAGGAAAAGAGCCAAAGCTCTGATACCAATTGTAGGTCCTGTTTTCTCGGTGGATCCGATACGAAAACCTATCCTTGTTTACCACAAACAAGGTAACGGGTTTCGAATACTGTAACGAGTGCGGAATCCACGTTACGATACAAACCGAGCGAGAGATAGACACAACACAAAGATATACCGATTAACGATTGTATATTGATATCGACCGAGTTTCGTTACAGAAAGATATTACAATGAAACACACTAAACTCTCGGTTCTCTCTCTCTCACTGTGTTCTCTAGTTTGTCTTCTGTCTTCAGTCTTGTTTATATAGGACCAGGTACGACGAAACTGAAGCAGGGAGTCCACAAAACATGGCGAAACTTCAAGGTCGATGAAACTACATAAGGTTTCGTCGACATGCATTTGCAATTTATGAGGATTCGGCCCAACTAGAAGTTTCGGCCCAAATGTAAAGGTTTCGGCCCAAACAGAAGCTGATTGGCCCAAGAAGCAATGCATGCATGAACATATAGCAGTTTTCTACGTGAATTTGTATTTGTTCAAACATGTGACATCATCATGACATCATCATGATGATGTGTCAGCGGGAAACGTTCTCGGCTCTCCGTGCTTCGCGTGTCGAACTCTGGGGCGCACGACGGAGGAATGTCGTGACGTCGGGCTTGAGCCGAACCTAACCGAGCCGAACCGAATCGAGTCGAACCGAGTCGAGTCGCGTCCACATAAAGTGTACCAACAGACCCGTTTGGTCTAAACGGTTAAACACTTTGCACTTATATTGGAATGGTATCTATTTACCATTTCATTAAATAACTCAATTCAGATTTCTCACCTCTTTAGCTATGTCTCTTAAACCCTTTTTCTTACGCGTTTAGCCCTACATGAGTTATGTCGCTTGGTGTCATTTTATATCTCAACTTTTACCTATTCGTTCATAACTAAATCACCGTTTTTCCCCTTTTTACTCGTTTAGGCTTACTTATAAAGCAGCCGTTCAAAAAATCCCATTTTCTCTTAGTCTTTTCATGACTAATTTACTGTTTCACACCTTTTTACCATTAAACATGGTTTCTATCATTTATTATCTTTTCGTGTCGAAAACCATATTTCGAATATTATCTTTATTGTATTCCTAACTTATAGAATAAACATGTATCCTACAAAAAGGTGTAAGTTCTTCAAACCTTTGGATTCGTTCCTCTACCACATTAAGCACCGTGTTTTGAATTTTGACTATAAAACCAGATACACTATTCTCAATTGCCTTCCCTACTTCTTTGGCAATCACTCCTCTCATTTGTTCGGTGACCACCGGCACCGTATCATCATTCCCTCCATCGGCCATTTTGAATCTAAAATGTTTATATTCATTATTAAACATTTTATTTTATAACATATGCATCACTCGTTTTGGTTTAGCCAAGTTCACCACTTGCTTAAACCGTTCATGTTTAGTGCACTTTCCGGGTTTGAGTGTGTTAACACGCTCTTCCCATGCACATCGACTAGAATTTCTTCCTTTCAATAATCGTAATAAAATCTACCGGATAACTAATTCTCACCCGATGTTGATCAAGCTTGAACCGAACACATTTTGTTAACAACCTTGAGCTCTGATACCAACTTGTAACACTCGTCTTATAATTTCATTTTATAACCATGAAATACGGACTTTTTAAATTCGAAATACATGACCAACAAAAACTTAGTTAATAACTAAGATGTACGTCATTATAGTATTGAAACATAGTCGACTAACTAGATTAAAATGTTCAACATTCAAAAGAGTTTACAAAACAACATGTTTTAAACTAGATTAGATTAGCGCGGAAGCATTCAAAACTTGTGTTCGGTTCTTGGTTCCCTTGCTTGATCAACATCCACAATGAAACAAGCATTACCTAGGGTCAAAACCACATCAATTATTAGTTTTGACATCATAATATCAAATAAATTCAAGTTCTATTGCTAAACAACGAAAAACAAACAAATCAAAAATTTTTTTCAAACCGACCGTAGGTTACGGTTTGCCAAGCTCAAAACAGAACTGCCAGACTGTGAGCCACGGTTCAGAACCGTGGCCTACGGTTCGCCCAACTCAAAGCAGAACTGCCAGACTGTGAGCCACGGTTCAGAACTGTGGCCCACGGTTCACCCAGCTCAAGGCAGAACTGCCAGACTGTGAGTCACGGTTCAGAACCGTGGCCCACGGTTCGCCCAGCTCAGCCTTCTTTATTTTTTTTTGCTTAATTCCTCATAACTTTTTATTTACATATCCGTTTTAGCCGATTCTTTTTCCTATATGTCCGTATTAAGATTACGGATCTAACCATATAAATTTCACTTAACGAAACCCGGATTGTGAACGAATGGCCCACAAAATCCTTGTTTCGATTATTCGACCCGTTAACTATGTGTGCAAATTGTTCGCCAATTTATTCTTTTGGCATTCTAATCTTATTTACCCATTCCCCGGGCTTGAAGTTCTTGGCGTATCCGTACCATTACATGGCTTAACGCTCGTATTCGAATTTCATGCTTGTTTTTTATTTATAAATTCAAGCATTGCCACTTTATGCAATTCTTGCAACTAGTTTCTACCATTCGACCCGATAACGCGGATTCATAACCTTAGCTTAGTATAACCATTCATTACTAAAATTGCTATCTAGCACCAGCGCAATATGAGGCTTTTAAATCTTTACGCGCAAGAATCGATATAAGGACATAGTTTTGACCCGTTTGGTTGACGAGTGAAAATCCTCACTTTAATGTCAAGCCAAACTATTTCTAACCAATATTTTGACCCGTTTGAATGTCGAGTGGGCTTCGCCACTTAAATGACACGTCAAACGTATATACTACATTATGACGCTATTAACAAGCTAAAACCAAACGTTTATACGTAATGTAACGGAACCAAAGTCACGTACCTTTCAAAGCACCCCTTTCAATCGCGCGTTACCACCGGCTTGTCCACTTGACGCTCCGGTTTCCTTTCCTATAGAGTTCAATCACAACCCGTTTAGAACTCTTTTGTTTACATAATACGCATAGTTTGCCATAACTCTACAAACACGCGTTTTAACTCAAATTTCTTGTTTTTAATCTTCTTTTAGGCATTTTCACAAACACCTTAAGGGCATAATTTCTCATAACTTATCATTAAGTTCATAACTTTTTGTTTAGCCAAGATTAACATCAATTAGGCAATTTACACATGTTTTTAACATCAATATTTCAGAAATTACTTCCTAAAACTCGGATTACACTAGATAAGAATCATAATCCTAGTGTTTATCAAGTTTCTACAAAACCCATTAATCACCTACAATGGTGATTATGAACCCCACTAGTATCAAGCAAAATTTTATCAAGAAATCATCTAGGGTTTATCCCTAGACATCATATTACTCTAATTTCATCTATACAACACTCATGCAACATCTAATTTGAATTCCCCATGTTCATTCAGAAATTTAAATGAGAATTTTTCAACAAAATTTACATACCTTATGATCCCTTTCACTGAGGTGATCACTAATCTATGTTTGAATTTTGATTTGGGACAGAATTTGGTCTTCAATTTGATCAAATACCATGAACTAGGGTTTGGAGAAGCTATGGTCGCCCCCTTCTGTGTTTGATCGATCCCAGCACACTCAAATGTGTGTTTTGTGATTAAAAATGGTTTTTATTATAATTAGTTTCATTTTTGACACCTTTGGTCCCTCTAATTTCCTTTAGTTCATATTTTGAGTGTTTTAACCCACTTATGAGTTACTACAAGACTTGTAACTAACTGGGTTATTTAGTCCTAGTTAGTTTGTTCTTGTTCATTTAATGTTTTATAATTCTAATATGTAATTTTATATGTTCGGGGTGTTACAAGTCCACCCCCCTTAAAGAGGTTTCGTCCCCGAAACCTTCTTTACGTGGTTCTTTTGGTTTGTGCCAAACTCCCTTAGTTTCGTTTTTCAAACATTATTTCTTTTAGTTAAAAGTCATCATTTACCTCGACGCATGCGCCTTCCATGCGTAAGTCCTCATGGACTTTAACTTGTGTCTTGTATTTCTTAACTTACAGCCTACTCGGCCCAATTGCCACTTGACCACTCAATAGTACGAGTTCGTCAACATGTTTATTCTATATCACCCTATATTGCCAAGTGTTTTATGTAAATCACAACACTATTTTGACCTTGGGTGATCTTATCGGTTAGACTGATTAGTCCCCGTCACCTCATGCCTCGTAAATTTGGATTTATCCCTTCATCATATTCGGACTTATGTGAGTTTATGATCTCCTATCCCGTAACTTGCGCTACAACTTGATTATATTCTATGTCACTTTTATGATTATGATCGCACCGCATCACGTCATGTTTAAGTTTTTACACACTTTTCATTATCAAAATCTTCTTTCTAACGTATCGTCTTACACCTATCGGTGTTAAGACCTATATTCTTTGTTATCAACTATTTTTCTAATTTGTCCCATAATATTCATATTTGTTAAGCGTTGCTTCTTACTAAAACTAAATCTTAGTTTAACGTCGATATCTTTTACTCATGTCAATTACTCATATTCAGGAATTGACGACAATAATTTATTCTTTTCCGCTATTATAGTACGCGGGGAATTGTAACCATTCTTCGCGTTTTTACCCCAAGTGACCCGTAGGTTCTTTTACTTATCCCCGTAGGTTATTTCTTTAGGCTTTCTCCCCTTTTTGGTTTATTCCTTTCTATTGATGACACGTGGTTCATTTAATCCTTTAAACTCTTACATGGTTTATAATCCCGAGGGTCATGATGATTCCGTAGAACATCTTTTACTCGTGCCATTTCGTTTCAACACTTTTTAATTCATTTTACTAATCCTTTATACAATCACACCCATCAATGTGATCATCGTTCTACCCCATAAGGATTTTATTAATAACCTGTTACTTGGATGGTTACCCATACCCAAGTTTCTAACTCCTTATTTATTGATACCACATTTTTAACAGTAGCAAATAATACGTATTACTCATTTAGCTTCTTTTTTCGAGGATATTTCTGTCCGAGTCTTAATTTTTCTCATTTTTGGCCTTAATCCATTGTAATAATAGCGAAATCAATTTAGTTCGTTTTATTGTTCTATATTGTTGTGTGGAATTTGTCCACATCGTTTATTGTTACAAACGATGTTTCTACATGTCTTATTTCGTTTGGCCAAGCCCATAACCATGTCCTTGTCATTTGTTACTATTACAATTTCCCGGGTTCAGGTGTTATTACACTCCTTTCCAATACATTATTTATTTACTTTATTAAGTTTCCGGGTTTGAGTGTACGCGCACCCCTTCCTATGACAATATTTATCACGACTATTTTTCGCTTCGGTTTCTCATACTCACCATTGTTTATTTTCTTATACATATATATATATATATCATTTATTTAATTCACTCATTTCACTACTCATATATGCCCATATGCAACTATCATTCACACTTGTATCGAATAAAATTTGTGTTAAAATTGAATTCACAAGAAACATACCCGAAACGACATCAGGTTCTATCTTTACTCCGGCTGCGGTTAATTGGAAGGATCTGGCCCTTGCCTTTTGTGCCTCCATCTGCACATCCTTCTCGTTCCTTTTCCCGTCCAACTCCGGGCACTCCGACTTTTTGTGTCCCGGCTGATAGCACTTATAGCACACCGAAACTTTCCCCGGACATAGCGCAGCCGTATGCCCTGTCTTTCCGTATATGGGGCATGGTTTATCTTTAAAGCGACATTCGCCTTTGTGCCCCTTTCCACATACATTGCAACTCGGTGATCCACCCTTCACATCCGTCTTCTTTACTGACTCCGTTATTAGTGCCTTCTTCGTAGGGCTCGGGTTAACATCTACTGCCCTTCGTTCACCCCGTTCAATCTGCTTTTTGAGTTCGATTTCCCGTTCCCGAGCCGTATTTATGATCTCGGTGAGCGTCTCATATTTGGAAGGAGTCATGAACTCCCGATATTCAGCACTTAACATATTATAATAACAATATATTTTATGCTCTTCATTTGTCACCAGCACGTCACAAAACCTTAATTTATCGAGAAAGATGCTCGTAATCTTGTCTATCGATTCACCCTTTTGCCTCAACTGAATGAATTCCTCCTTGATTCTATTAATGACCGCCTTGGGGCTATGGTGTTTAAGGAATGGTGCCTTAAACTCATCCCAATTCATAGCCTTTGCAGCATCGGCCCCAATCTCCTTCTTCTTATTATCCCACCAGTCCTTGGCTTGACCTCTTAACTGACTCGTACCGTAAGCTACAAAATCGCTTACCTCACAGTGGGTCCTTTCAAACACTCTTTCGATGTCGCTTAGCCACCGTTGGCATATTATCGGATCGACCTCCCCATTATAAATTGGCGTTTTACACGCCATGAACTCCTTGTATGAACAACCTTTCCGTTCTCCGGACTTTTCCTTAGCTCGGTTGGCATTTTCTTCCAAACTTTGGATTCGTTCCTCTACCACATTAAGCACCGTGTTTTGAATTTTGTCTATAAAACCAGATACACTATTCTCAATTACCTTCCCTACTTCTTTGGCAATCACTCCTCTAATTTGTTCGGTGACCACCGGCACCGTATCATCATTCCCTCCATCGGCCATTTTGAATCTGAAATGTTTATATTCATTATTAAACATTTTATTTTATAACATATGCATCACTCATTTTGGTTTAGCCAAGTTCACCACTTGCTTAAACAGTTCATGTTTAGTGCACTTTCCGGGTTTGAGTGTGTTAACACGCTCTTCCCATGCACATCGACTAGAATTTCTTCCTTTCAATAATCGTAATAAAATCTACCGGATAACTAATTCTTACCCGATGTTGATCAAGCTTGAACCGAACACATTTTGTTAACAACCTTGAGCTCTGATACCAACTTGTAACACTTGTCTTATAATTTCATTTTATAACCATGAAATACGGACTTTTTAAATTCGAAATACATGACCAACAAAAACTTAGTTAATAACTAAGATGTACGTCATTATAGTATTGAAACATAGTCGACTAACTAGATTAAAATGTTCAACATTCAAAAGAGTTTACAAAACAACATGTTTTAAACTAGATTAGATTAGCGCGGAAGCATTCAAAACTTGTGTTCGGTTCTTGGTTCCCTTGCTTGATCAACATCCACAATGAAACAAGCATTACCTAGGGTCAAAACCACATCAATTATTAGTTTTGACATCATAATATCAAATAAATTCAAGTTCTATTGCTAAACAACGAAAAACAAACAAATCAAAATTTTATTTTGTTGGTGCATCCGTCTGTCGTCTACGTCTTCAGTCGTGTCTCGGTACGTTGCGAAGAATGTTCAAGTATGATGTCATGATGACATCACCAAAGCAACATCATCATGACATCATTACACAAGAAGACAAAAGAGATTGCATGAAATTGGATAGTGATTTCGTACATATGGTCAAATTTAGATTTGGCTTATGTGTACATATAGGGATTTCGCTTATAAGGCAAATGATGATTTCGCTTATGTGGTTATAAGTGATTTCGCTTTTGTGTCATGGACACATAAGCGAAATCACATCATCTATATATAGTCATTAGAGCGAAATCTCAGAAATAGAGTTCTAGGTGTTGTCTTCCGGTGAGCCACGAAGTGCTGCCGAAGTGTCGACAGGTTGTAAACGTCTTTTAGATCAATAATATCGACAGTTAAAAGTGAATACGTGCTGAATTACATCGAAACACTTGTTTCCGCCTCTTGTTTTGGTGAAAAACTCTTCTACGCGACTCGTTCGGGTCGAAATTCGATCCTTCAATTGGTATCAGAGCCAGTGGAGAAGAGTTTTCTACAATTCAGCTGGAAAATCTGTTTCTACACCTTTCTTTTTCGAAAATCAAAACTTTTTACGGTCAAAATCACTTCAAATTCACACATAACATTCGTAATCATAGATAAGCAAATCCTTGTAAGTTTCAAAGCTTGAATCGACCTAAAACATCGAATTTTTGAGGTATCGCTTTTACGGACTCGTGAAAAGGTGACATCATCACCTGGTTCCGCTTATTTGGACAGTGACTATTTCGCTCATACGTACAATTTGATTCCGCTCATTTGAACAGTTGGGTTCCGCTTTTGTGACCAAGAGTGATTTCGACTTTGTGACAACTAAGGTCATAGAACAGTGTAATCATGTGATCTGGTCCACCGTTTAATTCATGTGTTTGAACATTGAGTAGTGTGAACTGTTTAAATGTGCTTTGAATTGTGTGATACATAAATCTAAATTGTCGTTTTGCATGTATGTTAATCAGTTTGCATGTGATAGTTCATCGAATTAGGTGAGTTTTATGGATCTGAATTATGTCGATCACATGTGGGTGTGAAGTTCTAGAATTGCATGTTATTATTAATCAGATGGTGTTGGTTTAGTGGATTGTTTGGTCAAATCACATTGTGAGAAAAATTAAAAAAAAAGGCCGCCCACTTTACATGAGAGGTCCAATCAGTTTGTTTTGATAAAGTGTTTTGTCTGCCATGTGAAAGTTTTAGAGGTGTCATTACTTTGGGACTAGAATTCAAGAGTTATTCAAGAATTGCATGTTATAAAGTGCATCGAGTTGGCCAGTGTCAGGTTGCATGTGTATATGTTGACAAGCCTATCATTTGTTTTACACGGCTCATATGTTGACAAGCCCATCACATAGATTTTACACGGATCATATGTTGACAAGCCCATCATACGCTTTCAATACTTGATTAGTGTTTGTTTTCAAAGGTTTTCGGCCCAAGTTATTCATTTACCAAGCCCAAAAAGTGTATCAAGACAGTTCATTTTAACGGATCAAGTCTCAGCCCAATCAGCTTTTAACGCAAGAGTACCGGCTCAAATCAATTTGTCTAAATTTGTGAAAGCCCATTTGAATCCATTTCGTTCCGATCAAGTCTTGTCATTCAGTGTGTTTACTCGAACAACATTGAAACGAGTATTTGCCAAAGACATGGAAGGGGAATTCTACAATGCTTTTGCGACACCTGTTGCACCTGTTACTGCTGCTGAGAATGTATACAGTGAAAATGAGACTAGTGAGAAAAGAATCCCGATTTTTCCAGATCTTGGAAGCGATGTAGATACCGATGATGAGGAAGAATATCTTAACAAATGTAGAAAAAGCATTGAGCCTGACAGTTTTAATTTTTTCTATGCAGATAAAGTTGAGATGCTGAATCAGAAGAAGATTGCCCGCTTAAAGAGGGAACCGGAAGCAGCAAAGTTACTTGCTAATGAAAAGGCGAAGACAGAAGTTGGAGAAACAAAAGCTGAAGCAGTGACTGAAAATGCAATAGAAAAAATTGTTGAAGTGGAGAAAGTGGTAGAGAAAATAGTCGAAGTTGAAAAATTGGTCGAAGTAGAGAAGATTGTTGAGGTTGAAAAGCTAATGGAAAAAGTGGTTGAAGTTGAAAAACCATGTTTAAAGTGTTCAGAATCTTGCACAGCTTGTGAAGAAAAAGATATGAAGATTGCTGATTTAGAGAAGATAAAAGAAGATTTATTGACTGATGTGAAGTACATTAAAGAGTCTTATGATGTACTGAACAGAACAGTTGATGGTCTGAAGAAGACAAATTCAGAAACCGAAAAAGCAATGGATAAAATGAGTGCAACATTAATGACGAAGCAAAGTGTCATCAATGATTATATTGAAGATTGTGCTAATCTGAAGAAAGAAGTGGAACTTGAGAAAATTGAGAATGAAAGGATTAAACGATTATTGTTGAGTTACACTACTTGTGATTACTTGATTGATCGTGTTTATCCTACTGTTGCAGGTCTTGAAGCGTTCATGGATAAAAAGACTGAAGATACTGATACTGGTAAGAAACCAAGTGTAAATTATAACAGATGTCCACCCCCGATCCATGAAACTTATTCTCCCAGGAATCCTAATGATGAGCGTCTAAAAAAGGCAGTCAACATCAAGTTAAAGTCTGAAATCATTGATGAATTGCCAGACAATATTGATGTTACATTCACAGCGTCTGACACTGATCATGAGTCTGAGTTAGTAAAGAAAGTTGTCGATCAGGTGTTAGATACGGATGAAGAGTCAAAGTCGGAGTCTAAGTCTGAAAGTCAGAGTTCGTCAGAAAGGAGTCCGAGTTCGCCGGTCAAAAGGGTTTATGATAATGAATTTCTTCTATCAAAATCTAATTTGAATGATGGATCAATCAAAGTGGCTTATACTTTTTATGATTCAGACAAATTATATTCTGATGAGGAATTTCCAATAAAAAGTGTTAAAACTGAAATGATCAAACAGGTTTTCAAACTAACAGAAATTAATATTTCTGAAATAAAAGATTTAAATCTTGCTGAAAAACCTAAAAAGTACACTTCAAGAGTTCAACAGAGCTTGAACAAGAAAAAGGGTTACAGTTCTGGTTCAGGTTATCGAAAGAAACAGAACCATAACCGTAATTACAAAAAGAATGGATTAGGCTTCAATTCTTCAGAAAATTATAAAAATCAGAAAACTTATAAACCAAAAACAAAATTTGTTTCAGGAGGAAGTTCAGAGGATGAACAGAAGAAACCGTTCTGGAAGCAGTCGAATCAAGAGTTTCTTGCTGAAGTAAAAAAGAATGTGAGAAGGTTTGCTGAAAGAGTTGACAGAAGAACCTGTTTCAAATGCCAGGAAGTTGGACACATAGCTTGGAATTTCCCCAAGACCAACTACCAAAAACAGGGAGTTTCTTCTAAATCTGTTTTGAGAAAGACTTGTGTTGATAAGAAAGAACAACCTGTAAAAAATGTTAAAAAGTTTGAAAATTCTACTTCTGAGGAAGGAGAAAATTCAAAACGGTTTTACAAAAGAAGAGGTGATTTGAGTAAACAAAAGTGGGTGGTTAAATCTGAGGGTAATTCTGACAATGAATCTGATTCCATAAAATCAGAGGAGTCTTTGATTGATAAAAAGGTTGTGAATTCCGTTCCAGAGGTGAACGATGAGGATTTTCCTCCATTGTCAAAGGAAAATTTGATGAAAAAAGTGGGAAAGGTAGAGATCTCAAATCAATTCTTCGCTGATAAAGGAGAATTTGATGTTGAGAAGGCTTTCAATGGGAAAGTCAAACATATTTTCGGGAAGATGGTTGATGGGAAGGTTAAAAGTGCAAAAGATTTTTACAAATCAAAATGTTGGTGGGACAGATGTTTGCCACCAAAATCACCCAAGGCTGGTCAGGCTTGGGTGACAGCATTTTCACCATAAATTCCTGACTTGCCGGAGCTCCCAGGTTGGTAAGAGTGGAGCAGGAATCGGCATCTTTCTTAGCAAATGATCCTACAAGTGGTACAGTTGGTAAAGTACAGGTGGTATTTTTAAATTGTTATATTTTGATTTACAAGTGGTTATGATTGTTAAGTGAACCTGCTAGTGGTTGAAGAAGGTTTTCATTGACAAGTGGTTAATCAAGGTCATTAAGTTGAACTTGATTGGACCATACTTACAAATGGTATTTGATGAACAAAGTGATAAACCCCTAATTTTACAAGTGGTAAAATCAAGCAAACTTATTTTCCGGATAAACCATTTGATTAAATCAAACTTAAATGTTTTGAAGTCAATGGGAAAATAGTTTGTTGTGAGGGGGAGTTCTGATTGTTTATGCCAAGTGGATGAAGAATTGAAGTGATTTGATATCGGTTGTCACTTTATTGTATAGTTTGTTTTCAAATTTCCTAAAATGTGTTTGCATTTTAGGGGGAGTAAAAATTTCTGAAAATCCAAAAACATTTGAAAATTTGAAAAAGACAAAAACATGATAAAATGAAAATGAGTTTTGTTGTATAAAAGAGGAAATGATAGTACATCAGTGGACGATCACGGCATGCTAAAGAAATGAAAAGTTAAATAGTGATAAACGATCTCACTGTTGATGTGTCAGTAGATTTTTGCACATTTAGTAGATTGTGACGAGATATAAACCTAAATTCAAACTTGCTTATATCGTGGGTAACATCTTTCGGATATATGGGTAACCCCCGAAATCTCGTTTGAAAGGTCTCGTATTCTGATATACTAGGTTTTTATACTCAATGATGTCTGGGGTATTATTCCGGGACTTCTGCTGAACGGTGGTTCTGACCTAGTCCTTGGATAATACTTTCCGCAAATGCTTGAAACATAGCATAAACCCTCAGCATGCTGATGAAACAATAAAATTGATAGTCGCTGCTGTTGTAGCTAAAAGATCCTTTAAAGGGGACATACCATAAAGTCGAAGCTGATATCTCTCTGCGCATACGGAAGTATCGACCTGAGATCCCTCGGCCCTCGCATTACCTAATTTATGTACAGATATCATTTGTGTCATAATCACCTGTAAGACTGAATATTGGGATCTGGATACGGGAGTATATTCTGAGGTGGGACATGCGATTAAGTTTAAGTGCTTAAGACATTAATCTCGTATCTCGAAAAAGTTGAACTTTGTGTGAAAATTTAAGTGGACCAGTATACTGACAATCTAGGTGAATTGTTTAGAACTTAAAATGAAATAAAGCTTAACGGTGTTGGTGATTTGTCAGTAACCGATATGATCCTCTTACACAAACTCACAAAAATATTGTATGTAAATATTTCTTTACTGCATTTCATTTCTGTTATATACAAAATCCAAAAAGATTTTCGGTGTGTTTTAGCATAAATTTTGAAAATTTAAAAAAAAATTTCGACAACTGGTGTTGGAGAGCTGATTTTCAAAATTCCAAGTGCTAAACATGATGAACAGATGGTTTGGGAGAGTGTGTTGTTTTTGAATTTGAAAATGATATTTTTTTCAAATGGTTCATCATAAACTATAAATGTTAGATCATTTTTGTGATATTTTCAAGAGATGTCTGATTGTATTCAAATTATCATCAGAAAATTTATTTTTGGGTAGAGCATGTGCAGGTATAGTCAGATTTCAATTTTAAACATGAAGATAGAGTGTCAGGTTCCGATACCTGATATAGAGATTGAGAGAGAAGAAAGAGATTGAGGATACTTACAATGTCAGACACTTCAGGGAATTAGAGAAGACTGATAAAGACTAAAGATGCAAAGACTTGACACTGAAGACTCCGTCAACATCCGAGGGGGAGTTTGTTGGTGCATCCGTCTGTCGTCTACGTCTTCAGTCGTGTCTCGGTACGTTGCGAAGAATGTTCAAGTATGATGTCATGATGACATCACCAAAGCAACATCATCATGACATCATTACACAAGAAGACAAAAGAGATTGCATGAAATTGGATAGTGATTTCGTACATATGGTCAAATTTAGATTTCGCTTATGTGTACATATAGGGATTTCGCTTATAAGGCAAATGATGATTTCGCTTATGTGGTTATAAGTGATTTCGCTTTTGTGTCATGGACACATAAGCGAAATCACATCATCTATATATAGTCATTAGAGCGAAATCTCAGAAATAAAGTTCTAGGTGTTGTCTTCCGGTGAGTCACGAAGTGCTGCCGAAGTGTCGACAGGTTGTAAACGTCTTTTAGATCAATAATATCGACAGTTAAAAGTGAATACGTGCTGAATTACATTGAAACACTTGTTTCCGCCTCTTGTTTTGGTGAAAAACTCTTCTACGCGACTCGTTCGGGTCGAAATTCGATCCTACATATTTCAAACCGACCGTAGGTTACGGTTTGCCAAGCTCAAAACAGAACTTCCAGACTGTGAGCCACGGTTCAGAACCGTGGCCTACGGTTCGCCCAACTCAAAGCAGAACTGCCAGACTGTGAGCCACGGTTCAGAACTGTGGCCCACGGTTCACCCAGCTCAAGGCAGAACTGCCAGACTGTGAGTCACGGTTCAGAACCGTGGCCCACTGTTCGCCCAGCTCAGCCTTCTTTATTTTTTTTTTCGCTTAATTCCTCGTAACTTTTTATTTACATATCCGTTTTAGCCGATTCTTTTTCCTATATGTCCGTATTAAGATTACGGATCTAACCATATAAATTTCACTTAACGAAACCCGGATTGTGAACGAATGGCCCACAAAATCCTTGTTTCGATTATTCGACCCGTTAACTATGTGTGCAAATTGTTCGCCAATTTATTCTTTTGGCATTCTAATCTTATTTACCCATTCCCCGGGCTTGAAGTTCTTGGCGTATCCGTACCATTACATGGCTTAACGCTCGTATTCGAATTTCATGCTTGTTTTTTTTATAAATTCAAGCATTGCCACTTTATGCAATTCTTGCAACTAGTTTCTACCATTCGACCCGATAACACGGATTCATAACCTTAGCTTAGTATAACCATTCATTACTAAAATTGCTATCTAGCACCAGCGTAATATGAGGCTTTTAAATCTTTACGCGCAAGAATCGATATAAGGACATAGTTTTGACCCGTTTGGTTGACGAGTGAAAATCCTCACTTTAATGTCAAGCCAAACTATTTCTAACCAATATTTTGACCCGTTTGAATGTCGAGTGGGCTTCGCCACTTAAATGACACGTCAAACGTATATACTACATTATGACGCTATTAACAAGCTAAAACCAAACGTTTATACGTAATGTAACGGAACCAAAGTCACGTACCTTTCAAAGCACCCCTTTCAATAGCGCGTTACCACCGGCTTGTCCACTTGACGCTCCGGTTTCCTTTCCTATAGAGTTCAATCACAACCCGTTTAGAACTCTTTTGTTTACATAATACGCATAGTTTGCCATAACTCTACAAACACGCGTTTTAACTCAAATTTCTTGTTTTTAATCTTCTTTTAGGCATTTTCACAAACACCTTAAGGGAATAATTTCTCATAACTTATCATTAAGTTCATAACTTTTTGTTTAGCAAGATTAACATCAATTAGGCAATTTACACATGTTTTTAACATCAATATTTCAGAAATTACTTCCTAAAACTCGGATTACACTAGATAAGAATCATAATCTTAGTGTTTATCAAGTTTCTACAAAACCCATTAATCACCTACAATGGTGATTATGAACCCCACTAGTATCAAGCACAATTTTATCAAGAAATCATCTAGGGTTTATCCCTAGACATCATATTACTCTAATTTCATCTATACAACACTCATGCAACATCTAATTTGAATTCCCCATGTTCATTCAGAAATTTAAATGAGAATTTTTCCACAAAATTTACATACCTTATGATCCCTTTCCTGAGGTGATCACTAATCTATGTTCGGATTTTGATTTGGGACAGAATTTGGTCTTCAATTTGATCAAATACCATGAACTAGGGTTTGGAGAAGCTATGGTCGCCCCCTTCTGTGTTTGATCGATCCCAGCACACTCAAATGTGTGTTTTGTGATTAAAAATGGTTTTTATTATAATTAGTTTCATTTTTGACACCTTTGGTCCCTCTAATTTCCTTTAGTTCATATTTTGAGTGTTTTAACCCACTTATGAGTTACTACAAGACTTGTAACTAACTGGGTTATTTAGTCCTAGTTAGTTTGTTCTTGTTCATTTAATGTTTTATAATTCTAATATGTAATTTTATATTTTCGGGGTGTTACACTATGTGTGTGTGTTTTGTTTTAGATTTTTCTTTTTAATAATCCACTTTCTAGTTTGTCCATTTTTGGTCCCTCATGTTTAGACGTTTTTATGAATAGGGTTAAAAGGTCTTGATCTTTATTCATTTACTTAATTACACAATTAATAACTAGGTTAATTGTTCCTAGTTAACTTAGTTAGTTCCGGGGGTTATAACCCTTTTTCATTCTGAGTCCTGTTAATTCGAGCCCCTTATAAACTTTATTTCCTCAAAAGCTTTTATTCCCCTTTTTTTATTTAATATTAGGTTTATTTATTTAAATCCTAATATTTACCGGGTCACTTTTACCACTAACGGTACCGTGCCCGTCTTTTAGTATTAACGTGGTTTGACTACCAAACCCGTTTTTCGGGTGTTACAAGTCTACCCCCCTTAAAGAGGTTTCGTCCCCGAAACCTTATTTACGTAGTTCATTGGTTTAAATCAAACGAACCAAGTTTTGTTTTCAAGGAACCGTTTCTTTTGGTCAAAAGTTTTCATTTATATTGACGCGTACGTCTTTCATTTGTAAGGCCTCGTGGGCCGTTACTTTCAGCTCGTATTCGTTATCTTTATTGATTAACTATTTTGGCGGTTAGACTTGTTAGTCACCGGTTACCTTATACCCCATTGCTCCGGTATATATCCATATCGCCATCTCCGGCCTTAGGTGCGTTTACGGTTTTCTAAACTTCCTCATACCACTTATGTTTATTAAAACGTTGCTTTTGACAAAAAAACTAAATTTTTAGTTTACGTTTTCTCTTTGTGTTATGTCTTTCTCTCATATCTAGGAATGTTGCTTCCGAGGATTTGTTCCTTTCCATTTATCTTTTAATGCGGGGAATTTCAACTAGTTCCCACGCTTAACCCAAATAACCCGTAGGTTCTTTCGCTTAGTCTCGTAGACTATTTCTTTAGATTTCCACCTTTTTAAGGTGAGACTCAACAATTTGTTTCTTGCTATTTCCGACCCAAGAGTCTTCTTGGTCCCGTAGACCTTAGCACTACTTTTAATCCCGTAGGTTATGATGATCCCGTAGATCATCTTTTATTCGTGTCTTTATTTAATGTATATATATTTATATATGTATATGGCGTCAAGGCACCCTTTTATGTTCAGAATCATTCATTTTCGCTTTTGTATTTCCTCAGACCTTGACCGTAGTCTAAGGCTACATTTGTTTTCTTTCGAATTGTTCTTCTGACTCTTTGATTTTTTTTAGTCATGACTTCTAATCCGAGTTTTTTAGCTATGTTTGTTTTTTTTACTGTTATCTGGTTCATACTTATATTTCTTTACAGCCCGTCACCCGGGTTCTCTATCTTAACGTTTTTAACTCTCCAGTTTCACTGGTTTACGTTATTCCTTTCTATGCTTACCCTTAACCCTTTATATAGATTTGTTAACATCCCACGCTTTTATTCATTAGGTTCGCGCTTACTTACATTATCAAATGTTCTTAATTTAACTCGTTTGACTTGTTCGTGTGGAATTTCATCACTTGTGAATGCCAAACTTCGTTCCTTATCCAACCCGTTCAACTTTAAAATAGTTGAACGTAGCTATCAAAATTTCTGTTTGCAAATTCTCATCGAATTTAGTCATGACTTCTAATCCGAGTCTTTTGACTTTCTATTTCGCGTTCCCGTCTCTTGGTTTACGCATACGTTCAAAATCCTACCCATCTATCGGGTATCTTATCGGAGTCACTATCAAAGTAACCGTCCCGATATGTATTAAGACTTTGTTTTAATTTATTTGGTTGTCTTAGCGAAACCCATTTCTTTTATTCAATCAAGTCTTTTATTCTCTATTTAATTCGTTTGACTTGTCCGTGTGAATTTCATCACTTGTGACAGTCAAACTTTTATCCCTACACCTTAGCATTCCTATTAGTCGGTCTGTATTTTCATTTACCTTGATCCTTGTCCCTTCCTTCGGGCTCGTTATTCTAATGTAATATGCTTCCGTCATCCGACTTGCGTTTACGTTTACTATCAAACATCTTACTTGTTTGATTCATTTGGGTGCCTTTTTAATTCGTCCCTTTTTACCTCGTCCTTACGACATCGGATGTAAGTATGTCCATCATAAAAATTCATGGTACCACGTGTTCACTACTTACTTGGCCGGAGTAAGCGACCAATACCTGATTTACATGCCCTTTTATAATTTTCACATTACAACCCATATAAGTAATGCCTCTATTTAGTTTTCTTGGAAATAATATCCTGGATAGGTATTTAATTCAGGTTTTCCAAGTTTTTAATTTACATATGCAACGGTCAGTCTCTACGTATTGCATATTACAATTCGTGCAATAAATTTAAAATGTGCACCTGTAAATGCTTGCCCCGACGGGCTTTCCTTGCCATTACTCTTATTCGCGATTGTTACGCGATTTGATCCTTGGTGAGCATGCTCTACTTGTCATACTTCGCACCGTTCCACCGTCATATCCGCGACTCGTTCAACTCTCGTCATCTTCAGATGCGAGTGTCCTTTCAGCTAAAACATTTACAAAGATTAGTAACGTCAATATCAATAATGCCCGTATTATAATACAAGGCTTTCTACTATACGGGTCAACGCACGTAATATTATTAACTATGTCAATCATTTTAATTGGGGCAGCGTGTATTACGCGATAACCCTATGTGTTTTTCACAACACTATAACATGCTAAACCATTAACATACATGTACTTACCGGATTTGCGATCAAGCCTCGAACCGAACACACTTTATTCTTTAACCATGAGCTCTGATTACCAACTTGTAAGACCCTTATCATTATTTAACGATTTTCATACAATAATAAAAAATTAAATGAGTATTTATAATTACACATTCATATAAAAATGCGGGTTTATTAAAAACTTTTACAAAAGTTATCTATACAGTGTAATGTAAATAAGTTCGTCATTTAAAAGCGACGATGTAACAACGTGCGGAAGCTTGTATATTGAACGTGTTCGATTCCTGTTCGAGCTTGATCTTCATCCGGGTACGCTTGACATTCACTTATGATCAAAACCAACCTAAAAGTTAGTTTTGATAGTTAATTAGCAAGTTTAAACAAGACATATGGGGCAAACAACAAAATAAAACATTTTTGCAGCAATTTGGGTCCTCGCGGGCCGCGAGGATATCCTGGTTAGTTGTCGCGGGCAGCGACTACTGTCGCTGACGTAGTTGATATCATCATAGTTAAACAACACAATTAAATGCACAGCGGAAGCAAAAGATGAATCACATTACAAACCGAATAAATAGTAATATCAAAGTATTACAACCGGGCTGTAAAGGATCCACAGGCGGATCAAAAGATAAAAAAGATCATTGTTCAACAGACTTTAACATCTAAAGCTTGCAAGACTTGATTAATGATGCTAGGAGTAGCCAGCCTATTCCGTCTAGTACCTGCACTTAACCTTTTTGGAAAATACGTCAGTTTACACTGGTAAATACAATTAACTGACTCATTTTGAAAAGGTTTAAGAAAATTGATTTGAATGCACAAGGCACAAAACATTTTATAACTTGGGACAATTATTAATATAATCTTGTATACAGTTTTACTTATTTGTCGTCCGTCATGGCCGGTTTGTAGGGCCGGTCTAGATTAACTGACACGCCACAGGTATAATACCCACAAGGTTGATTCGTTTAAGTGGACTACCAGTTTTTACATATGCAACTGTCAGGTGTACGCCTACACCCCGTGCTTAGGTCGTGGCCATTTCTTTGAATGATGCCAAGGATATCCGGGACATCGTCATTTAACCCCCAAAGGCCATACACCAAATAATACAGAATAAAACGAGTTATGTAAATACATTAATCACAATCCGATTTAAATGAATACATACCCGACCAAGCGGTATTATTATAATACCGCATCCCAAGCCCGTATAGGGAAAATAAGTTAAAAGTATTTACCTGAGCAAATTTATACAATTTATCCCAGCCGTATACCACCAAGCAAGTACAGGTAGCTTTTACTGGGCTCCTAAATCTGGAACGAAGGTTTTAATACCCTATTAGATTCCTAACGGGTCTAAATTAAGCCTATGCTTAGACCGGTTAGTTTATAAAAGAAGATACGGTTCAAAACGCATGATTAAGCGAAGACCGTATTAGAATGTGGTTTAGACCCAACAAGTTTGAAGACTTGTATAATATGGGTAAACTAAACACATTCTGGATTTTGAGATCAAAATGATAAGGTTTGACCCGTTTCGGCTATTTTATGCAAACTAGTTACATAAACCGATCCGAACATGAAAAGTGCGTAACGGGTAACCAAATGAATCATATACAGGTTTCCTAAGTTAATATGCCTTTAATATGTTGTGATATCAGTAGGATACCTTCCATTATGCACAAAACGAATTTAAAACCAATTTATGCCCCGTAGGGGTATTTTGGTCATTTTAAAGGTTATAAGAGAGTTGATATATAAATCTGAGATTCAGGTCTGATATAATCAGTAAAAATACTTAACTTAATAATTTATATCAGTAGGGTATTACATATATGTGAAATTTATCATTTATAACCAAACTATGCCCCGAAGGGGCAGTTTGGTAATTTCACATAAGGTTTAAAGGTCGAATCTGGAAATCTGAGTTTAAAACTTTTTCTTACTGCTAAAGTATAATAATTTACTTAAAATATCAGTAGGTATCAAGTCTTATATATTTAAAATAGTTTTAATACATACTATGCGTTTAAAACGCGTAAAAAGCGGTTTTAAGCGATTTCCGGGTTTTATAAGAAAAGCTGACATTTTTATTATTCCAGAAGGTTCAAAATATTTTATTTATCATATTGGATCAGTAGAAAAAGGTTTGGTATCAAAATGATTTGTAAAACTCATTTTATAGGCCAAAAGGGCAAAATCGACAATTACCGAATTAAAGCTATAACCCTATGTTATGCTGAGCCTAAAATAATTAAAAATATTTAAAAATTCCAAAATATTATTTTACATCAGTGGGTAAAAAGTGTGGTATCAAAATTTGGGTTTAGATAGGCTATACGCTAATTATGTCGTTTAATTAATAAAAAGCTTTTCATTTACGCTAATGAGCATAACTCCTAATCTAGACCTCAAACTGATGTCAAATTTTAGGGACAAGTTCATAATTCAGTAATAAAGGTTTCTATCCTCTCACATTTTCAAAAATCTCGTTTTAAGGTCCAAAGGGCATAATGGTCAACATTTAAGCATATAACGGAAACATGCATATGAATTGGATAACTAAGGAACCAAGTTGTATAACCTCAGAGGGTTACACTAACCAATAACCTGGTCCTAAAGGAATCCTAAGGCATATCTAAACTAAGCTAAATCGGGTCAGAACTGAAAGTCAAAGCAAAAGTCAACTTTTGCAACTTTCGGTTCCGAACCGAGCCTATACTTAGAATTGTCGGGTTGAACATGCTTAGACATGTTCAACTAATATTTACCAAGTTATTAAAATGAGAAAACTGATTTTTATGGCTTCTATATTAATAGTTATGAATTTTATTTAAAACTAACTCGTTTGACTATTATTTGACCCGACAATTTAACTAAGTAAACGTGGTAATTAGGAGGTGCCCTTATGAGGGTTTAATACCTACCTAATTACGATCACGTAGCCATGTTCGTTGAGAACCATGGCTTGACCATAAAAGGTCTAACTAATAGTTAAAACGTTTATCGAAACGTTTGACTTTTCGGCTTTAAGAGCCAAATTAAATGAACTAGCCACGGATGGACACTTACCAAAGGTCTAAGGGACTGAAGATGGTCAATGGTTTGCTCCTTATAGCTCAGGAGCTCCCAAAGTGAGAAGATAGCAAGAACTTCAAGAAATGGTGTGATTTTCAAATGAAGTTCAAGCCCTTTATATAGTTTTTAAGATTGCATAGGATCATTACAAGTGTTATAGAGGGTTAACAAGATCATGGCAGGTGTAATACCATTTTTCTAAACCATCAAAGGCCCCTAGAATCAAGTATGTGAGACAAAGAAGCAAAACCAAAGCTGGTTTTCAGTTTCTGGTGCTGGGCATTGGTATACGGACCGTAAGGTCCTGTATACGGTCCGTAAGGACCTGTACAACACATACACACTTTCAATAATTGTCACATTTGGCCCCTCCACTTGATAATTGCCATTCCCGACACATTTAAGGCCCGTTAAACCATTTTTAAGGCTCTACAATGATGCCTAAACATAGGGATCATGAAACATGCTCAAAAATATGCCGGATGTCGGTTGGTTTGGTTGTACGGTTACGTTGTTCGGCTAATTACGACGAAATATGGACGGACGCGAAAAACGATCCAAATTACGCGACGAATGGAATTTTATCATGCCACACACTAAAATAAAATATGTTAATACTTACATAAACTTTTGGATGTCCGGATATATTCAGAATGTAAGATATGCGCGAAAATGCAAACTTGTGCACTTTTTGACACTTTTAGTCCCTGCTTGACTTAAAAGTTTATTTTTGTGCACGAAACACCTCTAAGCCTATTTCCAAGCTATGTAAGGGATATTTAGGGTATTATTAGCTTACGATCATATTCCGGAAGGTTCGATATCATACGAATCGACGTACTTTTGCAGTTTGACGCAATTAGTCCTTTAATCGCACAAAGTAGCGCGAAGTGTCGTTTAATGTCATCCAAGCCTTCCTTGGCCCATAATGAGCATTCCCAAGCATGAGTTTAATTATTACTACACTCTTGATCGCTTAAATGGTCATTAAAAGGCGTAGATTTAAAAGTTGACGCTTTAGGTCCCTCTAATGCGCAAACTTGCGCATCTCATCATTTAATAGCATTGAAGGCTTATCTAATCCATATTAGGCATTCTTGAAAGTATTATTAAACATCACGATGCTTCGGGATCGCTAAAAGGTCATTCAGAGGTATAATTAAACATATTGACACTTTTAGCCCCTTTAACTTGCAAAGTTGCGCGTAACTTTACTTATAGGCATAAAAACCTTAGACTGCCAATGTTTGGCATTCCTGAGAGTATAATCAAATATCATGAAGTTCTTGGTTTGTTAAAAGGTCACTCAGAGGTAAGAATTAACATGTTGACGCTTTTAACCCTTTATTGCGCAAACTTTCAATTAATTAGGGAAACGGCTACACTCGATCGACAAGTGGCTCATTTGTGAATATAAATATCGTGAGAGGTTATTTAGAAACTTATTTTAGTTATGCTAACACTTCCAGTCCTTTCATGATAAAGTTTTCAATTTTTCGAAAAATTAGTCCCTTAAATTCAATGTTTGACTTCATTGGGGTTTATTACACGTGTCAATACACCATTGGACGTGATTGTGACAACTGTCAAATTTGCATGCATCCGTACGTTTAATTAATATTGATTTATGCTAAATGACTGTGCTTAGTTACAACTGCTGATTAAACTGCTTTCTAATTTCTGTTACATACCTACACATGCATCACATTCATACTGTCACTCCATCTATTACACACAACCGTTAGTGACAAACTTGATGCACAAAGCACAGTTAGCACAGCAATCGGATAACTCAGATACATGCTGACAATACCAGCACATAGACAGACAGTATATTGAGGCCCAATATGAGCCGGGGACAAGGTACTACACTAGTAGGGAGTGTAGGAAAGTAAGGACCATAAAACTGCGTCACTAGGTGATAGTTTAGGTGCCGGAGAGTGCCTAAAACCCACTTGAACTGCAAAATTCTGCACTTATTAATAAAATTCAGCATTTAAATATGCTAGTCACTTGCAAAAACATGGCAAAATGGTCATGTATGCTTTCCTAAGTGTCGGGAATTGAAAGGGGTCACTAAAAGTTACATAAAGGACGCTATACGACATAACTTGGCACTTTAACGGAACAGTATCAAACCGAACAACCGGACATTACCCGGAACACAAAAATATTGTTAAAAGCATTGTTACACTTTTTCTGAGCTAGTTATGGTCCCTGAGCACTATAACACCTTACATAATACCCGGTACACGCCAAACACTAGACATAACCTTAAACTCCCACTAATTAATTTATTTACCCACAAATTTTACAATTTACCCCCCCCCCATGCACATAACCGTCCCCATGGGACCCCCTATACAAGATTTTTATAAATCTTGCATATCCCCAAGTAACTACCTAGGAATTGTGAAATCATGATTGTGCTTACTCACCCTAACACTAGCTTCTTACACTTAGCACCTTTATCTCATCACATTGTTACCAAATAACTTTCACTTACCCCCCCCCCCCATTGCATGTAATCGTTCCTTATGTGCCCCCCCACCATACGAATTTTTAATCTCACCCACAAGAATGGAATAGGTTTTCTTTCCCCCATGCAATCTCTAGTGAGATTATGATGGGATTATGTATGTACTATTGTTGACATATTTACCATAGGATAAAAGGGACTTGATTATAAGATGACCACTTGACCACCATCTTCAACTTATCAAAAACAATTCCTTTTCCCCTCTAAGTAAAGCTCGGCCGAACACCCTACCATACACATCCTTTTTTTTTATTTTTGATTCAAGTATTTCAAGACCATCCCAAGGTGCACCAAGGTGAATCACGAAGTGTGAAGCTCACGGTTTGCCAAGGACCTCTCTCGTTTGTCTTTAACCACACATTTTTCGCCTTGTTTCTTCCCTAGCCTAAAAGCTAGTAGTAAGTCCCTTTGATCCTCATTTACTTCTCATTTATAGTGGTTAATATTTATGTTGTGATGTAACTACAAGAACATTAAAAGATCATGAACACAAACTTGAACATAAAGCTAGTATGAGGTTAAAATAAGAAGAAACTCTTGATAAAATAAAGTTGTTTTGATGATGTTGTTATTTATTTGGTGATTACTAGTAATAGGGTGTTTAACATCATGGATGAACTTGTTAAAATAAGATTAAAAACTTAGGTTAACAAGTTAGGAGGTGATTAGTGATATATATAAAAGAATCACCTCAATGTTTCAACATAAACTTGGTAACAAAATAATGTCTCGAAAACTAAGTAAACTAAGTGTGTAGATGGTCGTATGGACCCGAGGGTTACAAATAATTCTACTAGACAAACCAAGCTAAAAGACGGATTTTTGAAAAGTCATGATTCTTACATTATTTTTGGAAGGAAATAAATTATGAATACTAGAGAAACATGAAAAAGTTGTAAATGGATATTTTTGTAAAATAAGTTCACAAGTTGTGAACCTCTAAAAATCCCGAGAGCGAGATTTTTTACAAAAATAAACACACCTTGGAGGGTGACTAAACCCACAAAACACACCACTAAATTACTACGCGTTTTTATGAAACACCAAGTTTATGTTGTCATGAAAAATGCATTATTTTTGGCACTTGACTAGTGTAATATTGTTTAGTAATTTGTTGGTTGATTTGAACGATTTCCGAAAAGAAAATGATATGCTAGTAAGCATGGACACCTCCGTTTACAACGGAAACTCCGGCGAAATTTTCTAAAAATCCAACACTTAGAAAATATTTTTCTAGACAAACATTACAAGTATAATTTATAACTTGTGTTTCAAATATAAACTTCGCCATATTTTTGTTACAAAAATATAAAGTAACGGAGGACGATTTTATAAATAAAATTAGATAAATATATATTTAGAATATATATTATACTAAAACTCTTGTGTGATTATTTGTTTATTTTGTGAACTAGTTATATTATTTTTAGGGTAAAATAATATAACTTATGAATACCATGGAAATTAATGGAGTAAAATATATTATTTCTGTGAAAATACATATATTTTGGGAATATGTTATTTTTGGACGAATAAGTAAATATATTTTCCTAAGTGGGACTTAAAATATATTTTTCGGAATCACAATAATACATGTATAAATACCCCCATCCTTGGGAAGGAAATACGAGGTTAAAATTCTTGTGAAGTATAAATATGAAATATTATTTAACGATTATTCCATAATAAAATATAATTTAAAGTTAAGATAATTATTTTAACTAATAATTATACTTGGAATAATACTCGGAAACTTAAGTATCGTAACTCAAACGTAAATACAAAGGCAAGGCACGGCCCGTTCGTCTAATAGATATTAGTACGTTGTAGGTCGTCGGGTAGCTGATCAAGTTTGAGTGGACATTACGATACAGGAGACGCAGTACAGTGAGTTCATGTCCCCCTTTTCTCTTAACTGTTTTCAGTTTTTATACTTCGGGGGTGGAATACATGTTACAGCAATTACAGACACTTTTATACATGGTATGGTTAGCTTAAGGAGGGTATACTACTTAGATCATGTGAGTGGGTAGGTGGTACTTGAGTGTCACACCCCGATTTCCACGTGTCACCGGTGGGCCCGGTGGGGAGTATCGTGACGTCATGGTTGGCAACATAATAGTCAAACAACACAATATATAATATGCACAGCGGAAGCAATTCAAAAGATATAATTCAACCGATTAAATTATTGTAATATCGTGTATCACAACAGTCGATTGTTTATCCACAGATGGATCGAAAATAAAATGGAAACAATAGTTCAACAGACTTTAGGCATCTTAAGCTTGCGAGACTTCTATTGATGCTAAGGAGAAATCCCAGCCAATTACGCTTAGTACCTGCATTTAATCTTTTTGGGAAAATACGTCAGTTTACACTGGTAAATACAATCAACTGACTCATTTTAAAAATGATTGAAAATTTATTTGGATGCACGTGGCATAAACATTTTATAACTTGATTAAGATGCACAGAGGCAAAATTAATCTTTTATACTTGGGAGAATTATTTAAATACATAATCTTGTGAACGAATTACATGTTCCTTATGCGTTCAGTAGCCCGGATCTTGTCCGGGTTAAAGATCAATAGACACACCACATTATTCTTTTGTGCACTGACGGGTGTACGCCTACACCTCGCGCTTAAGTCGTGGCCATTTCGTAAAATGATGCCAAGGATATCCGAGACATGGTCATTAACCCCCCAAAGGCTTTTAAGTAAACAAGACTGTTTAAACGAGCCGATCAAATTATTCAATTAACCACCCAACGATGGAAGATTTGATGCTCGATCAAGCGGTATTCTATATACCGTAACCCAAGCCCGTATAGGGAAAATAAGTTAAAAGTATTTACCTGAGCAAAGTAATAATCACAATAAGCAAATTTCAAGTAGCTTTTACTGGTCCTCCTAATCTGGAACGAAGGTTTATAATAACCTATTAGAATCCTAACGGGTCTTTAGTTAAGCTTAAGCTTAGACCGGTTAGTTTCAAAGATACGGTTCGTACGCACGATTAAGCGAAGACCGGATAGAATGTGATTTAGACCCGACAAGTTCAGAGACTTTTATAATATGGGTATTTCATACACATTCTGGATTTTTAGATAAAACCGATAAAGTTTGACCCGTTTCGGCTAATTTATGTAAACTAGTTACATAAACCGAACCGAACGCGTAATAAGCGTAACGGGTATTCATGAGAGCCATATACAGGTTTCCTAAGTTAATATGCTTCAAATATGTTGTGACATCAGTAAGATGTCTTTTATTATGCCCGAAACGAGTTTAAACACAAACTATGCCCCGTAGGGGTAGTTTGGTCATTTAAAAGGTTATAAAAGAGTTTAAGTATTTACCTGAGTTACAGGTCTGATATAATCAGCAAAAATACTTATTTTACTAAGTTATAACACTAGGGTAAGGTATATATGTGAAATTTATTGATTATAACCAAACTATGCACCGTAGGGGCATTTTGGTAATTTCACATAAGCCGTAAAGCTCAAAACTGAAGTCTGAGTTAAACAACTTTTTCTTACTGTTAAATTATTATAATTTACCTAAAATATCAGTAGGTATCACCCCTTGTATGTTTAAAATAGTTTTAGTACATACTATGCGTTAAAAACGCTTAATAAGGCGATTAGAAGCCATTTCCGGGTTCGATACATAAAGCTGATATTTTTATTATTCCAGAAGGCTTAAAATAATTTATTTATCATTTAAGATCAGTAGCAAAAGGTTTGGAGTCGATTAGATATGTAAAACTCATTTTATGGCCCGTAAGGGCAAAACCGACAATTACCGGATTAAGCTTACGACTATAAGTTATGCTCAGCCTAAAATTAATTAAAAATCTTCAAAAATCCCAAAATAATATATTACATCAGTGGGTAATAAGTTTGATATAAAAAAGTAGGCTTAACTAGGCTATACGCTAATTATGCCGTTTTATTAACATAAAGCTTCTTAATTACGCTAATGAGCATAACTCTCAATCTACACCTCAAACTGATGTCAAACTTTGGGTGCAAGTTTAAATATCAGTAATTAAAGTTTCTACACTTTTACATTTCCAAAAATCACGTTTTAAGGTGAAAAGGGCATAATGGTCAACATATGAGCATTTAACGGAAATCATGCGTATTAATCGGTTAACTAATGAACCATGGTGTATAATCACAGAGGGTTATACTAGCATGTAACCTGGTCCAAATGAAGCTCTAAGGTATTTCTAAAACATACCATAACGGGTCAGAACTGAAAGTCAAAGTGAAAGTCAAACTATGCGACTTTCGGTTCCGAACCGGGTCTAAACAGGAAATTGTCGGGTTGAACATGTTTAGACATGTCCTTACACTAATTACCAAACTATATTAATGATCAAACAGGTTGTATGTGTCCTACATTGCTAATCATGCATAAATTAGAATTTAAGTATCCTGTTGACTTTTTAATTACACGTTTGACCCGACATTTGACCTAGATAGAGTGGGAATCAGGGGAACCCTTTTAAGGGTTTATTACCCACATAATTACCTACTTAAAGGTACTTTTAATTCGAGATTTGACTGAGCCATTATTAATTAATCTCGAAGTCAAACCGTAATTACGACGGTTTGACTTTTAGCTAAATAACTAAGCTAAACTCAATTAAAGAAGGTTAAGCAAACTTACAAGAGTCCTAAGAACGATTTGTGATCACTTGAGAGGGGTCTTGAGCTCCAGAAATGATCAGGAAGTGCAAGAGAAGATGTGAAGAACTTGTTGCAAACTAAGGGCTTTATATAGTGATTTAATCACCATAAGAAGTTGACACACAAGTCTACATCTCACCACAACTGATTAACAAGTGTTCCTAGTGCTTAGGGGGTGCCTAGGGGTCGTCCAAGATGAGGAAATTCGGTTAAAGGTCGAGCATAAAGGCTATGGCAGACAACAGCCCAACATTCTCGGACCAGATAGGCCCTCGCGTGGCGCGACGACCCCCCCCCCCCCTGGGGCTTCGCTTCGCTCGACACCCTCCTGCACAAAATCAGAATTTTTAGATTTTTGCGTTTTGATCCTTGGCTCTTCAAACTTTGTTTAGACATTTGTTTCTTGCATCTTGAACCCTCCAAATTGATTTATAAGGGCTTTAAAACATATACCCACTTTGTTAAGTCCCCGGTTAACTCTATTGTTACCCGAAAAGTCCTAACTTTCAACGTTGACGCTTTAACCCCTCGTACACGAATTTGATCATAACTTTTTCATATGATAACGAAACTTTACGAAATTTATAACGTGCATTCTAGTGAGCATAATTAACCGTTACAAAGCTTCGGGTTTGTCAAAAGGTCACTCAGAGGTATTACTTAAACATGTTGACACATTTAGCCCCTGTAGTTTGTAATCTCTCACTTTTAGCTTCGTATGATCCATGATTTATTTGTTTGAAGGTATGAGCATCATGTAGGGTTAATATACAATATATTTATTCACTGTTGACATTTAGAACACGTATTTTCACATACTTTCCATGATCGTCAACTTTAATCCTTTTATAATATTCTTTCACACGTTTAAACATATTACACGTGTCAACACATTATAGTACGTGAATTTTCGAGGTGTTACATTGAGGCCATTAATCCTCGTTGTAGGACCGAGGGTCATGAGTGATAGATCTATTTGGGTGTAGCGAGCCCCACTCCTGAGTCCGCTGAGTGGACCATGAGGTGACTATGAGCCCGACGCCAAAATCTGCTAGGTTTGAGTCTTCCTGCATCACTTCACACATATCATTGGCTTTGCAACCCAATGGTGATCTCTTTTTCCTTAATTGCTACATACCAGGGACATTTATACATTGGGACGTACTTTAACGATTTTTACATTGGGACGTACTTTAACTATTTATACATTGGGACGCACTTAAAGGTTTATACATACTCACTTACACATGAACTCGCTCAACTTTATGTTGATTTTTCAAACTACATGTATTTCAGGGAATTAGCGGATCTGGCGAAGTATGCATAAGTCAAGCTGCGTTGAATAAAATGTCATCTAGGGCAATAAGTTTAGGAGGTGTAACCCTTACCTGGACGGGTTACATGTCTTAAACCTCGTTTTATTAAGAGTCTTTTGTTGTGTCTTATGACACGTTTTAGACAAGTATGGTTTGTAACTTATTTTAAGTGTCGACATTTCTAAACACTGATGTTGTGGTATTTTAAAACTTAATGAATGGATGAACGTCTTGTATTTTTATCATATTGTATTGTCATGATTGTTGCTATGGTATTAAGAAGTCACACCAAAATAATCCACGCTTCCGCAAAAGCCAGGGTGTGACAGTGATTTTACGAGGTGTTACATCCTCACCCCCTTAAAAGAAATCTCGACCTCGAGATTTGCTAAAATGCTGGAAGTACTTTTTGTCACATAATGGACTTAACTTCTATAGCATATCTGGAGCCTCTCCAAGCTCCCAAGTTGACCTTTATAATAGGTACATGTATCCTTTTGGAGCTTCTTAACCTGTCGATCCTTCATCGATACAGGTTTCATATCATCTCATGAATCTGCATATCATTATGTGATAATGCCTCTCGACTTATTGGTGAAACACGTCCTTAAATCATTAGTGTGTAATACATTGCGAGCTCCGCCAAGCTCCTTAAATAGGTTTTAGCTTATAAGCTATTTGATCTTGATACATTTGATTCCCTCGAATGATTCTATATATTCAGAGCTTAACTAGCCTGATAATTAACAAATTGGCACACCCTTCCAGGGTGATATCTTTTGTTGAACCTTATTCCTTAACAAGAACTTAGGAGTGTTGCTACTTCCATAAATCCTTGATTTTCTATCGAATATTGGCAACTTACAGATGATTATGGATTTGTTTGATCTTATTCGTTGTTTCCAAGGCAACTTTCAGATCCTGATAATTGGACTTACCAATCTTCTGTCTAATAATAGATGTTTAACATTCCATCTATGCAAGGTCTCCAAAGGAAGCGGCCTTGATACTTATGTAACAACTATTATAGAAAAGCTTATTTTAAGGTGAGATGGTTATTCCAACCACTGCTTAAAACTAATCTCAAGGAATAGCTAATCCTCACCGCTAGTTGAACAAATCGACGATCCTGGGCAGCTGATGGTGATTCTTAATTGCTGCTTAAGTAGGATTGCGGTAATCAATGCATAAGCAAGATGAACCGTCTTTATTAATTGACTATACCGAATGAATCCTCTATTTTAAAACTCACTTAATCAGGGTTTCGAATCTTCCAGTGATGGCATTAACCGTCTTGGAGATTTCATAATAATACAGCCCTAAATGGAACATAAATCTTAACTCTACCTGCCTCTCAGGAGGTAAACAGGGTAATCTTAGGAGAAGATAATCAGATACAAGGAGGTTACATAGACTTTCCAAATCTCAGTCTCCAGTTCATCTATCATAGCTTGTGTCAAATAAGTGACACATTTACGTTACGAGTCCACGAATTCCTTAATCGAAGACATTTACTTGGACAATTCCATTCAGGATATCTTCTTTGAATACCATTAGCTGACTTTAGTACCATATGACCATCGGAATATCTTTGTGGTCCCATGCATTAAACCTCCATACTGATCAGGCATGGAAGCAATCTATGGAACATATTAAGATACACCAATCCTCATATGGCGTTTTTATCATACCATCTGGTATTCGTAATCGATGGGGATCAAAGAGATATCAATTACATATGCTGACGCACTTCCTCTAGAGAGAGGATACTTCTAAAATTCTACGACTGAAGGTTTTTGACAGAAACAGAAGAAATGGTTCTTATGATTTCGCCTGTAAGTTTTATCTTACACTTAATATCTGGGGTGTTTACGGGAAAATTTCTAAAAGTTTGCTAAGCTTATGATCTCAAGAGAGACTTAGCAGCACCTGAAACCAAACGTAATTAATAAAATCACAATAAGGGATTTATCTGGTGTCATTATTAATGTGAGCTGTCTCTAATCATTCATCAGGAGGGTTAAACATCTCCATTCTTAATCCTTTTAAACTTAGCTTGCAAAATCTTTGACAAATTTTAGGGCAGTCTCAGCTTTGACTGGTTATTTCTTACTCTCTAAAACGTGAGTAGCTGAGGATAATTTCAAAAGAGAATGCAGAAACTCTACTGTTGAAGAAACCGCTAATCCTTTTAAAGACGATTACTATCGTAAAGCGATTTATCACAGGAGCAAAGAGGAACGATCAAGGATGAAACAAATTGAAAAAAATTATGAGAAAGAGAATTCAAGAGCTTTTATAGTGATCCAAGATGATGAAGGGTTTGACTGGAGTAAAGTTCTTCCAGAAGAGGATGCTGTTGGTTATGTGTTCACAGGACAAGTCAGGAAAACAAAAGAAGAGATTATGAAAGAGAAGACTTACAGAGAGAGATGTATTTTTGGGTATCGAATCGAAGAAATGGAGAAAGAATACGAAGAAGCAAAGAATTATGGAAGGTATGACAAGAAACGAGAATTTTATGTCAACAGCAAAGGTGAACCAGTTGTCCATCGAAAAGAAGTGGTGTTTAACGACGTTCTTGCAGTAATCCCTCTATCCGGCGAGTACTATTCAAATGTCGCGAAAGATAAAGATTATGTGAAAAAGCTGGATAAAATCATCAGAGATGTCATGACAGCGAGTCTAAGACAGTGAGATGAAGAGAGGATGAAGAAGAATGTTGATGAGTTGGTTGATGATTTGAAGAAGGCTGTTGAGGAACAGAAGAGTGAAGGTGAAAAAGAAGAAGACGCAATTAGTGAAAAAGAAGCTGTTACTGAAGAACAGCAAAATGAAGATGATATGAAGAAGACCGAAGAGGATGATGTGAAGTTGAAAAGATCGGTTGAAGCAGATGATGCTGGTAAAGCTGTTGCCGAGGAACAGAAACAGAAGGAATGTGACCAGATTCAGGGCAGAAAAAGCCAAGGTGCCAACGACTGAGGTAAATACTTCAATTGAATCTCCTGAAGTTTTAAATAATAATGCTGAACAGTGCAAGAAATTCATGGAAACGTGCAGTGATTGTACTGAAAAAGATGAAAAATTCAGAACAAGAGATTTAGAATTTACCGAAATTGAAAAAAGTTTTCAAAGAGAAATGCAAAGAAATGTTAGAAAACGAAAAAGTTGTGAAAGAAAATGATGAAAAGCTGACACAAAAATGCAAGAGTTTAGAAAAGGAAAATGAGGGTTTGAAAGAAAAAGTTTAAAAATGACTGAAGAGTGTCTTCAAAAAGAAAATATATTTCAAGAAATGAAAAAAGAATATGATTCAATAAAACTTGCATATTATATCACAAAAGAATCATATGAAGTCGTGAAGAGTCAAATGAAACTTGTTCAAACGAGATTGAAATATTGTTCTGAAACATCTTATTCGCTTAAGCGACAATATGAAATAAAACAACAAGTTGTAAATTCTTACATTGAAGACGTTGCTAAGCTAAAGCGTAAAATAGCCGATTTAGAACAAGATAACAACAAGTTACACAGTTATCACGCTTCATCATATGTTCTTGAACGCATTTTCAATCTAAAACTAGATGGTAAAGTTTCTGACCAAAACAAGAAAGGAATTGGCTCAGAGTATCATCAGGTTCCACCACCGTTTGAGGAAACATTCACATTCTATGATGATGAGAAGGTGGAAAAAGCTATCAACATGGTTGATCAATTGCCAGATAATATTGACGTAACCTATTCCAAATCTGATGATTCTAGTGATTCAGAGGTGGCAGGTAAGGTTGTTAAAAGTGTTTTAAAAGAAGAGTCGGTTGAAACTGGTAAATTTGAATCACAGGATGAAAATGAAGGTAGTTTTCATGAAGGTTATCTGAAAAACTCAAAATCTGAGAAAAATACGAATGATGATTCAAAAGGATTGCTTTATACCATGATTGGATCGGACAAATTATTCTCAGATATTGAATTCCCAATTCAGAATGTGATTTCAGAAAAGATTGACAAAGTGTTCAAATTGATTGAAATTGAAAAATCTGAAATTGGAAAGTTTGCTGGAAAGAGTCACAAAACTTTTTATAACAAACCTGGTTATAAAAAGAAAAACATGAAGGCTGGGTTGGGTTATAAAAAGAAACAGAATTGGAAAAGAAATGAAACGCCAAACTATCAGAAAAGGATAAACTTTGTTCATGGAACAAGTTCCGAAGAAGAGAAAGAACTCCAATTTAGACGACAGTCTAATGAAGAGTTCTATGCTCAAAAGAAAAAGCAACAACAACAGGTTAAAGATGTTTCAAAAATAACATGTTTTAAATGTGATCAAACTGGACATCTTGCTCGCAAGTGTCCAAATTCAAAACCTGTTGGTGCTGAGAAAAAGAAGTCTGATGTTGTGAATCAGAAATCAACCAAGTTTGACTCAAAGCAAACTTGGAAGCCGAAAATGTCAAAGGCTGACTCACAACAAACATGGAAACTGGTGACACCCAGATTTAGAACAACACAAAGTTGGAAAACAACTGTTGATGCAACAAAACCAAACCAGTTTTGGAAACCAAAAGTTGTTGTTCAAAATCAAAATAATCAAAATGAATCAAGATTTTACAAAAGAAATGTTTCAAAAGGACAAGTTGGGTGGAAAAGAAACAAAAGGTTTCAGTGAGTGATAATCGGAATGAAAATACATTTGCGAAAAATGATAAAGATTTTCCGAAGTTGAATGATTCTTATTGTGTGACAATACCCAAGGTCAAACAGGCCTGGGTTGCATTGTTCAAATGATCAAAATTAGTTGAATATTCAGGTGCTCCCGAAGATAATTAAATGTCAGCAAGAGGAGTATCGGAGCAGCCTGGCACAAGAGAAGGAGGCTGCTGAACCCTGAAACTGAAACAGGGAGTTTGTTCATTCTGTACATAAATAAACCATATTTTAAAAAACCCTAAAAATTAAAAAATTTAAAAACCAAAAATATGTTTTTACTATTGTCAAAAATTGAATAATGAAAAAAATTGTTGTTTGTTTTTAAATTTGTCAAAAATTCAAAAATTAAAAAAATGTTGATTGAATATGCCGAAACCCTCACGGATGAACAAACAAGATTAATTTCACAAGATTGACAAAAGATTTTCAAACTGTCAAATATCAATGTGTTGTAAATCATGGGGGTACTTTATGCATGTTATATTTTCCCCAAAACAGAGCATGTAAAGCAGAAAGTTGATGGCGAGACAAAAGCTATCAGTATCATGTTGTTAAATGTTCTTTAAATGTTTTGAATTTTAGGGGGAGTAAGCGTTGTCAGAAAATCCAAAAATGAGTTGTGTAAAAAGAGGAAATGATAGTACATCAGTAGACAATCACAGTACGCTAAAGAAATGGAAAGTCAAATGTGATAAGCGGTCTCACTGATGATATACCAGTAGGTTTTTACACGTTTAGTAGATTGTTTTCGAGATATAAACCTAAATATCAATACTTGCTTATCTCGTGGGGAACATCTCTCGGATATATGGTTAACCCCCGAAATCTTGTTTGAGAGATTGCCTGATTCTGAGATACTAGGTCTTTATACTGTTTGATATCTGGGGTATTATACCTGGTCTTCTGATATTGCGGAAGCAATGGCCTAGACCTCGTATAATACTTTACGCGCTTAAAAGCTTACCCTCTGCATAAAAATTGATTAAATATCGAAAGATACGAATCAAGTGCAGTCGTAAAGAAGATTCCCAAGGGGAACACACCTCAAGTAGAGCCTTCATCTCTTTGACTGAACGGAAGTTCATACCTGAGCTCTCAAGGTCTCGCACTAACCCAGAGAACATATATCAAATTAGTATATTCACCTGTAAGACTGAATCTAGGGAATTTTGATACGGGAGTATATTCTGAAGTGGGACACGCGAATAAGTTTAAGTTCTTAAAACACTAAATCCATATCTTGAAACAGTTGAACTTTGTGTGAAAATTTAAGAGGATCTGTATACTGACAATCCATGTGAATAGTTTAGAACTTAAAGTGTTAAAAGCTCAACGGTGCTAGTGATTTGTCATAAACTGATATGATCCTCTAACGCGAACTCAAATAAAAATATTGTTTGTAAATATTTCTTTACTGCTTTATGTTTTAGAAAAATACAAAAAGATTTTGTTTTCACTTTAGTTTCGACAACCGATGTCTGAATGCTGAGTTTCAAAATCTAAGTATGCTGAACGTGTTTCTGAGAATAAAACAAGTTCATTAATTTGAAACTTGAAGTTTTTATTCAAAAATCAAAAACAGTTTGTGATATCTCCAAGGTCATTAAATTGGACTTGAATGATAAATCGTGAAGGTTTTGGATTCTTAAAATTGTCAAATCTATAAAGCAATTTGATAGGGGGAGAGAGTCAAGTTAATCCTAGATATATTCATATTGTTATATTTGTGTAATAGAGACATGTTCTTGATTAAAAGATTTTCAGAGGGAGCAACTGAAGCTGAAGACAGATCCACGGGGAGTCTGTTCGAGAAAGAGGGAGTTTTTGGTTGCTGAAGATGTCAAACCTTCAAGAAGACTCAGAGAGAGAGAGAAAAGATAAGACGCTACGAGATTGACTGCGGCAATATCCAAGGGGAGTCTGTGAGTGCAGGAATGTCTATTGCCTCCGTCAATCAAATCGTAGCAGAAATTAGAAGAAAACATGGTTTTAAAGTGTAATATATAGGAGATAGTCAAGGTGGCATTATTGTAATTACTTGGAACTTTCTCTTAGGGCCTTACCTATAAATAGGAGGCTAAGGCTAGTCTTAAGAGACTTTTGGAACTTTTGGAGTTTGGAGCCTAGAGAGAGAGAGTCTAGAGAGAGAAAGTCATCAAGGTGATTCACGGTGCTTGTACGTTGTTATACATTCAACAGAATCACAGATTTTATTCGTTCTTGTGTTCGGTCCACGCACGTGTACGGATTCCACACGTCACACGTGTCGTTACACAATCGTTCGGGAGTCGTTTACGGTCCTACAACGCGCTCACAATTGACAGTCCCACCTTTGAATATTCCCCCCACCAGTCCCATCTTTCACCTATTTTTCCTACACCGGTCCCCGTTAAAAAAACCTTAACAGAGTTAAGCTTTTTTCCAAATTACAAACACATTTTTTATGGTTTTTGATCAGAACGACGATACAAGTCCATTGATGTAAAACTTACCTCGAAATGGTGCTCCAAATGACTTGATTTTTGTTAATTGGAAATTTAAACACTCGAATTGAAGCGTCGTTTTCATCATTTGGAGCACCGTTTCGAGGTAAGTTTTACATTAATGGACTCGTATCGTGGTTATGATCAAAAGCCGTAAAAAACTGTTGTGGGGAATATTTAAAGGTGGAACTGTCAATGGCCAATGACCTCTAGTTGGGATTATTACATGCCAATTCCCTCAAATATATATATATATATATATATATTTATACTATATAATAAAAGAAAATTATAAGAGACATATGTCACAATTGTAAGTCATTTACATTTTGGTTTTTTTGCATCTCTCTTTCCTTCTTAATTATGAATTACTATTATTTAATTATTGATATTTGTTATATTTTCATTAACAAGTAAATTTAATATGAAACTAATTATAAAATCTCTAAATAAAGTTATTTTGTTGATTAAAAACTTGTATTTAAATCTCTAAATATCACCAAATTCAAAGTTATGTTTGTTAAAATATTATAAAAATGAAAGAATAATGACACTAATTGTTTTTCTCTGGGTTATCTCTTAAAATTTTCAGTGGTTAGATGGTTTGAATGATAAAATATGTCATTTAATAAAAAATATAGGTGGCATTAAAACATCCGAATTTTAGCCCTTAATTTTTAATATGTATCAATATTTCTAAATATATGTAAGGCCATGGATTGTACTCTAATATTTGGGGTGTTAATGGTGTGAGATGACATTTTAACTGGCATTGCAAACCACTCCCTCCTTGTCTTAAGAGGTATTAAATGGGTTATTTGTTAACATGTTACCGGATGTTAAGATATTGAATTAACTATTCTTTTATTTTTTTTTAAAACTAAAACCACTAACATTAGAGTTAGATAAAGTTTGTGGGATTAAACCATTTCCTTGAAGTAAGACATAGTGAAATGGGGGGAAATAGGTGATATGGCACTTAGGTGAAGTTAAGGAGGGTTAATGTATACTCCAATGCTTAATTGTAATTTAGTAAAATTAACGTTAATCAGCTACAGAAAAAAGTTAATACATAATATAAAAAAATGTTCTAAAAATTAACGTGACATAATTTATAAATGCCACACCAAATTTCATTTCTATATATTTCTAACAATAATTTAGTTTAATTAACATTAATCAGCTACAAAAAAAAGTTAATACATAGTAGAAAAAAATGTTTTAAAAGTTAATGTAACATGATTTATAAATGCCACACCAAATTTCATTTTTGTAAAGATATATCTTGACAGCCATATATGTTAATAGATAACAATTGATTTTATTCAACCCGTGAAATACACAAGTTTTTTGAATACATAATTTCATTTTTTTAATACTCGGTATATCACATTACATTTTTTACAATTTTTTCAACCCACACGGGATTCTAACCTAGTGAGCTATATAAGGAAACACACAGTCAAATATGTTATGACAATCATCCAAAAATAGACTATTGTCGTCTAAATCAGATTCAAATAAAAAAATCAAGATTTGATTCTAAAGTACTAAAAAAGAACTCGTAATCAGAATCCCAAATCGGGCGAGCGAGATCAGACACACCATCCATAAGGAAACACACAGTCAAATATGTTATCTCAATCATCCAAAAATATACTAGTGTCATCTAAATCATATTCAAATAAAAAAAATGCAAGATTTGATTCTAAAGTACCAAAAAAGATCTCGTAATCAGAATCTCAAATCGGGCTAGCAAGATTAGACACACCATCCATGAATTAAGCAGGATCATCGTCATCAAACTACATGCTGAGCATGTCTTGTTGCTCCATATCTTCTTCCAAACTTCTCCACTCAAGTTTTTAGGGTCTACATTACTCCAATCTTCTTAATTGAGAATAATTTCCAACAAAATCACAGGTACCAAGTGAGCAATTTCTTGGTTTGGAGTTCATGAATTAGTGAGCAAGGTTGACTACAGTCCACCTGTTGATCTCAACATAAAGGGCAAACAAGCTTAGTTTGTTCTCTCCCTTTATTTATATTTGACTTATCAAACTGGTCAAGACAATTTGAGTGGTGGGAACTCGTGTCACAAATGTAAGGGCGACATCCTTTTTTCAAGAGAAGAACAAAGTAGAAGTACAACATTGTGTGGGCTTCTTTTTGGAACGGATGTTGTTGATGAAGAAGAACTCATCTATTTTGCCCCTTTTGTGTTTGGATTTCCCTGTAGATGATGAAGACAATGATATTTAGGGCTTTGTTATTTAATTTTGGGCTAAAAGGGTAAAGGGGTTTAAAAAGGATATCATATATGCCATGTCATTGCTCAGTCAGCGTCCACGTCATTAAAAAAATAAACAACATTAGAGTTTTTTAAATATTTTAACCAACATAATATCTTTAAAGTAAAAAATATATATTTTTTAACTAATAATTAAATTCATATTGAATTCATTTGTTTAATGATATAATAACTATTTTTGATTAAAAAAAATAAGCATCCATAATTAGTTAGGAGAGAGAGAGGCGAAGAAACAAAAAAAACTAGTAGTTTATAGATAATATAGATATAGATGACAAAAGAGTTAAAAGAAAAAATAAAATGTTTATAGGTATGGTTCGGGTAGATTTAGAGGCGGCTCACACATTTTTTTAGACCAAAAGCCAAGTAAAATTTTCCACCCTTAGTGAAGTAGGTCAAATAAAACAATAGATAATAATGATAAAATATTAAGAAATAGAATAAAACATTTAAATATGAGAAGTGTTTTAATGTGGTATATATTCTCCTCCATCAAGGATAAAGTTTCAACTCTTAATTGATGATCTAATACCAAAAGGCAACATTTGAATATTGGAACACACAATTTAACCACAATTTCACTTATGACAATAGCATATATAGTAAGAATATACTACTTAGTTTCTATAATCCTTGTAAAAAAAGGAAAACAATTTATATGCAATAACCTTTAGCTGAACATTTGATGCAAGGAAAAACCATATACCATAAATTTCATTACATAAAAAGTAATACTTGAAAATATGACTTGAAAATCTTTATAACAAATCATAAAACTACATGTATCAAACAAAAACCCAGATTCAGTATAGACGAACTAACAACTAACCCCTAGTGTAAGGTTGAATTTAAATTTTAAAATCGTAAATGTTTAACATTACCATGTGCAGTCAAGATAATCCTATAAGCAATCAACATGTTATGAAGGATTGACATATGTTCTTCAGATCCCTGCACGATGAAAACGATAACATGTAAGCATGCTACATTTGTAACAAAATCAATAATGACGATAAAATTAAAGGGTTCTCGCCAGAATAATAACTCAAAAAAAAAATAGAAGAAAATTGAAGTGACAAAACAAAGATTAAAATGCTTACCTGAGATGACCTCGCTTGTTTTCCTAACATTGGCAATGAAGTTACCAATTAGGGTTGTTGACAACGGCACCCGCAACAAGAGAATTAGGTTTTATGATTGTGCATTGAGTAGGGTTTGATAACTTCTTATTTATAGTATTGGACCACTAAATAAAATTGGACTTTTTTTGGGCCTACAATGCCTGTCCAATTTGAAAAGGATAAAAAAACACGCAAAAATTCAAAAGTGAGATTGTTGTGATTTGTAACCTATATCTCTATAGTCAAAAATGAAATACTTACCGCTAAACTACAACAAGATTATCTGTCACATAGTTAAATTACATATTAATATCCACATCACACACACACATACATACATACATATATATATATATATATTGGGTCAGGATTTAGAGAAAATGGTGGAAAGTGTGAGAATGGTGAGAACGGTTATGGATCGTCCGATCAAAACAATCTATGGACTAGATTGGCACGGTGCCGTTTTCGTAAATAACATCAATTTTATTATGTGGACACGCTTCATTAAGGGTAAAAAAGGTAAAACTTCATTTCTCACATAAAACTCCGTTGAAATATAGAACGCCAAATAAATACAAAACGCCAATTTTATCAATGCGTACTTTTTTCTGTGTTTTTATTTAAGCTCTCAGGCTACAAAAACGCCACAAAATGTGAAAAGCCATAATATATAACGCCAAACCTTACATCCGGATAAATGTTAATTACATTTTTTGTTCTAAAAATAATATCCCGCCTAAACTACGCGCCAAAAAATCCTATAAATAGAAACGTCTCACCACCTTCCGTTTATCACACAAAAAAAAACACACAAAAAACACAGTGGTTCTTAAAAAAATACAACTCAATGTAAAACGCCAAAAAATACAACGATGGAAAACATATTTTCTTTTATACTCAGTAATATTCTGCATGAAGTTTCGCTGAATGATTTGTTAGGTGAGTGTAGTAAGATTTTGCTCCATGAGATGGACAAAATTCAAGAAAGAGGGACTGATGACACCCATATGTCATTTTGTCTTCTTTGTTCTTGAAGAAGGTTTGGATGATTAGAAGAGACCTATCCCAGTGTAAATGCTACTTTGGCCTCGATGATTATAATGAAGACGACGGGCAGATAGCATCAACCCACACGGGGTCGATCTGTGTCTCCAACATCCACAAAGACACTTCAACACATGAACAAAGAAAATAAACCACGCCAAACCCAAAACGCCATTAATTTGTGACAGTTCTTGTAGTTTCAAAAGAATAAAGAGACTGATGACACTGAAGATTTAGAGCATAAATTGCTTCTATTTGTTTTTCTTTTAATTTTCTTTATCTGTTGTTTGTTATATAATTTCAGCTAAGAAACAACAAAGTACATTAATACTATAATGAAAAATATAATAAAACGCCAAACGAGCAAATGCTTGTAAAACGCCGTCATGCCATAAAACGCCCCAAAAACTACCAAAATATAATAAAATTACTTTGAACAAGTACTATTATAATATATCTAAAAAAAACTTAAAACAATGTGCAAAGAAAATAAAACAAAAAAGTCCCATCGTTATCTAAACGCCATTGGAAAACAAAACGCCATAATTACAGCCGCCAAAGATTAGACGTGTTATACCATAAAAAACAGATGAACCTGAAAACAAAACACAGTAACTGCAAAAACAGTAAAATGAAACAACGGAAACATAATTACTAACATTTATTATATTGAAAGCCAAATACTTGGGGAATTGAATTTATTTATCTTTTTCAAAATGCCATAATTACCTGTCATGCGCGGGAAAAAGTCAATATAAAAGAAGACCATGAGAACACAAGCTCAAACACGCCAAAACATTGACTAAAAACGCCACATATTGTCCAAAACGGCAAAAACATCAAAAATGGCTTAGGTTATTGCATGGAGGTTTGAAAGGAAAGAGAAACGATTCATCAAAAAGTTCTCTGATAGGAGAAGGGTGAAGGTAAAGACAATCCAAGCCATGCTTGGTATGAATGAAGGGGTTCAGAGGGATATCCTGGCGCTTGGGGTTCCAATGGCCAACGATTGTGACAGAACCCGAACTGTAATAAAATGACTGAAGAGAAAATTTCTGGCAGAAGATGATGATGATGATATTGACGATACTCCTCTACCAACACTTAGCAGTTGGGTGATGCATGAAGAAGAAAGAACGGTTCAAGTGACTTATAAACACGGGGTTCAATATTCATTGCCAATGGAGGAAATGTTGAAGACAGGGATGCTATCTCTCATTGAACAACTATGTGATTTAGCACCTTCGAACGATCCAAAATCCAAGTATGCAATGATATTCAAGAATAGGCTGCAGCAAAGAAGAGATGAGCTAATGGCGTTATACGCCAATCTAAAATTTGATGATGATGAATCTGAAGAAAGTGATGAACAAAGCGATGGGTACATCTCCGATGTAATCCCATCCACGGAAGACTATTAGTTTATTTTGATTTCGTATTATTGTAATTTTATAAAATATTAATCTATGGTAATCAGTTATTAACAAAAAGACCCAGAACGCCAAAAAAATGACATGGAAAATGCCATAACGCCAAAAAAAATAACTATGTGACCCAAAAAGAATTAAGTCAACGAGAAGAAATCTGGGAAAAATAGTAAAACGCAAAGTAATTAATGATTCTAGATAACGCCAAAATTATCTTGCACGCCAAAAACGAAGCAGCATGTCAAACACGAAAATCGGGAAAGGAGAAGAATATAGTAAAGTCAAAAAAACCCCTCGGTATATAGGGGAAGGTTCAAATGAAAACGCCTTAAAGTGTGAAAACGGTGAGAACGATTCTCAGCCACAAGATCTTTGTGCGTTGTGGCTAAGTTTGATGCAGGCCATTTTTGTAGATACTAGGAACCTTAGAACTATCAGCATGGTAAAATGGGATGATCCAAACAAGGTTGCACATGCTAATCACATGCCATTTCCCCATCACATTTAACCGTCCATAATTTTTTTATACGTGATTATTTAAAAAAAACATAAACCATAAAATCCAGCGTTTTTTAATCTTTCCAACGACTATACTATTGATATACTTTTCAAAAAAAAATGAACTGGGTTTTTATGGCATTTTCAAATTTGTTTTTTATGGCGTTTTCAACTTTGCTTTTTTATGACGTTTTCAACTGGGTTTTTATGGCGTTTTTTCTAAACCTGGTGTATTTATGGCATTTTCAACTGGTTTTTTCATGGTGTTTTTATTGAACCGGGTGTTTTATGGCGTTTTCAAATGGGTATTTCTTGGCATTTTTCATGGCGTTTTCTGAACTGGAACTATTTTTTGAATTAGTTTGCTCACCTTTTATCGTTCCTTTTTTATGATACAAACTAATGATTCTTAAAATAAGAAACGGTTTAAAGCGCCAAACCGAACTGTTAAACCGCTAAACCGGATGCAACCTGGCCGTTTGATTTGTCTTTCTCTGAAACCCTAGTTAGCAGTTCAGCCCACATTTTTTGTAAAAAGCGGCTATTGGGCCATGAACACTCCTTGCTAAAATATTGAAAAAGTGTAAAGATATATTTCTACATAACGTATTTTTTATATACATTGTAATGGATTGATGTATGTTGTGTTGGGGTTGCAGGTTGTACCCCTTGATCAAGCAAGAAAAATATATCAAGCATTAAAGCAAAAGGATTACCTGTTGCGTTGGTTGAGTACGAAGGGGAGCAGCATGGTTTTCGAAAGGTTAGAAATATATTTAACGTCTTGTTTTTTATGTTTATTTTTTCAGGTAAAGAGATTAATTACTTTGGATGCGTAATGTATGCTGGCCGAAAACATTAAATTCACTCGAACAACAAATGGTGTTTTTCGCACGTTTAGTGGGACACTTTAAGGTTGTAGACGCAATCGTTCCCGTCAAGATTGAAAACTTCGACTAAGAAGTTTGTATTTTTGTACCTCTTTGAAGCTTAATCGTCTTAGAGGTGACATTTTCGGCCTATTTATTTTATTTTCATTGTGTCAAATAAGCAAGTCAAAAGGGTTGAAACTTAGCAAAATGTAAACATATCGAAATTTCCTCTTTTCTTAGACAATATAGTTTTTTTTTTTTTTTTTTGAATAAATTTGGTTACTTTGTTTTATAATGTTGACAGTTCTTTTAGCATTAGTTGTCAATACTTTTCGCACAACGGTTGGCCCTTGAGTTAGTTACCAAGTTACTTTTTTTATTTGGTTTGGGGCAAATTACGGATTTGATAGTTGATTTACAATTTTTTTTATGAATTCGGCCTCTGCACTTACGAGGGCTAGTGTTAATTTAGATCCTTAGCGGCTTCGCATTAGCGACATACATAAAGTTAACCAAAGGCCCCTTTTATTTCTCTGCTGACTGAGTCCTTTCCTCCGAACTCAAAATAACCGTGGGCACTGATCCAAGCAATATTACCATATGTTATCTCGATTTCATCATGCCCCATGTGAACATAAAAAAAAATAGAGTTAATTACTGTTTTCGTCTCTGTGGTTTGTCAAAAATAACGGTTTCAGTCCATTAGTTTAAAAATTGCGATTTCAGTCCATTAGTTTCATTTTCGTAACCATTTCAGTCCACTTTTCAAACGGCGTTTGTTTTATGCAGTTAATGGAAGCACGTGCTTGTCACGTGATGGGCAATTTGGTCATTTCCATTCCAATTCTCACAAACCCAGTTGTATGAATAAGGGGTAGGTGGGAATTGGGGGTGAGAATTGGAATGGAAATGACCAAATTGCCCATCACGTGACAAGCACGTGCTTCCATTAACTGCATAAAACAAACGCCGTTTGAAAAGTGGACTGGAATGGTTACGAAAATGAAACTAATGGACTGAAATCGCAATTTTTAAACTAATGGACTGAAACCGTTATTTTTGACAAATCTCAGGGACGAAAACAGTAATTAACTCAAAAAAATAAGATAAAGTAAGGGTTTCTATTCGAACGCAATCAGGTTGATATAAACTGTTATGGATCAAAGTATTGAGCGAATTATAAAGAAGAAGACCAAAAGAGAAGAGAAAATTATCTATCACATTATTTAGGTGGGTTTTGGACTTTTGGTCTTTGTGTCGTACATTAAATAAGTAATTACATTAGTTTCAGCTGGAATCATCACCTACCATTTAGCATATATTCGTGAAGTTCATATGACATAAAACTAAAAAATTGACTTTAGAAATATTTTTTAAGATAAAAAGCTAACTTTGTAAGTGCAGGGACTATTTGTGAAAGCAAACAATGTCATTGATATTGAATCCATTAAAATTGTAATCAAAATGAATTTGTATTCTGACACAAATGCATGGACCAAAGGTGTAATTTACTCATTAGAATTTTATACTAAAAAAATCTATATCTATATCTATACTATATAATAAAAGAAAATGGTGAGAGACATCTACATATACAAAAACAGGCTGGGGGAATAGTGCCACGCAGCTGCGTGACACTTCCCTATTAGACCAACCATTTTATTATTTTATATTCGTTTTAAAATTACGGTTTCGTCCTTAATTTAAAATAAAATTACGTTTTTGCCCCCACTTCAAAATAAAATTATGTTTTTGTCCCTCGCACAAAATTACGATTTTGCCATCGGTTCAAAATTATGATTTTATCCCCAGATTACAATTACAATTTTGGCCCCAGTTCAAAATAAATTTTTGCTTTTGCCCCAAACTAAAAATGACGATTTTGCATTTTCGCCCCGTTTCAAAAATTATGATTTCGCATTCAGTTTAAAATTATGTTTTTGCCCAGTTCAAAATAAAAGTATGTTTTTGTCCTCCAATTCAAAATTACGATTTTGCACTCAGTTCAAAATTTTGATTTTGCCCCGGTTCAAATTAAAAATATAGTTTTGTCCCCAGCTTAAAATTACGATTTTGTCCTCAGTGCAAAGTTATATTACGATTTTGTCTTTGGTTCAAATTTATAGTATTGCAATCACTTTAACTTTTGGCAAATTACGATTTTACCCAAGTCAACAAATACAACTTTGCCCTTAGTTCAAGTTACAGTATTACTATCGTTTTAGTTTTTTTAGCAAAACTATAAAAGTGTTTTTTTAATTGGTTGACTGGATTTAATTTTTTTCCATGTCAAGGAGCTGCCTAACACCCGCTCATTAATCCTGACAAACTACAGTTTTGCCCTTAGCTCAGAACTATGGTCTTGTCATCGTTTTAGTTTTTTTCCTAACAAAACTATAATAGTGTTTTTTTTAATTGATTGATAATTATTCGGCCATCGCCCCGCAACGCGGGCGGGGTATCAACTAGTTTGTCACAATTGTAAGTCATCTACATTTTGGTTTTCCCATCCCTCTCCTACTTAATTATGAATTACTATTATTTAATTATTTTGATAGTTGTTATATTTTCATCAACAAGTGAATTTAATATGAAAGTAATTATAAAATTTCTAAATAACGTTATTTTGTTGATTAAAAACTTATATTTAAATCTATAAATATCAACAAATTCAAAGTTATGTTTGTTAAAATATTATAAAAAAGAAAGAAGAATGACACTAAGTGTTTTTCTCTGGGTTACCTCTAAAAAATTGAAGCATTTAATGTGGTTAGATGGTTTGAATGATAAAAATGTCATTTAATAAAAAAAATAGGTGGCATTAAAACATCCAATGTTAGCGCTTAATTTTTTTTATACGTATCAATATTTCTATATACAAGGCCATGGGGTGTACTTTAACATTTGGGGTGTTAATGGTGACAAGACATGTTAACCGACATTGCAAACCACTCCTTCTTTGTGTTAAGGGGTATGAAATGGGTTATCTGTTACAGATGTTAAGATATTCAATTAACTATTCTTTTATTTTTAAACCAAAAACCACTATAAATAGGGTTAGATGAAGTTAATGGGATTAAACAATTTCAGTGGAGTAAGAGATAGTGAAACTTTGCCTTATAAACAGTTGAAACCGACCGAACTGTTTAAACCGAAGCAAGTCAGTCGGTATGGTTCGGTTGATTGTTCGCTTTTGGCAGTTTGGAGCCTGGAACATGTTAGAACCGGCCATTTAACGTTTATTATTTTTTATGTTTTTTTAATTTTATTTCTGGAATCACAGTTATTACCATCATGAGCCTTCTTTATAGTTTTAATTATTTTAGTAATGAACTGACCATTTAATGCTTATTATTATTATTATTTTTTTTTTTCATTTTTTGGAATACACAGGTATAACCATCATGAGCCTTCTTTATAGTTTTAATTTTTTTTAATACAAACGAATTATTTTGAAAAGAAAATAATAAAAAGGTTGGTTCCAACTGCCGAAATGAAACCCCCCCCCCCCAAACCAACCAATGCGGCAGGGTTTTGTGGCGTTTGTAGCAAGTGATTCAGCCTAGAATTTCCATCAAAACCGGCTGATGAACACTCCTGGTTGCTATGCTGTGTTACAGGTTGTACCTCCTGATCAAGCAAGAAAAAATTATCAAGCATTGAAAGCAAAAGGAATGCCAGTTGCTTTAGTGGAGTACGAAGGGGAGCAGCATGGTTTTCGTAAGGTTAGAAATATATAAAATGTCTTTGTTTTTTATTTTTAATTTAATTTTCTGGAAAAAGTAAGTTGGTTACTCTAATATGTGTGCAGGCCGAAAACATTAAATTCACACTTGAACAACAAATGGTGTTTTTCGCATGTTTAGTGGGACACTTTAAGGTTGTAGACGAAATCGTTCCCATCAAGATTGATAATTTCGACTAAGAAGTATGTATTTTTATATCTTTTCACACTTCACTAGCTTAGCGGTGACCTTATTGGCCTATTTTCCTAAATTGGTTCATGGTACGTTTCTTTCTTTGGTTAAACAAGCAAAGTCAAACTGGTTAAATATCACTCAAAACTCTTGGCTAAATGAAAACATGTTAATTTTAGAGTGAAAGTTAAACTTTTTGAACATTATTGTTATGTTATAATATTTACAGTAAATGTTTTTTAAAGACAGGTTGTGCTGTGGAACCGACGGTGATCTTATGGTTTGTGTTCGTCCCTCAAAATTTTAAGTGGGTTGGACGATCAGTGTACAACCCGGTCGTTATATCAAACATATTCTTCAATTTACAGAATCGTTTTGTTGGTCCACGATCGGTCCATATGTTGATCGTGGTCTTACTTTGTTTGGGTATTTAACATATATAATCTTATATTTATCATTACAACTAATATACAGAAAAGGAAGAAAAGTGCAACATATCAACGTAAAGGATGATTTCTGTAATTTTTGTAGTTCAAGAATGATTCGTGCAATAACGAAAACACTAATTTACTTTAATTTAGTATGCATGCACCGAATTTTAAATGGGTTGCGATAAAAGGAATTTGGGCCGGTTTGCTGAATTTGACTTTTTCGACATCGGTTTTTGAAGTGTTTTTTTTTAACGGTCAACAGATCCTCCAAATTGGGTATTTGAAGTGCTTTTAAGATATCAGTTTATTGTTGATGTGCTAAAAGTGGTCTAATTAAGTTATAACTAAATTAAACCCTAAACTAGACTCAAAAGTGAAGGAAATATTGACATAAAATATGTATATTTTTTAGCATATCAAATATCCCCACACTTGACCCTTTTTTATTCCCGAAAAAATATGCAATGGAATCATAACTAGGATAAATGGTTTCAAAAACTTTTAGTTAATTTAATTAAAAAGATATAAACACGTATAGCCACGAATACCGGTATTGTTATCCACTTAAACCCAACCGCAAACTCATTAAGCCCTTTTTATGCTAGCATTATGTTCAAGTTAACAATCAATTTAAGGGTCTCACACTTAAGGTCCACAAATCCACCTAATCCTATATCAAGCTTATAAGGTAAATATAAAAAATCTACCACTTTATATAAATAACCCTTATGTATTTAAAATTAAATTTTTGATGGAATGATGGATGATGATGAGCTTTAGCAAATTTTTCATGTTTAACTCAGAGGGCATTATCACTAAGTCGCTATCCCAGTGGGAAACACCATGAGCCTCACTTTTTTTCTTTAACTTCCACCTAGCGGGTATACCACACCCGAGTCACCATCCCAGTGGTTAATAACATAGGCTTCAGTTATTTATTCTTTTTAATTAGCTCATATAAATGAATGATGGAATTTTTTTAGGCGCCACCAGAATCCGGATTTATTCTAACAAAAAGGATAAGGTGTGCCAATTTAATTAAAAATACTTATAGGCTATTTACTTATAGCGGTACCTTTTATACCCTCAACAGTTTCGGCTTTTTTATTTCTCCTAAGATGAGAACCCACAAGACTCTTTAAGTTGGTTGGGCCAACCGGTACATCCCAGAAAATACGTCTTCTATCTATTTTATCTTTTATAGATAATATTTTAAAAACCAAAAATCCCAATTTCTCTATCATTTTCCATTTATTTGCAAAAAAATTTCTGCAACATTTTCTCAGTTTCTGTTTTTTTTTTTTGGATTTTTTATAACACAAACGACTCAATGAAACACTACGACTCAAACAACAGTTTCCCATCCCCACACTTAAACTCTACATTGCCCTCAATGTAGGATGGAAACCGACTAAAAAACTAAAAATAAATAAGAACTAAAAGAAAAAGGGCAAATTGGAAAGGACTTAGCTGGTTTTATGACGCGTAAGCTCCAAACTCTCGTCCAATCCAGCTCGATCGTATAGCATTTCGGTCGTCATAGGCTTCGACTCTGACTGGCGTACTTGGTAAATGCCTGATATTCGAATCACCCGAATGGCGATTGAGTACGGGTGGTACGATTCAAACCTGCATAAACAAAAACAAGCAAAACCAAAGTAGTACCGACTCTAAAAAAACGACTCAAACGATGCTAACTTAGACTCAATATACAAAAACTACGACTCTATACAAACTCTATGAAACCTCCCCATACTTGAATTTAACCAGGAGGTTTCTCCTTTATCCAACCTTTATCCAACCCCTTTAATTTTAATTGATCATCATTCTTTATTAGAAAACCAATGATGAAATTACAAAATATCTTAAGACATGCAAACGGGTCGGACCACCAAAATTTAAATTTACCTGGACCAAACCTGATATAAGACATGTAATGAGGAAGATGGTTGTCTCTGCACTTCAGTTTCTCCTTTTGCTTCTGTTTGCACCATTTTAGTATCCTCAAACTCTGTCGGTCCAAGTTCTTTCGCACCTTCTCCCGTGTTCTTGTCGGTGTGTGTGGCGATCCAACTTCTAGCTTCTCCACGGGCCAGCTATGAAACTCCTCAGCCACTTCCTCTTCTACTATGTTTGGTATTTGTTTGATCTCCATGGCCCGGTGTCTCTACAGGTAATGTCTCTAGATAGGCGAGATCACCAACCGGGTCAAATTCTTCATCTTCAAGAGTTGGTAAACCTACCAACTCATCACCAAACTCTTCCTCCCAAGATGGTATATGCTCCTCAATCATCCCATTGTCCATCTTGTCAAGTGGCCATTTTTCTACTTCTTCACTCAAGGCTGCGGTGTAGTCGAGCACCTCTAACTCTGCCTCTTCTACTACCCCTCATCATCACTCCAAAAGCCATCATCGATATTCCATGGCGTGGGACACCAATGGCTGGAATTAACGACTTGTTGAATCGGAGGTGGGACTGCAATGTCCATTATAGTCTCCTGTTCATGGGTGTGATCCTCATCTTCTTCATACAAGGGCTTAAAATGTGAAACCTGCACGACATCATCCTCACAAGAAAAGGGTAAATCTGATTCATGAAAATTATAATAATTAAAAGTAGAATCGTAATATTTACTTTGCAGTGGGATCTCAATGCACATTTCTCCCCCCGGATCTGGTATTGTGTAATTCATCTCACCATTAGCCATTTGATATCCTAAATAATTTCCATTCCCATCATACATGTAATGGCCTTGGCTCTTCAAGCACTTTGATCTTAAACTATCAAGTGCGGCTTGAATCTCCCTATCTGTTTCCTCCTTAGCAGCCTTTGTCACACCCTGACTTTTGCGGAAGCGTGATTATGGTGTGACTTGCTTAATACCATTGCATTCAATCATAACAACATCTATATGATAAAACTGAAGATGTTCATTCATTAAATAAGTTTTAAAAACACAATAACTACATTGTTCTAAACCATAGAATTCAAATTCGAGTACAAACCATGCAACTTGTTTAAGAGTTCACAAGGACTCGACAAAAGATATTAAATATTTATAATTTTTCCTTTGGCAAAAATATTTTAAGATATACTACTTAGAAAAATTATTTATAATTTTTCCTTTGGCAAAAATATTTGTATTTTCATATAAGTTGCAAAAATAATATATTTTCAAGTCTAACTTAGAAAATATATATATATATATATTAACTATTTTTTCCCCAAAATGATATATTTCATATTTATATGAGAAAATATATCTTTAATCCCAATAATATTGTATTTTATGTTTGTTGAGAAAATATATTTCTTTCAATATAATATATCTTCTAAAAATCTCAAGAAAAATATATATTTATACTTGCCAAAATAATATATTTTTCCCTTGTCAAAAATATGATATATCCTTGTAGTAGTTGTAAAAATCATATTTTCGTTTCCTTTTTGTCCAAAATATTATTTACCAAAAATATACTTGTAAATAAATTTTCGGAATATTCTTGTAAGTTATATTTCTTAGTTCGGTTTCACCAATATTTTGTGTGAAATGTGTATATTTATTCCTTGGAATTTTGGTAATATTTTGGATGGTAATTCTTGGTATTTGGATGTGTTATACTATTTCAAGTCCTAAAATAATATAACTAATACACAAAGTATACAAATAATCACACACATGTCGTCTTCTAAATATATATTTTCCTAAATACATATTTAGTCTCTTTTATTTATAAAAACCAACCTCCAATGATTATAATTTTTGTAACAAAAATTATGGCAAAGTTTATGTAACAATTTATGGTTGAAAATACACTTGTAAGTGCATGTTTATATATATTTTCTAAGTGTTTAAATTTTAGGAAAATTTTGCCATAGTTTCCCCTAAAAATGGAGGTTTCCATGCTTTCAAGCATATCATTTTCTTTTGAAAAATCAATGCAATCAATCTACAATCAATAATAAACAACCTTTACTTACCAAATTTTGCCAAAAACAAGTAATAACTACTACTTCATGAACTTGAATATTTGTAAAAAATTGTAGTAACTTACTAGTGTTCTTAGTAAGCCTTGTTATCCTTTAAAGTGTGAGTGATTCTTTAAAAACATCATTTTTAAAGAATATAGATCTTTACAACTTTAAATCATATTTTTCAAAAATGTTTCTTCTTTGATTTTTCTTGTTAACAACATATTTCTACACTTGTTTTAACACTAAAAATAAGGTTTGTTTATGTAAGAACCAAGATTTAGTAAAACTTATATTTTTAACTTGGTTTCTTGAGAAATCATCCATAAATCTTTAGATCTACAAGTGTTACTACTCACTTTGATCATTATTTTTCAAGAAAACATTATGTTCTTTCAAGTTCATGATCTTTGTGTGGATGATCTATCATCCTACAATATTTCTACTTTCTCATCTTGCTAGATTATGTTTTTAATCATGATCTAGCAAGATCATATGATAATCTACATCATATATATGAACCAAGAACAATCATCAAGCAAATCAACACATAAACAACTTAGTTCTTTCAATAAACATGCTTATGTTCACGTTTACATATTGTGATTCTTAGTGTTCTTCAAAGTTATGAGTATGATTCTTCTTTTAACCACTTAAAATAGAAGTAAACTAGTAAGATCAAGATTCTTACCACTAGCACATGGCTAGGGATGATCAAGTGAAGAAATCAAGTGGATAAAAGCAAATGAAAGAGGTTCTTGAACTTCCGAAAGCTCCTAGCTTCTTTGTATGATCTCTAACACCTTTGTAAGTATGTAAAATGAATGGAACTTGATTAAAGATGGTGGTTGTGTGTGTGTTTGAGTTCGGCCGAAGGTAAGCAAGGGAGGAAGGAGAGAAGTGTGTGTTTAGTGATGAATGAGAAATGAAAGTCTTGTGTCTCTTATGTCTTCTTATAACCCATAACATGGGTTTCACCAACGTATAATATGTTTATGTCACACCCCTATTTTTACGTGTCACCGGTGGGCCCGGTGGGGAGTATCGTGACGTAGTTGATATCACCATAAGTCAAACAACACAATATATAAATGCACAGCGGAAGCAAAGATAGATTCATTTCAACTTTAATAAATTGTAATATTAAATATCACGAAATAGTTGAAACGGATCCACAGGCGGATCAAAATAAAATAAGATATTGTTCAACAGTTTATTTGACATCCAAGCTTGCGAGACTTATTGAGGACGCTAGAAGACAGCCAGCCTAGTACGAGTAGTACCTGCACTTAACCTTTTGGAAAATACGTCAGTTTACACTGGTAAATACAATTTAACTGACTCATTTTGAAAAGGTTTGAAAATTTATTTGAATGCACGTGGCACAAAACATTTTATAACTTGGGATAATTATGTGAATATAATCTTGTAAATGAATTACATGTTACTTATGCGTTCAGTAGCCCGATCCGTAGACCGGGTAAAAGATCAATAGACACACCACATTATTTGGTTTGGCACCGACAGGTGTACGCCTACACCCCGTGCTTAGGTCATGGCCATCTCGTAAGATGATGCCAAGGATATCCGGGACATGGTCATTAACCCCCCAAAGGCTTTAAGCAAACAAAACATTTCAAAACGTAGCATATCAACGATTTAACCTCTATTGGATTAAAGATTCAATGCCGGACCAAGCGGTATTTTATATACCATACCCCAAGCCCGTATAGGGAAAATAAGTTAAAAGTATTTACCTTTGTAAGTATAAATCACAATTAGCGAGTGAAGGTAGCTTTTACTGGTTCTTCTATTCTGGAACAAAGGTTTATAATAACCTATTAGATTCCTAACGGGTCTTTATTTAAGCCTAAGCTTAGACCGGTTAGCTTTTAAGGACGATACGGTTCAAACGCACGATTAAGCGAAGACCGGATAGAATGTGATTTAGACCCGACAAGTTTGAAGACTTGTATAATATGGGTATACTAAATACATTCTGGATTTTGAGACAAAGATGATAAGGTTTGACCCGTTTCGGTCAATTTATGCAAACTAGTTACATAAACCGAACCGAACGCGAAAAGGGCGTCACGGGTAACCATAAGAGTCATATGCAAGTTTCCTGAGTTAATATGCCTTAAACATGTTGTGATATCAGTAAGGTATCTTTTATTATGCCCCGAACGAATTTAAAGCCAACTTATGCCTCAAAAGGGCATTTTGGTCATTTAAATGTTTATAAAAGAGTTTAATTAGTCATCTGAGTTACAGGTCTGGTTTATTCAGTAAATATACTTAATTTAATAGGTTATAATAGTAGGGTATGACCTATATGTGAAATTTATCATTTAAAACCAAACTATGCATTCTAGGGGTATTTTGGTAATTTCACAAAGGCTTAAAAGGTCAAAACTGGAAATCTGAGTTTAAAAACTTTTACTTACTGTTATTATATAAAAATATACTAAAAATATCAGTAGGTATCAACCTTATATGTTTAATATAGTTTTAGTACATACTATGCGTTAAAAACGCTTAAAAAGCGATTTGGAGCCATTTCCGGGTTTTTAAAGGAAAGCTGATATTTTTATAATTCCAGAAGGCTCAAAATATTTTATTTAACAAATAAAATCAGTAGGAAAAGGTTTGGGGTCAAAAGGATTTGTAAAACTCATTTTATGGCTTAAAAGGCAAAATCGGTATTAACCGAATTAAACTTAGAGACCTATGTTATACTCAGCCAAAAATTAAATAAAAATCTTCAAAAATCCCAAAATATTATATTACATCAGTGGGTAAAAAGTTTGATATCAAAAAGTGGGTTTAAATAGGTTATACGCTAATTACGCCGTTTAAGTAACATAAAGCTTTCAAATTACACTAATGAGCATAACTACTAATCTAGACCTCAAACTGATGTCAAATTTTAGGTGCAAGTTTATAAATCAGTAACTAAGGTTTCTACTCTTTTACTTTTCAAAAATCACGTTTTATAATCAAAAGGGCATAATAGTCAACATTTAAGCATTAATCGGAAACATGCATATGAATCGGATAAGTAATGAACCAAGTTGTATAATCTCAGAGAGTTATACTTATGTGAAACCTGGTCCAAAATAATCTCTAAGGCAGATCTTAAACATGCATGAACGGATCAGAACTGAAAGTCAAAGCAGAAGTCAAATTATGCGACTTTCGGTTCCGATCCGGGTTTAAACTGAAAATTGTCGAGTTGAACATGTTGGGATATGTTCTTACATTAGTTACCAAGTTATTTTAATGATCAAACAGGTTGCATGTATCCTACATTGCTAATTATGCTTAAATTTGCAAATAAACATTCTGTTGACTTTTTAAAGTAAGCTTTGACTCGACAATTAACATAGTTAGAGTGGGAATCTGAAAGTACCCTTTTAAGGGTTTATTACCCACATAAATACCTACTTATAGGTACTTTCAATTCGAGAAATGACTGAGCGGATTTCATTTAATCTCGAAGTCAAACTTAAATTACGACGGTTTGACTATTAGCTAATTAACTAAGCTAAAACGAATTAGAAAGGGTTAAGAATACTTACAAGAGTCCTAATCACGACTAGGAAGCCTAATGAATCCTTGTTGCTGACCAGAGAGCTCCAGAATTGAGAATGCAAGTGAATGTGAAATTGTTGCAACAATGGGTGTTCTTAAATATCAATTTTGATCTCACTAGATGATGCCACAAGGGTCTACAATTGTTATAAGATCCGTCCAGGTGCCCCTCTATGCATGTAAAACCATTGGTGAGGCTCTGGTATCAGATAACAGCTGTTTACAATCGATTCAGAACTGAAAACTGACATCTGCGCATTATTCTGCGCTGGCAGGTCGTAGGCGGGCCGCGAAGGCCTCCTCGCGGGGCGCGTACAAGCTGGCAACCAGCCAAACAAGTTTCCAACTTTTACATTTCAGTCCCTGGTCCTTTGTTACGTGGTTTTGGCTATTTTTCTTGCACTCTTGACCCTCAAACCTGATTTTTAAGGGCCTTAGGACATCTACAAACTTGGTTAGGTCCTTGGTTAACTTTGTGCTTACCCGAAAAGTCACGAATTTCAACGTTAACGCATTTAACCCTTCGTGCACGGTTTTGATCATAACTTTCTCATACGATAACGAAACTTTATGAAATTTTTATCACATATTCTAGTGAGTATATTTTATCATTTCAAAGCTTCGGGTTTGCCAAAAGGTCACTCAGAGGTATACTTTCAACATGTTGACACATTTAGCCCCTGTAGTTTGTAATTCCTCACTTTCTTTCATTTTCTTCTTCGTATGATCCATGATTTATTCGTTTAAGATTATAAACAACATGTAGGGTTATTGTAGAGCCTATTTATCCATTGTTGACACTTTGGACCCTTATATTCACATAGTTTCACTGTTTGTCAATTTTAGTCCCTCTAAAGTACTTTTTCACATATTCCAAGCTTATGACACGTGTCAATACATTATTGGACGTAAATTTTCGAGGTGTTACATCCTCACCCCCTTAAAAGAAATCTCGACCTCGAGATTTACTGAAACAAATGAGGGTATTTTTCTTTCATCATGGATTCTACCTCCCATGTGTATTCGGGACCTCTACGGGCATCCCATTTGACCTTTACAATAGGCACATGCTTCCTTCGAAGCTTCTTTACCTGTCGATCCTCAATCGACAATGGTTTTTCCACAAATTTCAAGCTCTCATCTATATGTACATCCGTATGTGGTATGACCAGTGATTCATCAGCGAAACACTTCTTCAGATTACAGATGTGGAACACGTTATGTATACTACTGAGCTCCTCAGGTAAGTTTAACTTATAGGAAACTGACCCGACACGTTCGATAACCTCGAAAGGTCCTATGTATCTCGGGCTTAGCTTGCCTTTCTTACCAAATCGCATCACTTCCTTCCAGGGTGACACTTTAAGCAATACTTTGTCACCTACTTCGAAGTGAAAAGATTTACGCTTTGGATCAGCGTAGCTTTTCTGCCTATCTTGGGCAGCTTTCAAGTGATCGCGAATCTGGACAATCTTGTCCGTTGTTTCAAAGACTAACTCAGGTCCTGACAATTGAACTTCTCCTACTTCCGCCCAACATATAGGGGTTCTGCATTTTCTACCATATAATGCCTCGAAAGGCGCAGCCTTAATACTAGTATGGTAGCTATTGTTATAGGAGAACTCGATCAATGGTAGGTGGTTATCCCAACTGCCACCTAAATCAATCACACATGCTCGAAGCATGTCTTCCAGCGTTTGGATGGTACGCTCACTCTGCCCGTCCGTCTGTGGATGGTAAGCCGTACTAAAGTTTAAGCGCGTGCCCAAAGACTGTTGGAAACTTTTCCAAAAATGAGAGGTGTATCTCGTATCTCGGTCAGAGATAATCGATACTGGTACACCATGTAGAGCTACGATCTTATCTACGTACAATTGAGCTAACATGTCAGAGCTGTAAGTTTCCTTAATGGGAAGAAAATGTGCTGACTTGGTCAGTCTATCTACTATGACCAATATAGTATAGTTTCCCTTCCTTGTTTTTGGCAATTTGGTGATGAAATCCATTGTCACCATCTCCCACTTCCATGTGGGAATTTCAGGCTGTTGAAGTAAACCTGACGGCTTCTGATGCTCAGCTTTGACTTGCGCACAAGTCAAGCATTTAGCTACATAGGCAGCTACAGACTTTTTCAAGCCTATCCACCAGTAGTTTGCCTTTAGATCCTGGTACATCTTATCAGCTCCAGGATGAACGGAATATTTGGAACTGTGGGCTTCCTGGAGGATAACATCCCGAAGTCCTCCATAAACTGAAACCCATATTCGTCCATTCAATCTCAGCATTCCGTCCTTGTCATAGGATAACTGCTCCTCAGTTACTCCTAACTTTTCTTCAGGATAGTTAGCTTCCAACACAGCTTCTTTCTGTGCAGCTAACAAGCTTTCGTTCAAACTATTCTTTATTTCAATGCTCTTGGCATTGATTCTTATTGGCTTCACTCTTTCCTTCCTGCTTAAGGCGTCAGCAACTACATTTTCCTTTCCTGGATGGTATCTTATCTCACAATCATAATCATTTAGAGTTTCCATCCGGCGTCGCTGCCTCATGTTCAAGTCCTTCTGATTGAACAAGTGTTGAAGGCTCTTGTGATCTGAATAGATCACACACTTGGTTCCATAGAAGTAGTGCCTCCATAGTTTTAATGCAAATACAACGGCACCCAGCTCCAAGTCATGGGTGGTGTAGTTCTTCTCGTGCACCTTTAGCTGTCGTGAAGCGTAGGCAATAACTTTGCCTTTCTGCATGAGTACACAGCCCATACCAGTGTGTGATGCATCACAATACACCACGAATTCTTCTATACCATCGGGAAATGTTAACACTGGTGCATTGCTCAACTTTTTCTTCAGAATGTCAAAGGATTCCTGCTGCTTAGGGCCCCAATTAAACTTAACCTTCTTACGTGTCAACGAAGTTAGGGGCGCATCAATCCTTGAGAAGTTTTCGATGAATCGCCTATAATAACCTGCTAGACCCAGAAAGCTGCGAATCTCAGTAGGCGTCTTTGGCTCTTGCCAATTCATAACTGCTTCTACCTTAGCGGGATCCACTTGGATACCACTCTCACTTACCACATGTCCAAGGAATTGGACTTCTCGAAGCCAAAATTCGCACTTCGAAAATTTGGCGTAGAGTTTCTCATGATGCAGAAGTTTTAGAATACAGCGAAGATGTTTCTCGTGGTCCTCTTGGCTCTTCGAGTAAATAAGGATGTCGTCAATAAAGACGATGACGAATTTGTCCAAGTAAGGCTTGCAGACGCGATTCATGAGATCCATGAATGCGGCCGGTGCATTAGTGAGCCCAAAAGGCATCACTAGGAACTCGTAATGACCATAACGAGTCCTAAATGCAATTTTATGCACATCTTCATCTTTGACCATCAACTGATGATAGCCTGACCTCAAGTCGATCTTAGAGAAGTAGCTTGCCCCTTGCAATTGATCGAACAGATCGTCGATCCTGGGCAAAGGATACCTATTCTTGATAGTGACTTTATTAAGCTCACGGTAATCGATGCACAGACGCATCGATCCATCCTTCTTCTTGACAAACAAGATCGGCGCTCCCCAAGGAGACGAACTAGGTCTAATAAAACCTTTGGCTAGCAGATCATCTAATTGCGTCCTTAACTCCTTCATCTCTGTTGGTGCTAACCTATAAGGCGCTCTCGCTACTGGTGCTGCACCCGGGATGATGTCAATTCGGAATTCCACTTGCCTATCTGGTGGTAAACCAGGTAGTTCTTAGGGAAAAACTTCAGGATATTCTGAAATGACGGGGATGTCTTCTATTTTAGGCTTTGGCTCATCAATAGTAACTTGTGCCATATAAATGACACAACCCTTCTTCAGACATCTGGATGCCTTGAGCATAGACACTTGCTTAGGCAATCCATGCTGGGTATCCCCCTGAATGGTAAGCGACTCACCAGACGGAGTTTTGACTACCACTTGCTTTCTGTTGCACACGATCTGGGCTTGGTTATGCGATAACCAATCCATACCTATAACTATATCAAAACCGGCTAGCTTAAAGGGGAGTAAGGACAAAGGAAAAGAGTGATTCCTAATGGATATAACACACCCATCTAGCACAGTTGAGGCGGTTTCTATGGTTCCATCAGCTAGTTCCACCTCATATTTCACACTTAAGGCTTTTACAGGCAATTTCAACAACTCACAAAACTTATTATCCACAAAAGACTTATCTGCTCCAGAATCAAACAATACTCTAGCATAAACATCATTTATGAGAAAAGTACATGTGATCACGTTGTCATCCTGAACAGCTTCCTTAGCGTCCATCTTGAAGACCCTCGCATTGGTCTTTTTCCCATCCTCGGTTTTCTTGGTGATCTTTGGGCAATTGGACTTAATGTGCCCTTTTTCATTGCAACCGTAGCATGTTGCATCTTTCAACTTTTTGCACTCCAGAGTCTTATGTTCTGAAGATTTGCAAATCCCACAGGGCCTCGGCTGAGGCTGGGATTTCGACTCAAGTCGGCACCTCCTAAAATGCTTCTTCTTGCAAATCTTACATTTGGGCTTATCCCCAGATTGTTGCCCGTCCTTCTTAGGCCCCGACCCTTTCTTGTGGTCGTTACTTCCTCGGTGCCTCTTTTCTGATCTTCGTGAGGTATCGTCCTCACGCTTCCTCTTACCTTCGTCTGAATTCCTGAGCGATCTCAACCTGACTAAGTCTAAGGTAAGAGATAGAGATAGATCAGCTGCTGATCTGAAGGTTGCAGGCCTTGATGCCTTGACACTGGCTTTAATTTCTGGGGCTAAACCCCCGATGAAGCGAGCAATCCTTTTAGGTTCCGGGGTTACCAAGTACGGAACCAGCCTAGATAGGGTATTGAAACTGGTGAGGTAAGCCTGGCAATCTAAATTCTTCATCACCAATGATAAGAAATCTGATTCGATTCTTTCGACTTCGTGCTACGGGCAATAATTCTCCTTAATGAGAGCAACGAACTGATCCCATGACAAGCTGTAGAGTGGGATCTTTCCGGCAGCTTGAATGAGAGACTTCCACCATGCCAGTGCCTCTCCCTTAAACGATTGGGATACATATTTCACTACGTCCCTCTCAGCGCAACCGCTGATGTCTACAACCATGTCCATTTCATCCAACCAAGTCATACAATCTATTGCTCCTTTCTCCCCGGTGAAGTCCCGGGGTTTGCAAGAAACAAAGTACTTGTAAGTACAGGACTTGGTATGTGGCTTGGTATCAAACACCATCCTTTTTGAGGGAACACTGTTGTGATTAGATGAATGTCGATCATCATCTTTCTTGAGCTCATCTTTCTTAAGTTCATCTTTCTTAGAGGGCGGTTTGCTATGAGCCTCCGAGTGTGTCTTTGGCTTGGAATGTGGTGCGGATCGGCTCCTACTTCGGGTCCCGCTTGACTCACTATACTGCCTATTTATTGCTTTGGTAACAGCATTATCTACTAATGCTTGCAGCTCTGCACCAGTTACCAGTATTTTAACATTTCAGGGTTTTCCTCTGGACGACTGTTTATTTCTTCTGACTTGGCCATGTAGTTTTAATTGCTACATAAAGGAAATAAGGACAAGGTTCATTTAGAAGCCTAAACAGTATTATCGTTCTTGACGATTTATTAACCATGGTTTTTAATAGCCATTTTAGTTAATTTATTCAATAATTTCATTCGGGATTTTTACTAGTAACTTTTTAGAATGAAATATAATATTGGCATAATAGGCCTAGTCACGTGGACAAATTTCTAAATTATAGATTTAGATCTTACAGGATTTAGTTACTAGGGTTTGAATTCATTACCTTTCTTGGCAGGGAGTTTATAAACTACGACTGCCCTTTTGTCTCATATGACAATAATTGTAGCCCGTAGGCATCACATCACAACTGGATGTTTAAATAATAATAAGGAATTTGGATAATTTATAAAAAGGGTGACATGTGTGATTTTGCGGATCACATTAGTCGAGAATGTTAACATGTTTGCAGATGTTAACAGAGATTTGAATCTTTTTAAACTGGTTTTACCATATTGGCCAGGTCTTATTATGACATACAAGCTAGGTTTTACCTTTTAAGATTCCTATTATTTTATTAAAATGGTAATTTAAGAAAAAATGTTATTTTTTTCATTTATTTATATATTCCATTCATGCACATAATTTTAAAAAAAATGAAAAATTTGAACTAACCATTCCAACTAAAATTAAACTAGTACAAGTTTGCCCTAAACGGGAATTTTACATAAATAACACGCCCACGCAGGGGCCAAACTAACAAACAAACCCACGCAGGGGCCAACTAGAAAGACATGCCCACGCAGGGGCAGAACACAAAGATATGCCCACGCAGGGGCAGAGTACAGAAATAAATGTCCTCGCAGGGACATGATTACAACACTAAAATAACAAACAAACAAAGGATTTAGTGACCCTTCTTGCTTTTTCCCTTGATCAAATCCATCATTTTCTTGAACATCCCTCGGTTATGCCTACGTTCTTCCCGCAATTCATGCCGCACCTCCTGCCGCACCTCATTTATCCCATGAAGGATTTCTTGAAATTGTGGTGGTGACATCACCGGCGTCTGCGGTGGTTGCTGATAATGCGGAGGTTGAGGGGGCGGTGGTTGCTGATATCCATATGGTGGGTATCCATAAGTCGGTTGTCCCGTAGTCCAGGGACCTCCATAGTGACCTTCCGGATGGAGAGTGTTGTAGTTCGCAGCTACCCAGTAGGGATCCTCTGTATAGTTATAATTTGTGTGGATCGGCTGCTCGAAGGGATTATATGCCGCCGCGCCAGTGTAAGTAGGGATTGGGTCTCCAAAACCCAGTGGTGGTGGTGGCGGTGGCGCGACTGGCGCAGAGTTTATTTCTGAGACGGATTGTGAAGATTCCCCCATCTCTGGTTCTTCTTGGAGTGGCGAGTATCGGCTGCCACTTGAAAGTGGAGGGGTGCTGATGCGCACTCCCCCTCGCGAGGATATCCGTGCGTTCGTTCTTCTTCGCCTTGGGGGTGAGGGAGGCTGAACCGGAGGTGGTGGTGGCGGTGGAGTGACCGCGACAAATCGGGAATCCTCGGAAGGATTATGCTGCTGCTGTGGCTGCTGCTGAGGCTGCTGCTGGTGATGCAGAGGAGAGTTGTGGTAACTGGGGGTAAACGCCTAGTCACACAGCCGGAATCTCTCCTCGTAGCTGTCGGGACCATTATACGGTGATCCCATAAAAGGTGACCCATCCGATATTTCGATGGGGTGGTTCGGAGTTCCGGATGGTGGAGGTACAGGATCGGTATCCTCATCTATATCCATCGGGTTGCCACCGGAAAAGTGATCTTCGGGTCCAAGTGGGTTAAAACCCACTGGTGCTCCAAGGTAGTCGGCATGGTTAAACTGGCATTGAAAAACAGGCGACAGGTGGTCGAAAGGTGAGTTATGTCCTTGAAGTGGTATGTAGGACTGGTGGGAGTTGTGGGGCTCATTTTCAGAATGAGGCCCGAAAGAGTGTGGAATAGAAGGGGAGGTACTCAGTGAAACTGAGCGCCCAGCAGGCTCAATGTAGGTCCTCCAAGGCTCTTGAGGACCCGGGTTGTTGGGATCAGATGGTGTTCGTCGGTGCGAAGGTCCGGCTTCATGGTCATTTGGGGCGACATATGACCCTTTTCCTCTGCCTCTTCCCCTCATCCTTGGTGGCATTTTGTCAACCTGTCAAAAACAAATAAGTGATACAACAAGACAATATATAAGACAAAGTTAGAAATAAAACAATTTGGATAATTCCTAAGTTCTTTGTCTAGACTCGAGAATTCGAGGAATGTGCAACTGTGTAACTGAGATTAAACACAAAAGGCTAGTGTTTAATTCCCTCAGTGTTGGCTCTGATACCAACCTGTCACACCCCTATTTTCACGTGTCATCGGTGGGCCCGGTGGGGAGTATCGTGACGTAGTTGATATCACCATAAGTCAAACAACACAATATATAAATGCACAGCGGAAGCAAAGATAGATTCATTTCAACTTTAATAAATTGTAATATTAAATATCACGAAATAGTTGAAACGGATCCACAGGCGAATCAAAATAAAATAAGATATTGTTCAACAGTTTATTTGACATCCAAGCTTGCGAGACTTATTGAGGACGCTAGAAGACAGCCAGCCTAGTACGAGTAGTACCTGCACTTAACCTTTTGGAAAATACGTCAGTTTACACTGGTAAATACAATTTAACTGACTCATTTTGAAAAGGTTTGAAAATTTATTTGAATGCACGTGGCACAAAACATTTTATAACTTGGGATGATTATGTGAATATAATCTTGTAAATGAATTACATGTTACTTATGCGTTCAGTAGCCCGATCCGTAGACCGGGTAAAAGATCAATAGACACACCACATTATTTGGTTTGGCACCGACAGGTGTACGCCTACACCCCGTGCTTAGGTCGTGGCCATCTCGTAAGATGATGCCAAGGATATCCGGGACATGGTCATTAACCCCCAAAGGCTTTAAGCAAACAAAACATTTCAAAACGTAGCATATCAAAGATTTAACCTCTATTGGATTAAAGATTCAATGCCGGACCAAGCGGTATTTTATATGCCATACCCCAAGCCCGTATAGGGAAAATAAGTTAAAAGTATTTACCTTTGTAAGTATAAATCACAATTAGCGAGTGAAGGTAGCTTTTACTGGTTCTTCTATTCTGGAACAAAGGTTTATAATAACCTTTAGATTCCTAACGGGTTTTATTTAAGCCTAAGCTTAGACCGGTTAGCTTTAAAGGACGATACGGTTCAAACGCACGATTAAGCGAAGACCGGATAGAATGTGATTTAGACCCGACAAGTTTGAAGACTTGTATAATATGGGTATACTAAATACATTCTGTATTTTGAGACTAAGATGATAAGGTTTGACCCGTTTCGGTCAATTTATGCAAACTAGTTACATAAATCGAACCGAACGCGAAAAGGGCGTCACGGGTAACCATAAGAGTCATATGCAAGTTTCCTGAGTTAATATGCCTTAAACATGTTGTGATATCAGTAAGGTATCTTTTATTATGCCCCGAACGAATTTAAAGCCAACTTATGCCTCATAAGGGCATTTTGGTCATTTAAAGGTTTATAAAAGAGTTTAATTAGTCATCTGAGTTACAGGTCTGGTTTATTCAGTAAATATACTTAATTTAATAAGTTATAACAGTAGGGTATGACCTATATGTGAAATTTATCATTTAAAACGAAACTATGCATTCTAGGGGTATTTTGGTAATTTCACAAAGGCTTAAAAGGTCAAAACTGGAAATCTGAGTTTAAAAACTTTTACTTACTGTTATTATATAAAAATATACTAAAAATACCAGTAGGTATCAACCTTATATGTTTAATATAGTTTTAGTACATACTATGCGTTAAAAACGCTTAAAAAAGCGATTTGGAGCCATTTCCGGGTTTTTAGAGGAAAGCTGATATTTTTATAATTCTAGAAGGCTCAAAATATTTTATTTAACAAATAAAATCAGTAGGAAAAGGTTTGGGGTCAAAAGGATTTGTAAAACTCATTTTATGGCTTAAAAGGGCAAAATCAGTATTAACCGAATTAAACTTAGAGACCTATGTTATGCTAGGCCAAAAATTAAATAAAAATCTTCAAAAATCCCAAAATATTATATTACATCAGTGGGTAAAAATTTTGATATCAAAAAAGTGGGTTTAAATAGGTTATACGCTAAATACGCCGTTTAAGTAACATAAAGCTTTCAAATTACGCTAATGAGCATAACTACTAATCTAGACCTCAAACTGATGTCAAATTTTAGGTGCAAGTTTATAAATCAGTAACTAAGGTTTCTACTCTTTTACTTTTCAAAAATCACGTTTTATAATCAAAAGGGCATAATAGTCAACATTTAAGCATTAATCGGAAACATGCATATGAATCGGATAAGTAATGAACCAAGTTGTATAATCTCAGAGAGTTATACTTATGTGAAACCTGGTCCAAAATAAGCTCTAAGGCAGATCTTAAACATGCATGAACGGATCAGAACTGAAAGTCAAAGCAGAAGTCAAATTATGCGACTTTCGGTTCCGATCCGGGTTTAAACTGAAAATTGTCGAGTTGAACATGTTGGGATATGTTCTTACATTAGTTACCAAGTTATTTTAATGATCAAACAGGTTGCATGTATCTTACATTGCTAATTATGCTTAAATTTGCAAATAAACATTTCGTTGACTTTTTAAAGTAAGCTTTGGCTCGACAATTAACATAGTTAGAGTGGGAATCTGAAAGTACCCTTTTAAGGGTTTATTACCCACATAAATACCTACTTATAGGTACTTTCAATTCGAGAAATGACTGAGCGGATTTCATTTAATCTCGAAGTCAAACTTAAATTACGACGGTTTGACTATTAGCTAATTAACTAAGCTAAAACGAATTAGAAAGGGTTAAGAATACTTACAAGAGTCCTAATCACGACTAGGAAGCCTAATGAATCCTTGTTGCTGACCAGAGAGCTCCAGAATTGAGAATGCAAGTGAATGTGAAATTGTTGCAACAATGGGTGTTCTTAAATATCAATTTTGATCTCACTAGATGATGCCACAAGGGTCTACAATTGTTATAAGATCCGTCCAGGTGCCCCTCTATGCATGTAAAACCATTGGTGAGGCTCTGGTATCAGATAACAGCTGTTTACAATCGATTCAGAACTGAAAACTGACATCTGCGCATTATTCTGCGCTGGCAGGTCATAGACGGGCCGCGAAGGCCTCCTCGCGGGGCGCGTACAAGCTGGCAACCAGCCAAACAAGTTTCCAACTTTTACATTTCAGTCCCTGGTCCTTTGTTACGTGGTTTTGGCTATTTTTCTTGCACTCTTGACCCTCAAACCTGATTTTTAAGGGCCTTAGGACATCTACAAACTTGGTTAGGTCCTTGGTTAACTTTGTGCTTACCCGAAATGTCACACCCCAAAATCCACACGCGGAATACCACCGCTTGGAGGCGTGACTGACCAGGATCAAGCCACCAATCATATCGAACCTAATAAGTAATAGATGTAATTTAAACCAAACGATATGAAAGGTGTTCAACAACCAAAGTATAATATCAATATTTAGCGGAAGCATATAAGTAAAAGCCCAACATAAGTAAAGTATGAAATGTCATAGTGTTTAATCAAAGCATTCACGATCCTTGTCCACAACGACCGCGCCTCCCGTGCAAGCTCCAAGAGTACCTATGGTCCTGCAAGGCATGTAACAGAGAGTCAACAACTAGTTGAGCGAGTTCACAGTTGGTTGTTCAGTAATAAGTTCGTTTAACAAATCGTAAGTTCGTTTATAACCATGCCGTGTATCAATAGGCCATTTGTATGTTCATCTAGTGGGGGTTCCCATGTTATAAGTCCAATTAGTGGGGGCTTCCCATGCTGTAATTTACTAGACTAGCTGTATCCATAAGTATCCTTCCCAATCCGAGGATAGTAGTAAGCATAAGTTTACGTAGGTTTTACGTAAGTGCCCTTCCCAACCGAGGACAGTGGTACGTAGCGAGTACGTAGATTTAGCGCTGGCGTCCTTCCCAATCCGAGGACGGTAGTACGTAGGTTTTACGTAGGTTTAGTGCTGGTGTCCTTCCCAATCCGAGGACAACGGTACGTAGGATTTACGTAGGTTTTAACACTAGTGTCCTTCCCAAACCGAGGACAGTACGTAGGCTTTACGTAGAGTTTGGCACAGGCATCCTTCCCAATCCGAGGACCGTGGTAAGTAGTCTAGTAGTGACCTAAGTACAAGTAATCATTCAATCCCATTCCCAACCCACCGGGGAATCCCATGCCTTGGTAAGAGTGTGAACTCACCTTGGTTTGCTCGGTATGCTAAGTTAAGTGCTCGCAAGTAATCAATCACGTCCTATAGTGTGCACGTATACTCAATTAGTTAACATTCGTAATGTTTCTCATGTAACTAGCATCACAAATAATATCGCAGAGTGTGTCTTGCACTTAGCAGCGTGTATCATGTAAACAGTTAAATCCAATTCATGCAAATTTTCATTCAATCTAAAGTTGTTAACTGATAACACACTTTAACCGAATTAACATGTTTAACTGAATTAACATATATAACAGAGTCAATAAGCTAGTAGAGTTAATAAACTAGCGAAGTTAACGGACTAACAGAGTTAACAACTAACCCGGTTAACAAGTTAATAAAGTTAACTTATTTAACAGATATAATTATTAGGCCAATCAACCTTGGGCCGAAAACATATTTGGGCCGAAAGCCCTTAAAGAGCCGAAATCCCTTAAGCCGAAATCACCTAAGGTGATTTCGTTGGTGTAGCGATTTCTTTGGATGGGGTGTTTTCGCCAGTTCCATCACCATCATCATCATCATATCAGTTACGTATTATCAACAAATCTGAATGATCACATATATTTACTTAATCTTATCTACAATTGAGAATCATCGTTCCAATCATCATGCAGCAGATCCATTATTCAAATCACCATTTAGACATGTATACATATTCATATCAAAATTACATGTTTACTGTCATCAACACATGCCTTATCATTATTATATGCACTAACATCTTAATTTGTTCAATTCACCTACATCACTTCCCAAGGTCAAACAACCTAATCATGTGCTCTTATCAATTCCAGCCGACAATTGTTAATGTTTTCATGTTATCATTGGACCACAACATGTAGTGGGCTGCCATTATCATCACATGATACCTACAATATTAATAGAGTACCTATGCACCTCTAATTGTTTAATCAACAGCATACAACAATCAAATCATAGGAGTAACATGCGATCACAAAGACAGAATCATTATTGCCAAGCACACATGACCGATCATATTACATTCCATATACCAGGCAGTTCATGAACAACCACATAGGTTTACATACCTATCGATTAACATCATAATCATACAATAAAAATCTAGATCAACAGAGTATGTAAATCACTAACCAAAGACCAAACAAGAAGGGTTTGGTTACGATTGAGAGGGGGTGCCGTCAAGTTCCAAGGGTAGAGAGAGAGAGAGAGAGAGAGAGTGTGATTTGTGATTAGGGTTTGCCAAATAATATTCACGTAAGAGTTAAACAGATACTTATCAACTCACAACTGGGCCAAAGCCCATTTGATTTTTCGGCAACTACACATGGACGAAAACACTTAGGTGTTTTCATCCATGAAGGTGTTTTAGATGGGGGTTTTATGTGGTGGGGTTTTCGGCTAGGTTAGTTTAGTAGAGTCTCACATTATAAAATGATTAAACATTCCAAAAATGCATGATATGCACACTCACAATCTAAATATGTATAACACACATATTACATATCACAATTATCAAATATGTATAACACACATACTACGTATCACAGTTATACATTTATATTGCACCTCAATCATAATAAAAGCACGCTTAGTAAACAAGTACAAATTAAATCGAATAGAGACCTTGAAAACCCGAGTTGTCACATTATTCCCAACTTGAAAGAAATTTCGTCCCGAAATTTAGCATGCGGTTACTGAGGAAGCTAGTTGTGTTGTGTCGTTTACTGGTTTTCCTGGGGTGTCACATCATCCCTCCGTTGATTTGGAATTTCGTCCCGAAATTCTGTAGTAGCTTCAGCCTCAGTAGTGGTTGAACTGGTTCCGAATAACTGGGGATACTTAAGTTTCATTTGATCTTCACGCTCCCAGGTGAACTCTGAGCCACGACGGGAGTTCCAACGAACTCGTACAAGAGGTATTCTAGTGTGCTTGAGGGCCTTAACATCCCGGTCCGTGATTTCAATTGGTTCCTCGACGAATCGCAACTGATCGTCGATAGTGAGCTCCTTCAAAGGAACTATGAGGGTCTCATCTGACAGACACTTCTTCAGATTCGACACGTGAAAGACGTTGTGAACTGCACTGAGTTCAGCTGGTAAGTTCAATCTGTAGGCCACCCTGCCTATCTTCTCAATGATTTCGAATGGTCCAACGTATCGTGGATTAAGTTTGCCGCGTTTGCCAAAACGAACAACACCCTTCCAGGGTGAAACTTTGAGTAGCACTCGATCCCCTACCTGGAACTCGAGTAGTTTCCTGTCTTTATCTGCGTATGCTTTCTGACGGTCACGAGCTGCCGCCATGCGTTGTCGTATTTGAGCAATCTTTTCAGTAGTATCAACTACCATTTATGGACCTGTGATCTGACTATCACCCACCTCTCCCAACAAAGAGGTGACCGGCATTTACGCCCGTACAATGCCTCGAATGTAGCGGCTTTAATGCTGGTGTGGTAGCTGTTGTTGTACGAGAACTCCACTAACGGAAGATGTTTTTCCCAGCCGTTTCCGAAATCGATTACACATGCACGAAGCATGTCTTCTAAAGTTTGAATAGTGCGCTCAGACTGCCCATCCGTCTGAGGGTGATAAGCTGTGCTCATGTCTAAACGAGAGCCAAAAGATTTGTGCATTGCTCACCACAGTTCTGAAGTAAATCGTGCATCACGATCAGAGATAATAGAGGTGGGCACCCCGTGCCTCGAGGCAACTTCCTTAAGGTATACGTCTGCTAGAGTGGAGAACTTATCCGTTTCCTTAATAGCCAGGAAGTGTGCAGACTTAGTGAGTCGATCCACGATCACCCAAATAGTGTCATTCTCACGCTGAGATCTAGGTAGGCCAGTAACAAAATCCATGGAAATTTGCTCCCATTTCCATTGTGGTATCTCAGGTTGTTGGAGTGGGCCTGAAGGTTTCTGATATTCCGATTTGACTCTCGCACAAGTCAAACACTTGCTAACGTAGGTTGCTATATGAGCTTTCATGCTAGGCCACCAATAAGTAGTTTTCATGTCGTGGTACATCTTATCCGAACCAGGATGTACTGAGTAGCGATACTTATGAGCTTCATCCATTACAAGCTCGCGTAAGTTGCCATAGAGTGGGACCCAAATGCGTCCTGTGACGTAGTAAGCACCATCTTCCTTCTGTTCTAAGCGTTGCCTTGGGCCGCGTAGGGCTTCAGCCCTGACATTTTCTGGTTTCAATGCTTCTACCTGAGCATCTCGTATCTGAGAAGGAAGACTAGACTGTATAGTGAGTTGTAAAGCTCGCACGCGTTTAGGCGCGGTGTCCTTTCGACTGATGGCGTCAGCCACAACATTGGCTTTGCCTGGGTGGTACCCGATCGAGCATTCGTAGTCATTTAGCAGTTCGACCCATCGTCGTTGTCGCATATTCAGTTCCTTCTGTTTGAAGATATGTTCGAGGCTTCTGTGGTCAGTGTAGATAGCACATTTGGTACCGTACAGGTAGTGTCTCCATATCTTAAGTGCAAAAACAACCGCTCCCAGCTCTAAATCGTGAGTAGTGTAGTTATTTTCATGAACTTTGAGTTGGCGTGAGGCGTAGGCTATAACTTTATCCCGCTGCATCAACACACATCCAAGACCTTGGATCGATGCATCGCAGTAGACTACAAAATCGTCCGTGCCTTCAGGCAATGAGAGGATAGGTGCGCTACAAAGTCTATCCTTTAAGTGCTGAAACGCTGTTTCCTGTGTATTACCCCAACGATAAACAACACCTTTCTGCGTTAGTAGTGTAAGCGGCTGTGCAATCTTTGAGAAGTCCTTGATGAACCGTCTGTAATAACCCGCCAAACCCAAGAATTGGCGTATTTCAGTTGGTGTGCGAGGTGCAGGCCAGTTTTTGATCGAATCTACCTTGGATGGATCGACATGAATCCCATCCTTGTTTACCACATGGCCTAGGAAATGGACTTCACGAAGCCAGAAGTCGCATTTTGAAAATTTGGCGTACAGCTGTTCCGTTCGAAGAAGTTCCAAAATAAGTCGTAAATGCTGCTCGTGTTCCTCCTGACTCTTCGAGTAGATCAGAATGTCGTCGATGAAAACAATGACGAACTTGTCAAGGTAAGGTTTGCACACCCTGTTCATAAGATCCATGAAAACTGCAGGCGCGTTCGTTAGCCCGAAAGGCATGACCAAAAACTCGTAATGGCCGTAGCGTGTTCTGAAAGCTGTTTTGGAGACGTCCTCATCCCGGACTCTCAGCTGATGGTAACCTGACCTCAGGTCTATCTTGGAGTAGTAGCTCGACCCTTGCAACTGGTCGAATAAGTCGTCGATACGCGGAAGTGGATAGCGATTCTTCACAGTAACCTTGTTCAGTTCACGGTAGTCAATGCACATTCTGAATGTACCGTCTTTCTTCTTCACGAATAGCACTGGGGCTCCCCAGGGTGAAGAGCTAGGTCGTATGAAACCCTTTTCCAAAAGTTCTTGCAATTGCTTTGATAGTTCTTCCAGTTCAGTTGGAGCTAAGCGATAAGGTGCTCGAGCTATAGGTGCTGCTCCTGGAGCTAGCTCGATCTGAAATTCGACCTGGCGATGAGGCGGTAACCCAGGTAATTCCTCAGGAAACACTTAAGGAAAGTCGCGTACAACAGAAAATATCCTCTAACTTCTTCTCTTTCGTCGATGTATCTGTAACGAGTGCTAAAATAGCTGTGTGGCCCTTTCGCAAACACTTATGTGCCTTCAAGAAGGAGATAATGCCACTCACGATACCACTCTTGTCGCCTTGAACTTCGAGAGGTTCTTTTCCAGTACGGGGAATGCGAATGATCTTCTCCTTGCATAGGATCTCTGCTTGTTGTTGGGATAACCAATCCATCCCAATGACGATGTCGAAACTACTCAAGACTATAGGAATGAGGTTGGTGGAGAATGTCTGACCAGCTAAGACGAGGTTACAACCCTTGACTACTAGAAGATTGCTGACCAGGGCTCTGATAGTCATCGATCTTTCGCTGCTGTGCCTGGAACTGAACCGTAGTTGAATCCTTGCTGGAGGTTCCATCCCACTTTCGTTTATTGTCACTGGGAATCGCAGAAGTAGTAGTAGCAGTAGCACCGATACGCTTAGGCAGTTTGTTCTGTTCCACCGCCTGGTCCGTGAGACGATGAGCAAAACGAGTAACATCTTGAATGGTAGCAAGATTAGTCGAAGTCACATGGCTTTGAATTTCTGGTACTAAGCCTTTGAGGTACAGCTCAATGTGTTTGATGGGAGGATCCACCAACTCCACTTCCCGCTTGTGGATGTCATCCCGACTACAATATTCACATTTGATCAGTTCCTTAAAATCATTCCATGGGGTGGCATTAGCAGCCGTCAGCCCCAGCATCTGAACTTGCGCGTTCCACCAAGTTAGCGCAGTACCTTCGAGAGTACCCGTGGCGTACTTCACCCTACGAGCCTCAGGGCATTCACACTTCTCAAAAACGGAGTTGAGCTTTTCAAACCAATGGAGGAGTCCAACTGCTCCTTCCGTGCCAACAAAGGTAGTAGGACGACAGTCCATGAAAGTTTTGAAATGTGCACACAGGTGGCTGAGCGTGTTGACCTGTCGTGTGCGTAAGAGTAAACATACTTGAGCACGAGTGTTGGTTTACGAGAGTAGGATCTAAAGATCCTAGAGTAAGTGGTGATGGCAGGTTACACCTCCTGCCAGGGCAGCTGCGAGTGCTGCAATAACTTGTTCAGTGATCAAAGCCGCCAACTAGGCTTGAGTTAGGTTAACGAGTCCACTCATGATCTTGATATCAAGGAGAACATGAGTGAGAGAGGTTCGCGAATAGTGCGATGACAGAAGAGAGTAAGCACATAAGTGTTTCAATCAACAGTTGTTACGTTTATCTAAGCATACCATGAGCAAAGTTCTATGTAATCTAGTAAGTAGGCAATGTAAACATAAATCATATCACCTAGAATGTCGAGTCTTGCACGTGGAGCGAAGCGTCGTTGTGGATCGTTGAGCACTGTTCTGGTTATAGTCTGGTTTTAATAAAAACGTTTTCCCCATATTAAAACCGAGTTCTCTATAACCAATGGCTCTGATACCAATCTGTCACACCCCCAAAATCCACACGCGGAATACCACCGCTTGGAGGCGTGACTGACCAGGATCAAGCCACCAATCATATCGAACCTAATAAGTAATAGATGTAATTTAAACCAAACGATATGAAAGGTGTTCAACAACCAAAGTATAATATCAATATTTAGCGGAAGCATATAAGTAAAAGCCCAACATAAGTAAAGTATGAAATGTCATAGTATTTAATCAAAGCATTCACGATCCTTGTCCACAACGACCGCGCCTCCCGTGCAAGCTCCAAGAGTACCTATGGTCCTGCAAGGCATGTAACAGAGAGTCAACAACTAGTTGAGCGAGTTCACAGTTGGTTGTTCAGTAATAAGTTCGTTTAACAAATCGTAAGTTCGTTTATAACCATGCCGTGTATCAATAGGCCATTTGTATGTTCATCTAGTGGGGGTTCCCATGTTATAAGTCCAATTAGTGGGGGCTTCCCATGCTGTAATTTACTAGACTAGCTGTATCCATAAGTATCCTTCCCAATCCGAGGATAGTAGTAAGCATAAGTTTACGTAGGTTTTACGTAAGTGCCCTTCCCAACCGAGGACAGTGGTACGTAGCGAGTACGTAGATTTAGCGCTGGCGTCCTTCCCAATCCGAGGACGGTAGTACGTAGGTTTTACGTAGGTTTAGTGCTGGTGTCCTTCCCAATCCGAGGACAACGGTACGTAGGATTTACGTAGGTTTTAACACTAGTGTCCTTCCCAAACCGAGGACAGTACGTAGGCTTTACGTAGAGTTTGGCACAGGCATCCTTCCCAATCCGAGGACCGTGGTAAGTAGTCTAGTAGTGACCTAAGTACAAGTAATCATTCAATCCCATTCCCAACCCACCGGGGAATCCCATGCCTTGGTAAGAGTGTGAACTCACCTTGGTTTGCTCGGTATGCTAAGTTAAGTGCTCGCAAGTAATCAATCACGTCCTATAGTGTGCACGTATACTCAATTAGTTAACATTCGTAATGTTTCTCATGTAACTAGCATCACAAATAATATCGCAGAGTGTGTCTTGCACTTAGCAGCGTGTATCATGTAAACAGTTAAATCCAATTCATGCAAATTTTCATTCAATCTAAAGTTGTTAACTGATAACACACTTTAACCGAATTAACATGTTTAACTGAATTAACATATATAACAGAGTCAATAAGCTAGTAGAGTTAATAAACTAGCGAAGTTAACGGACTAACAGAGTTAACAACTAACCCGGTTAACAAGTTAATAAAGTTAACTTATTTAACAGATATAATTATTAGGCCAATCAACCTTGGGCCGAAAACATATTTGGGCCGAAAGCCCTTAAAGAGCCGAAATCCCTTAAGCCGAAATCACCTAAGGTGATTTCGTTGGTGTAGCGATTTCTTTGGATGGGGTGTTTTCGCCAGTTCCATCACCATCATCATCATCATATCAGTTACGTATTATCAACAAATCTGAATGATCACATATATTTACTTAATCTTATCTACAATTGAGAATCATCGTTCCAATCATCATGCAGCAGATCCATTATTCAAATCACCATTTAGACATGTATACATATTCATATCAAAATTACATGTTTACTGTCATCAACACATGCCTTATCATTATTATATGCACTAACATCTTAATTTGTTCAATTCACCTACATCACTTCCCAAGGTCAAACAACCTAATCATGTGCTCTTATCAATTCCAGCCGACAATTGTTAATGTTTTCATGTTATCATTGGACCACAACATGTAGTGGGCTACCATTATCATCACATGATACCTACAATATTAATAGAGTACCTATGCACCTCTAATTGTTTAATCAACAGCATACAACAATCAAATCATAGGAGTAACATGCGATCACAAAGACAGAATCATTATTGCCAAGCACACATGACCGATCATATTACATTCCATATACCAGGCAGTTCATGAACAACCACATAGGTTTACATACCTATCGATTAACATCATAATCATACAATAAAAATCTAGATCAACAGAGTATGTAAATCACTAACCAAAGACCAAACAAGAAGGGTTTGGTTACGATTGAGAGGGGGTGCCGTCAAGTTCCAAGGGTAGAGAGAGAGAGTGAGAGTGTGTGATTTGTGATTAGGGTTTGCCAAATAATATTCACGTAAGAGTTAAACAGATACTTATCAACTCACAACTGGGCCAAAGCCCATTTGATTTTTCGGCAACTACACATGGACGAAAACACTTAGGTGTTTTCATCCATGAAGGGGTTTTAGATGGGGGTTTTATGTGGTGGGGTTTTCGGCTAGGTTAGTTTAGTAGAGTCTCACATTATAAAATGATTAAACATTCCAAAAATGCATGATATGCACACTCACAATCTAAATATGTATAACACACATATTACATATCACAATTATCAAATATGTATAACACACATACTACGTATCACAGTTATACATTTATATTGCACCTCAATCATAATAAAAGCACGCTTAGTAAACAAGTACAAATTAAATCGAATAGAGACCTTGAAAACCCGAGTTGTCACACGAAAAGTCACGAATTTCAACGTTAACGCATTTAACCCTTCGTGCACGGTTTTGATCATAACTTTCTCATACGATAACGAAACTTTATGAAAATTTTATCACATATTCTAGTGAGTATATTTTATCATTACAAAGCTTCGGGTTTGCCAAAAGGTCAATCAGAGGTATACTTTCAACATGTTGACACATTTAGCCCCTGTAGTTTGTAATTCCTCACTTTCTTTCATTTTCTTCTTCGTATGATCCATGATTTATTCGTTTAAGATTATAAACACCATGTAGGGTTATTGTAGAGTCTATTTATCCATTGTTGACACTTTGGACCCTTATATTCACATAGTTTCACTGTTTGTCAATTTTAGTCCCTCTAAAGTACTTTTTCACATATTCCAAGCTTATGACACGTGTCAATACATTATTGGACGCAAATTTTCGAGGTGTTACAGTTTAGGAAAGAAAATACAAGATCCATTAAATTACTAAAACAAATCAAGTAGTGGGGCCCTTGTTTGGGCCGTAAATAGGTGGGGGGGGTAGTAGATTAGGTTTTAACTAAACTAGTTACTTACTAGTTGAAATCCAAGCATTAGTTAAGTGTTTTAGTTATTAGATATTTGTATGGGGTGTTATGATGTTCGGGAACCATAACTAGCTCAGTAATGTTAAAACAGTGCTTCTATTGTAAATTTGGTGTTTCGGATAGTGTCCGGTTGCTCGGTTGGTTACCGGTTCGTTAAGGTGCTAAACTATGTAGTTTAGTGTGCTTTATGTTACCTTTTGTGACACTTTTGATTCCCGACACTTAGGAAAGCATTCAAGACAATTTAACCATATTTCTGCATAAAATTAGGTTGTTAAAACACTGATTATTGCTGAATTTTGCTGAATTCAGCACCTTGGGTGAGTTTTAGGCACTTTCCGGCACTTAAACTATCTCTAGAAAGGCTGTTTTGTGATCCTTACTTTCCTACACACTATACTAGTGTGATACCTTGTTTCTGGCTCATTCTGTGTCTCAATGTACTGTCTGTCTATGTGCTAAGTTCTGTCAGCATTTTCCTGATTTATCAGATAAATGTGCTAACTATGTTTCGAGAATCATTTGAGGCAATAAAGCTTTCATGCAATAATGGTATGACATTAAACGATGTATGATGCACATGTATGTATATGGCAGTAATCAGAATGCAGTTAATTGCAAATTCAGCACAGTCATTAAGCACTAATCCTTATTTAATAATTGTATGGATACCCGGAATTTTGACAGTTGTCACATTCTCCCCATGTTAAGAAAATTTTGTCCTCGAAATTTATACTACCTTAACTCCTTAGGGTTACGTCATGCATGTATGGATATGATTAACACCACAGTAAGTAACCACAACACCAAATCAAGACCTATTGAATCAGGTGAATCCAAGGACATCTTACTATATTAAGAATCCAATGGTTAAAAGGCATGTCTCTCAGAATTTGACGTCAAGGGATACGAGATGTATAGAGGTAACATCTGGTGTCACTTATTTCTCAGGGGTCCAATAAAAGAGGAGTTCTGACCAATAGAATTTCAATGGATTGTTTACAATATGCAATGAGTTTTAGAAACAATAACATCCGCTAGATGAACTCAAAATCAGCAAGCTCAATGTAACAGTAACATGAAAATGATCCGTCAACTTTCGAACAAATGAATAAATAAAATTGGTGTGTTGACAGTATTGAATCGCAAGAATACATCGAAATGAAATACAACCGAAGCTGGAATACCATTGTCTTAATTCATAGTTGCATTAAGAATGTTTAAAAGACAAGTTAAGCAAACATATGGGTAGTTGCGTGTGAAACGGTTGACCCTGATTAGCACAAGCTACAAGTTTGTACCGACACCTGAAGGTGTCGTAATGATATAATTCAATAATAGTGGTGACTAACCTAGTTCACCGTGTTTGAAATCAAATGAAAGTGCACTGAAACAATCTGAAGATTTGATTTACACAATGTCATAGAGTTTTCAACTGAATATGGAACATCAAAGAACTACTGTTTTCGATTGAAGCTGAACAAGTAACAAATTCCGCAAGGCAATTGATTGATAATGAAAGAATCGTTAGGAGGTACACTGGCATATAAAATGAATTTATGTACCATTGTCTTAACACACGATTGTGTTAGGACTGTTTTAATTATGTTAAAACAAAACGGATTTACAGCAAGTCAATAAACAATTAAACTCCGTGTATGAGATGTGTAATTGAGGTTAGTGCAAGCTTCAATCTTGTGAAAGCATCATCACAAGGTGTCGAAATCAACAGACGACTTAATGGAGCCGTAGACCAAACAAGTCTACTACGACTCGGAACAAAAGAAACGTTTACGAAAATGAATTTGAATATGATGCTCTCAATACATCACGTAGTGTTTTGAAGTGAATATGCGATATGGACAAGTTCAAGCAATTGAACTTGGTTTCAGTGCAAACTGACGATAAACGTATGTATCGACAGGGGAATTTCGGCGTAGTTACAATGATAAACCATGTATGTAATGAAATTTCAAGAAAGTGTGTTGACTTGACAGCAAAGGAGCCAACAATTACAATAAGGTAGGTCATTAGAATCACAATTCAATAATTAGATTTAACGAAATGATATTTGAACTTTGATAAAGCGCTCATTCAAAACGAAACCACATGCATAACAAACGGTGCACGCGTAAAATATGAATTTCCAAGAAATGAAACAATGAGTATTCGCTATAACGAAGAAATGATCAAGTATCGAGACAAAGGAGTGTTTTCTTTAATGAAGAAAATCGTTGTGATGCAACTACCATTAAGAGGAGTAGAGATGTAAAAATCTACTGGCTAGATGCAAAAGTGGAAATTTCAATAGAAGAAATTTGAGTACTTTATCCGTTTGGTTAACTGAGATAGCATATATGTCAGAATAATGAGGTTTGCTTGAGCTAACTGACGTAGTTCCTAAGTGATAACCTTTAATGAAGTTTGTCCTAGGTTCCCGAAGGTCCTAAGTACATGTCTCCTAGATTCTCCAAGTTTTGTATTCTGTGTAAAACTATTTTGTGCATCGTATATAAAACACAATGCTAGCGCATATTTGAAATCAGCTTGTTGACTCCCTGTTCTTTGGCATACTTTCTTCCTGAATCCGCGGCTGTGATACCCTGATCGACAATCGATCTTAGAATAGTAACTTGATCTCTGAAGTTGCGCTGAGCAATCTTGCATTCCTGAAGGCGTAAGTCAAAAAGGTGGCTTAGCTACAGGCGTGGCGTCTAGAACCAAGGCGATGTGGAATTCGACTTGTTATTGAGGGGATAATTCTGGCAAGTCTTGGGAGAGGACTTCAGGATATTCCCTTCCACAGGGATATCTTCGAGCTTCGGTTCTCCGGCTTCCTTGTCCACGACATGAGCCAAGAAGGCGACACATCCTTTATGCATAAACTTTCGTGCCTTCAAACATCTGATAATCCGTAGAGGCGTATCCTGCTTCTCTCCGTGAATCACGATCGTCTCTTCATTCGCCGTCGGGATATGGGTAACCTTCTCATGGCATACAATCTCTGCACGATTACTTGACAACCATTCCAGCCCAACAACATCGCCGAAGCTTCCCAATTCAACTGGCCGAAGATCTATCGAAAACTCACGCTCTCTAAGTTCTATCACGCAGCCTTTAATTACTTCGTTGGCATTCCACTAGTTTCTCATTAGTTAGTTCTATCGAATACGGGATATCTAACTTACTTGCAACTAAACCAAGTATATTCTTAAACTCTGGAAATACGAAGCTATGGTCGGAATTGGTATCAAACAACATAGATGCAAAATTTTTGGTTGACAGAGAACGTACCAGCAACCACATCTGGATCCTGGCATGCTTCACGAGATTCGATGTTGCACGCCCTTCCACGGTCCTGGTCATCCTTTCGGCATTCCTTCCTAAAGTGCCCCACGTCCCCGCATTTGAAGCAACCTGGAACTCTACCATCATTGTTTCCGTCTTGGTTGTCGTTATTATTTCCTTCTTGTATGGGATACTTCGTTCGACAGGCATACTTGTTGTGTCCTTCCCTTCCGCACCTATCGCACCAAGGCTTCTGGCATCGACCTTCATGGTGAAACTTGCACTCATCACATCTCGGCTTAGTCCCCAAGTAAGCTCTCCGGGAATGCCCTACGCCACAACAACCTTGATTTTTTCCTTGATTATTACTGTTTCCGTCCTGGTAACCGTTGTTGTTGTTTTCTCCGTGATTTCCGCTGCCATCCTAACCTTCATCCCTATGTCCGGTACCGTACCAACATGTCTCCTTAGGGTGACCAACTTTTCCACAAGTTCCACATTTCCCATACCTGCATCGCCCGTTATGACAACGTAGACAGTTGTTGCACTTAGGTGGGATACCCATGTGCTCCTTCTCCTTTTTGGCCCTGTTCTTGTTATTCGCCCGAGTGCCCTTCTTGAACTTTGCGAACTCCCTCTTGTTATCTCTCAATGGCTCCATTTGAGTTTCCTTCTTCTCGTCAGCGGTTGAAAGTTTTTCCAACCTAAGTGCTTCTTTAGCGAGCGCCAAACTCAAGATACTTGCATGGTGGTGTTGATGCCGTCATCAAGCTCAGGATCTGAGGCGTCAGTCCCCAGATGAATTGCTCCATCCTTTTCAACTCTGGTTCCACTAGATATGGAACAACTCGCGACAAATCATGAAGTCTCTGCACGTACTCCACCACCTTTGGACCTTCCATCATCAGGTTCCGGAATTCAATTTCCAGCTTCTGGATCTTCATCTGAGAACAATACTCCCTACGCATCATTTCTTTCAGCTCATCCCATGTCAAAGCATACGCAGCAGCCTCGCCCATTATCTAAACCCGAAGGTTCCACCATAACAAAGTGTCATCTTGAAACAATCCAGTAACGTATGGGACTTGTTGCTCTGGCGTACATCCGCTTATTCGCAAAATAGAATCCATATTCTCGACCCATTTCACAAAAGCTACGGCGCCCTAGTGCCGTCGAAGTTCAGAGGCTTGCAGTCTAAGAACTGCTTGTAGGTACAACCTGTACCCAGGCAATCATCATCACAGAAAGCATTAGCAAAGCACACTTGGAATTGTCCAAACGTATTGTAATGTGTCTTAGGTGACTAAACATTATCGGTGGGTGGGTTATTTCCTGAGGTGCTTTCGCTGCGTTTGTAGCGAAGGACCTCGTGCCGAGCTATGGCCCGTGAGACGTGCGCTTGCCACTCTGCCTTGGTCAGCCGAATGATTTCTTGATAAGGCATCTTCATAGAAGAAGTTTGGATTGGTCATGTCTCATTTGTTCAGGGAGTGTTTATAGTTGTTTAGAGGTCGTATATACATACACACATTAAGTCATCGTCTCAAACAATCAAACAATAGCACCATCATAGCATAATCAAGTAAATGGGAACATGTTTAATAAGAACATTGCAAACAAGCATGTTGTGGATTTATATGCTTAATGAATAAAAATGACGATTGGGCTTTCATTAATCATTGACCACAAAGTATTGTTACGTGTTTTACAAAGTGCATCATATCAAAAGGGAACACAGGGTCACACTACCCTTGTCCAATAAGTCTACCAATCTACAAAGGTCATACAATCAAATGGTGGTCTTCAAAGGATTTCCCAAGCTCAACTCAATAGTGGTGCTCTCATCACAGGTAATGCATCTGCATAAAACCAAAAACCTACTGTACTGATGGCGGAGGAGGAGGAGGGAGGAAAATCAAACTGAGAACATGTGCGAGCTCCTCCTCGAGCTTGTGCACATGACGAAGCAAATAACATACCTGCTGCTCAATAGTAAGGAATCGAGCATCAAACTCTGGAAAAGGAGTAAGAGGTGCCGGTGAACGTGCAAAAGGAGGCGGTGATGAATGAGGGGTAACAGAAGTAGGCTGACAAGGACACGGTAAAGGACGTGGTGTAGTCTCAAGCTCCAAGACTCTGCGACTCATAAGCTCAAGTCGAAACTGAAGCGAGTAAAGTATCTTATCCTGTGTGTAGCCAACACAACGCGAGGGATGGTAGGGGTCTGAGGTCGGCACGAAATACGGTGGGGACCCTCTGTGTGGCTCATCCAGTGGTGAAGAAGTAAAATGAGCAAAAGGTGCAGACTGAGGTATGTGGAGAAAAGCTGCTGAAACGTGAGGATCATGACTAGGCTGCTGGCCTGAAGTACTTTCCCCTAGACGAGGTGAGGGTATATCCTGCAAGTAAACGATAGGTGGATTTACACGATGGACATCAGACTCCACAGGATGGAAAGGAGCAACATTAGCGGGTGCGAGTGCAGGAACAAATGGCTCAACAATAGGAGGTTCAACAGGTGCAGGAACTGGACCAGGTATGAGGGGTATAATGTCATGTAAACCAAATGGGATAGGATCAAGATCAGGCAAAGGCTCAGGAGCAGGTATCGGCTCAGGATCAGCAGGTGCAGCATCGGGCTGATCATCAGGAACAAAGTCAGGCTCAAGTCCAGGCTCAAAGTCACGTGGAGGAGATGGTGCATCTGACATAGCTGTATCATCGTCAAAATCAGTGGCATAATGTCGCAAACCAACTGCCTGCAAGGCGGAAGAATTCATAGACTCAAAGGGATCTGAGACAGAGCGTAAACTAGAGTCAGAAGAAATCTCAATAACAGGAATCCCCAGAAGTGGAATAGCAACATCGTCCTCATCGAGCTCTCCATCACCCTGAGCATCATCGGGAGGACCATCAACAAACAAATCAAAATCATCATAAAAAAGATCATCGAATGGCCAATCCTCAGGTGAAATGACCATGAGAGGAACGGGAGCGAGGATCGGTGCCACGACATGCTCACCATCAGGGTGACCGACGATAAGATGATCGTGAACTGGAATATGAATAACAAAAGGATCCTCGTCTGGTATACCATCAGCAAGCGGTAGATCGTCGCCAAAATCGGGCAGCTCAAATGCCTGAAAGTTGTCATCGTCGTCGGACATCATCTCTGGGTCACTCTCTGTATCGGAAGTAAAGATCTCTGGCTCAGGGACGATCTCATCGTCAGAAACAATAGTCTTAGGATCATGGTCATCAGACAATCCGCTATCAGATGATGACATGGTATCTGTAACATAACATTCACCACATATGCACATATATTAACTACTAACATTAAGCATGTAATAAATGACAATGTAATCTTGTATCCTTCCTAGTTTCCCAGACTAAACCACCCAGTCTCCCAGACTAAACCTCCCAGTCTCTCAAATGAACCACCCATTCTCTCAGGCTGAACTACCCAGTCTCTCAGACAGAACTTCCCAGTCTCTCAGACTAAACTACCCAGTCTCTCGGACTGAACCACCCAGTCTCTCAGACTGAACTACCCAGTCTCTCAGACTGAACCACCCAGTCTCCCAGACTGAACCACAAACATAAACCTGGAAATGTGTTTCGTGTCTTTTTGAAAAAAAATGTTTGTTTCTTGGATCTGGGCGTTCCGTGTATGCAATGAAAACATGTTGTAAAAATATTTTTGTGAGAGCCCTAAGGATTGTAGTCTAGACTCGAGAGGGAATCCTAGTTCGCTACAATCGAAGCTCTAATACCAAACTGTCACACCCTGACTTTTGCGGAAGCTTGATTATGGTGTGACTTGCTTAATACCATTGCATTCAATCATAACAACATCTATATGATAAAACTTAAGATGTTCATCCATTAAATAAGTTTTAAAAACACAATAACTACATTGTTCTAAACCATAGAATTCAAATTCGAGTACAAACCATTCAACTTGTTTAAGAGTTCACAAGGACTCGACAAAAGATATTAAATAAAACCAGGATTTGGAAGACGTGTCTCGTCCAGGAATAAGACACACTGACCAAGACCTAAGATCATGGATGACATCTTTTATTCTTAAACCAACTTGGAACATCCAAACGCCCGCTAGATCCACTTTAAATTCCCTGAAATACATGTAGTTTGAAAACATTAACAAAAGTTGAGCGAGTTCATGTGTGTGTTTGTGTGCACGAATAAACCTTTGTAATCATTGAAAGTATGAATGTATGTTTGTAAATCCTGGTATGAAAGCAACAAGGAAAACAGATCACGAATGGTTTGCAAGGCCATTGATATGTGTGAAGTGATGCAGGAAAACTCAAACCTAGCAAATTTGTCTCTGGGAATAAGACATAGTCACCTCATGGGCCACCCTGGTCCACATGGGTGTGGGCTCGCTACACCCAAATAGATCTATCACTCATGTCCCTCGGTCCTACAATGAGGATTAATGGCCTTAAGTGTCATACCCACCACTCACATGATCAAGCAGTACCCTTCCTTAGCTAACCATACCACATAAAATGTTTGTAAACAGTTTGTAACATGTATTTCACCCCCGAAGTGATAAAACCAAAAACAATTAAAGGAAAGGGGGTCATGAACTCACAGTCTTGCGTCTTCAATCACCGTAACTCAAGCTTCTTCGGACAAACACAACTACCTACAACGTACTATGATCTATTAGGCGAGCGGGTTGTGCCTTGGCTTAGTATTAATGTCTTTGAGTTACGTTTCTTCGTATCTTCGATATTATTCCAAGTTATATAATTATTTGTTAAAATAATTAATATTTTAACTTAAATTATGTTTATTAAATTTTGGAATAATTTGTTAAAACGATATATATATATTAACTCAATACTTCCCAAGTATTTATACTTGTATATTCTTTCCAAGGATGGGTGTATTTGTATTCGTATTCTTATACTTGTATATTTTTGCCGTGTATTGGGGTCGTATTCCGGTGTGTATTTATACGTACGAGAATACGTATTTTTATTGTATTCGTTAAGTATCCATATACTCAATTTCGTATTAGTTTCTCCGGAATATTATCTTTAATAAAAGTCCATATATATTTCCAAAAAAATATATATTTTAAGATATACTACTTAGAAAAATTATTTATAATTTTTCCTTTGGCAAAAATATTTGTATTTTCATATAAGTTCCAAAAATAATATATTTTCAAGTCTAACTTAGAATATATATATATATATCTATAGGGGAAAGTTCTATGCAGAACACTAAATATTGCGAGAACACGCAGAACAAAATGAACCACTCATTTTTTCAATCCTAAAAACCTAAAAGTAAATGGAAATGTTATAAATGTAAGATTTATTGTTTCTCACACTAGAATTGGAAACAAAATATAAAAAATCTTCAGTTTTTAAATAACCTACACACATGTAGGTTATGTGTAGGCTAAATTACCTACATGTATGTAAACTATGTGTAGGGAAAAATAAATGATTTTTTTATGTATATATAATACACATATGAATGTAAGAAACATAAAATTTAAGAAATATGAATCTTAAATCCCAAAATTTAGTGATTTAGAGTTGTTCTTTTTGTTCTCGCAATAATTAGTGTTCTGTAATGATCCTTATCCTATATATATATATATATAGGGAGAAGATCATGCGAGAACCACCTCTTATTGCGAGAACCGCGAGAATCAATGTGAACACAACCAAAAATGCCTAAAAATAGCTAAATATCACACAAAAAAAAATTTTAAAAATTAAAAAAAAAAAATTTTTTTTTTGCCTTCTAAAAGTAGCGATTTTAACAAAAAAAATATTAAAAAAAAAATTTTAGATTTTTTATAGATTTTTTTAGGTTTTTTGGGGGTTTAGTTTTTAGCATTTTAGCTTGGGGGGGGGGGGGGTTTAGGTTTTTGGGGGGTGGGGGAGGGGGGTTTAGGTTTTTTTTGGGGGGGGTGGGGGGGTTAGGTTTTTTGGGGGTTTTAGTTTTTAGCATTTAGCTTGGGGGGGGGGGGGGGGTTAGGTTTTTTTTTGGGGTGGGGGGTTTAGGTTTTTTTTTTGGGGGGGGGGGGGGGTGGGGGTTAGGTTTTTTTAGCTATTTTAGGTTGTGTTCACATTGGTTCTCGCGGTTCTCACAATAATGGTGGTTCTCGCATGAGCTCCTCCCTATATATATATAAACTTATTTTTCCCCAAAATGATATATTTCATATTTATATGAGAAAATACATATTTAATCCCAATAATATTGTATTTTATTTTTGTTGAGAAAATATATTTCTTTCAAGATAATATATCTTCTAAAAATCTCAAGAAAAATATATATTTATACTTGCCAAAATAATATATTTTTTCCCTTGTAAAAAATATGATATATCCTTGTAGTAGTTGTAAAAATCATATTTTCGTTTCCCTGGTGTCGAAAATATTATTTACCAAAAATATACTTGTAAATAAATTTCCGGAATATTCTTGTAAGTTATATTCCTTAGTTCGGTTTTACCAATATTTTGTGTGAAATGTGTATATTTATTCCTTGGAATTTTGGATGGTAATTCTTGGTATTTGGATGTGTTATACTATTTCAAGTCCTAAAATAAAATAACTAATACACAAAGTATACAAATAATCACACACATGTCGTCTTCTAAATATATATTTTCCTAAATACATATTTAGTCTCTTTTATTTATAAAAACCAACCTCCAATGATTATAATTTTTGTAACAAAAATTATGGCAAAGTTTATGTACCAATATATGGTTGAAAATACACTTGTAAGTGCATGTTTATAAATATTTTCTAAGTGTTTAAATTTTAGGAAAATTTTGCCATAGTTTCCCCTAAAAATGGAGGTTTCCATGCTTTCAAGCATATCATTTTCTTTTGAAAAATCAACACAATCAATCTACAATCAACAATAAACAACCTTTACTTACCAAATTTTGCCAAAAACAAGTAATAACTACTACTTCATGAACTTGAATATTTGTAAAAATTTGTAGTAACTTACTAGTGTTCTTAGTAAGCCTTGTTATCCTTTAAAGTGTGAGTGATTCTTTAAAAACATCATTTTTAAAGAATATAGATCTTTACAACTTCAAATCATATTTTTTAAAAATGTTTCTTCTTTGATTTTTCTTGTTAACAACATATTTCTACACTTGTTTTAACACTAAAAATAAGGTTTGTTTATGTAAGAACCAAGATTTAGTAAAACTTATATTTTTAACTTGGTTTCTTGAGAAATCATCCATAAATCTTTAGATCTACAAGTGTTACTACTCACTTTGATCATTATTTTTCAAGAAAACATTATGTTCTTTCAAGTTCATGATCTTTGTGTGGATGATCTATCATCCTACAATATTTCTACTTTCTCATCTTGCTAGATTATGTTTTTAATCATGATCTAGCAAGATCATATAATAATCTACATCGTATATATGAACCAACAACAATCATCAAGCAAATCAACACATAAACAACTTAGTTCTTTCATTAAACATGCTTATGTTCAAGTTTACATATTGTGATTCTTAGTGTTCTTCAAAGTTATGAGTATGATTCTTCTTTTAACCACTTAAAATAGAAGTAAACTAGCAAAATCAAGATTCTTACCACTAGCACAAGGCTAGGGATGATCAAGTGAAGAAATCAAGTGGATAAAAGCAAATGAAAGAGGTTCTTGAACTTCCGAAAGTTCCTAGCTTCTTTGTATGATCTCTAACACCTTTGTAAGTATGTAAAATGAATGGAACTTGATTGAAGATGGTGGTTGTGTGTGTTTGAGTTCGGCCGAAGGTAAGCAAGGGAGGAAGGAGAGAAGTGTGTGTTTAGTGATGAATGAGAAATGAAAGTCTTGTGTCTCTTATGTCTTCTTATAACCCATAACATGGGTTTCACCAATGTATAATATGTTTAGGAAAGCAAATACAAGATCCATTAAATTATTAAACAAATCAAGTAGTGGGGCCCTTGTTTGGGCTGTAAATAGGTGGGGGGGGGTAGTAGATTAGGTTTTAACTAAACTAGTTACTTACTAGTTGAAATCCAAGCATTAGTTAAGTGTTTTAGTAATTAGATATTTATATGGGGTGTTATGATGTTCGGGGACCATAACTAGCTCAGTAATGTTAAAACAGTGCTTCTAGTGTAAATTTGGTGTTTCGGGTAGTGTTCGGTTGCTCGGTTGGTTACCGGTTCGTTAAGATGCTAAACTATGTAGTTTATTGTGCTTTATGTTACCTTTTGTGACACTTTTGATTCCTGACACTTAGGAAAGCATTCAGGACCATTTAACCATATTTCTGCATAAAATTAGGTTGTTAAAATGCTGATTATTGCTGAATTCAGCACCTTGGGTGAGTTTTAGGCACTTTCCGGCACTTAAACTATCTCTAGAAAGGCAGTTTTGTGATCCTTACTTTCCTACACACTATACTAGTGTGGTACCTTGTTTCTGGCTCATTCTGTGTCACAATGTACTGTCTGTCTATGTGCTGAGTTCTGTCAGCATTTTCCTGATTTATCAGGTAACTGTGCTAACTATGTTTCGTGCATCATTTGAGGCAATAAAGCTTTCATGCAACAATGGTATGACATTAAACGATGTATGATGCACATGTATGTATATGGCAGTAATCAGAATGCAGTTAATTGCAAATTTAGTACAGTCATTAAGCACTAATCCTTATTTAATAATTGTACAGATACCCGGAATTTTGACAGTTGTCACAGTCTTAACCCAATCACGTAATTCCTCTGTTGTTCGTTCTGGTTGCCAATTCCAAGGCTGATATGACTGTGGCTACACATAAGGGTTAGCATCGAAATACGTGGAACACCCCGAATCGTTTGGACAAAATTTGGTATAATGGGGCCCTCCACAGATCAAACACATGATAAGCCCTTTGTTTCTCTGCTGACCAAGTCCTTTCCTCCGAACTCAAAATTATCGTGGGCACTGATCTGAGCCACATCCCCATATGTTACCTCGATTTCATCATGCACCATGTGAACATCAAGGAAAAAAATAAAGTCAGGGTTTCGAATTTCAAACGAAATGAGGTTGATATAAATAGTCCAAACATCAGCTTGTAATTCAGGCCATTTCTGTTTTGGAGTCGTTGGATGGTAAGTCCAAACATGATCATCCACAACAGTCTCTGACTTCGCTAATCACAACTTATTTATTTATTTTTGAACGACGTACGGTTAGGATGTCGCTAATCACATTATTTAGACGGGTTTTGGACTTTTGGTCACCGTGTCGTAGATTACATAAGCAATTACACTAGTTTCATATGGAATCATCACCTACCGTGTAGCATATATTGGGGAAGTTCATATAACATAAAACCGAAAATTTGAATTTTGAAATATTTTTTAAGATAAAAAGCTAACTTTTTGAGTGTAGGGAATTTTTCTGTAAGTAAACAGTGTCATTGATATTGAATCTGTTAAAATTGTAATAAGAATTAATTTGTATTATGACACAAATGACATGGACTAAAAGCGTAATTTACTCATTAGAATTTTATACTAAAAATATAGGTGAATTGGCCTGTAATAATCCCAACTAGAGGTCATTGGTCATTGATGTGAGTGCAGGTGTGACAACTCGTATAAATCCTTGTTATGTTTCGCTTTGCTTTGTAATTAAACGTACGTATATAAATTGAATGTGTTGTTTGATTATTTTCTTGAATGATTATGAACTTGGTAATGTGTGATGTGAATTAGGTGAAACCGAAATCCGAAACCGAAGTATTGTGTTAGGCATCTTTCTGCGAAACGAAACATTTTAGTATGATACTTTGCGAAACGAAACATTTTAATTAATTATTTCGTGTAACTCGCAAGACCGCCACTTAGGAAACCCAACCCAAACCGACCCCTTCCTCCTTGCGCTATAACCGGCCCAACCCGCCACCTATACCCCCTAGCGCGAAACATGAGCCCAACCCACTCCTTCCCTTTTCGGCCCACAAGACCCAAACACCCTTCTATTTGTATGTACGTATATGCATGAGTTAAAAAAATATTGAAACCCTACCCTCCCCTTCGGTTGTGCGACGGCAGTAGCAGCCCCCCCTTGTTCGCAATCAGCTTCTTGTCGCCTCTCTATTCCTCGTTAATCCTTCTCTCCGATCTAAGGTTAGTATTCTTGTTTGGATTGTGATTCATGGTGTGATTTTTGTAGAAACATGGCCGTGATTTTTAGTTGACATGCTAGGGTTTTGTTGTTGCATGATTTTTTTCGATTGGGTATGCGATTTGTTTAATTAATCGATGATATGTATGCATAAATGATCATTGGCTGCGTTTTTGTGAAAAATCATGATGTGTTACATCTAGGGTTTGTGATTATTGACATGGTTAGATGGTAATTGATGATTCGCCTGATGTTGGTTGTTAATAGGAAGGGTTGGGATCGTTTACACGCGTTTTGGTGTCGTTTTATTGCAAAACAGAATGCTGATTGATGAAAATAGCCAACTTCAGTTGGCTGTAAACCGAACATTATAAATCAAAAAATTGATTTTCTGAAGTCTAAATTATACTTTTTCGAAAAACTCTTCAAATGGTGCTAGAATCATATTTTTCTGAGGTCGTTTGCTATTTTTAAAGGTCCGTTTTGTACAGCAGCAAAAGCTGTGTTTTTTCTATAGAAAATGTGTGTTATATTTTTCGTCATAACATGAAATATGTATACAGTTAGGTCAAGAAATTCGTACAGTAGATGGCCACGTGTGTCGTCGTGAATCTCCAACTAGAATTTCATCAATCGGACTTACGATGAATTTTAAATGAATTTTTCCGTGGACTGCAGTCAGAAAGTGATGAATCTGACTGCAACCCGGTAAATGATTTTTATAAAATAACTGGTAATGAATTGAGTCCCAAGAGTTTTACATAATGTGATGTGGACAGTTTAGAGCATTCTGTAAAATTTTGGGAATTTTTGGAACAAGTTAACTATTTTATTAAAATACCCGAAAACAGCCCAGTTTTGGATGTTAAAGCTGAAACAATATAAGTAGTGATTTGCGTGTCTAAATTTCGGTTATGTTATCTGATAATGATCCAACTTGTTATATGTCAACGAAAGTGTTATGTGAAGTATCGTGTGCTTGCTCTTGAGTAGTTATAGGTGGAATGTATATATGGGCGTGAACTGTCAAAGTGAGTGCTTGTTATGTGGTAGATTCGTGTAGGAACTTTGTGCCCTATTTGAAACCACTAATGGACTAATTGGTAATCATACTAGGACGTGATTGATCGACCTTGACTGTTAGCTATTTTTAAGAGTCAAACCGAGCAACCAAAGGTGAGTTCACACTTTTCTACAAAGCATGGGATTCCCGGTGGTTTGGGAATGGGTTAAGGAACAACAACTATCCCCTTGGGTGGGATGCAACCTGCTTATTATCCTTGGGTAGAATACGTACCTCGGTCCTCCTTGGGTAGGACAACCTTAAACTTACTAGACAACAACTCTATCATGAAGTCCCTCATTTTTATATCGAATTAATCGCCAGGCCATTGGCGAACGGATCATTAGTTAAATAGCGCTTTTAGGTCTGACAAGCCTCACACCTTGCCGCAGAGGACGGGAGTGGACTAATGTACTTGGGAACTTAGTCAACGATGATAGACATTGACGCAGGGCACTCAAACATGACTTAAGTCAGTAGTCGATATGGTAACGGGTCTAATGGTTTACAACATGGGGTAGCCCCCACGGTATATGGTTATGGGAACATGGAAGTGGATAACTTTTGGAACAACATTAAAACAGACAACCAACTGTGAACTCGCCAACATTTTTGTTGATATGGTACTACATGCTTTGCAGGTCGTTAGGTTATTTGCTGGAGCTTGCATTGGAGAAGGATTCGTTGTGGGACATGAACCGCTGTGTGATCATGAGAAACTTTTTGAAACTTTAAACTTATATTTTGGTTTTGAACTTAATGTTTCCGTTGTTAACTTAGACTTTGCTAAATTGTTTGACACCAATTATATTGTTTGTGTTGGGTTTATTTACTTACTTATATTGTTCAATATGATTGGTGGCTTGATCATGGTTAGTCACGCTCCCTGCAGTGATACTCCGCTTGTGGATTTTGGGGGTGTGACAGCAGGAATGTCTATCGCCTCCGTCAATTCAGATCGTAGCAGAAACTAGAGGAAAACATGGTTTTATAGTGTAATATATAGGAGATAGTCAAGGTGGCATTATTGTAATTACTTGGAACTTTCTCTTAGAGCCTTGCCTATAAATAGGAGGCTAAGGCTAGTCTTTAGAGACTTTTGGAACTTTTGCATCTTTTGGCGTTTGGAGCCTAGAGAGAGAGTCTAGAGAGAGAAAGTAATCAAGGTGATTCATGGTGCATGTACGTTGTTATACATTCAATAGAATCACAGATTTTATTTGTTCTTGTATTCGGTCCACGCACATGTACGGATTCCGCATGTCACATGTGTCATTACGCAATCGTTCGGGAGTCGGTTACGGTCCTACAACGCGCTCACAAGTGGTATCAGAGCAGGAGCTCGATTGCACGGATCAAATTCACAAGAATCGACGTGATTTCATCAGATTTAGATCCATTTTCGCATCAGATTTGTTTAAATTCTACCTCTACTCATTTTCTTCACTTTTTTACACAAAAACGCAAAATTAACTAGGTTTTCACGGTTAAAATTTGCTGAAATTTTGACATATTGTGCAAAAATCATCACCTTACAACCTTACAAATTTTCAGAAATTAATTCCTAGTAGTTTGTGAAAAATCGAGGCTTTTCAGGCCGAAAAAGTATGAAATTTGTTGCTGTTACTGTTCATATTGTTCACCCGGATGGCCGTCCGTTCGGATGACCATCCGGACATAAGTCGTTCGATTGTTTGAGAAGTGACCCGTTCGGATAACATGATATTAACATCTCTCAGATTATCATCCGATCAAGAGAAAAGGTTATCCGATCGGATCACATAAAGTAACATAATAACTCTCGGACGGTCATTCGACCGGACGACAATCCGAACGAATACTCACTCGTCACTTGTTAATACTCATTCGACAACTATCTGATAACACATCTGAATTTCTAAGCAGCGGCCCAATCAATTTTTAATGTCAAGTTTGGCGGCCCATGTGATCTAATATCAATTAAATAGTAATCAGATTCTTTTATATGCGGTCCAATAGAATAAATTGGTGAAATTGTATGTCGGCAATTGCATATGATCATTACAGCGGCCCATGTGATTACACTGTTCGTTGATTTGGTGGCCCAATTAAATTGAAACAATGAAAAAGTTGTCGGTTCATTCAATGTGTTTAGCCCAGTAACAGGGGTTGGTCCAATATCATTTCAACATATTGTAATATGATCAGTTCACATGATTCGATGAGTTCAAAAGATAATTCATGTGATGTTTTGAGATAATGAAACTTATTGTCAAGAATGGAGGTCCAATAGTTTTCAATTTCAGTGGGTTTGAAGGTCCAATAAGGTTGAATCCATTATTGTGAGTCGGTCCATTAGAGTCATTTGAGCAGCCCATTAATTCGTTGTCAGGTCTCGGATTGTCATCCGATCAAAGGTCATTACATTTGACGAACGGTCATTCCACCGAATGAAGATCCGTATGAAATGAAAAAGTGATCCGACTGGATATTCGTTCGATCCAAACCTGTTGACCTCATCCTATACTTTTGATAGTTGATGAAAATTGACTTCATCCAATCGAAGATTCATTCGATCAGTGATCTCATACAAATAAGTTCCAAGTGACTTAATTCGATCAAAGTCATCCGGTCAAAAGCCATCCGATCGAATAACTTTGACCTCATCCGATCGAGTAATTCATCCGAACATCATTGGAACGAGTCCGCGAGTCTTCGGCACGAGTCTATCGTCACACGAGTCTATCGTCACACGATTCACGGACTTTCACGCATTCAGTTCATCTAAAACTACTCGTTTATTTTTTGTGTTTGCGGGTGATAAACGAGTCGAAAAATCAAGGTGCGTTACACGAAAAAGAAAATCGAAGAATCAAACGTCATGGCTGAGGAGTTTTACAACACGTTCTACAAGGCCTTCACTTCCGAATCTCTTCCGAAACATCGACTGTCACACTGAAAAGCATTTCGAAAGCAATAACTGAAAACAGTAATCATGATAATTTTTACGAAACTAATTCAAAACCACCAAAACTTGACAGTATTAAAGATTATACATGGTGGAAAGAACGATTCATTAACTGGGCCAAAGCTTATGCGCACGAAAGCTGGTTTTGTACGGAATTCGGTTATAGCAGGCCAGTTGATGATAAAAACGAAGAGATCCCACTTAAAAGCTTACCAGTTGACGATAAAAAGAATTTCTCGTATGAACAACGAATGATTGCTTTAATCCAACAGTCGATTAGAGATGACATATTCGCATTGCTTAATCACGATGGCTCATCTAGATCAGTATGGGAAGCTTTATGGGTAAAAGCCGATGGTGGGAAACAAATTAAAAAGAAAAAAATAGCTTTACATAAAAAGGAATTTGATTTTTTCGATGGTATAAAAGGTGAATCTGTAAGACAAATGATTGAAAGATTTTCTCACCTTAAAATTGAACTCGATAGGTTTGGAATAACAAAAACCCGTGAGGAAATCATTGATAAAATCATTGAAGCATTACCACGAGCTGATCCGTGGCAAACGTTTATGTTTATCTTGAAAAATGATGTGTTGTATGATACGATTACTCTTGATGCTTTGATAGAAAAGATAGAGAGTCATGAGCTTGAGTTGCAAAAACAAAGCAAGATGAGCAGCTCGTCATATCAACAGAATGTCGGTCTTTACTACAAAGATAGTGTACCCTTCGGTGAAAGTCAGTGAATCGCCAAAGACTGCATACAGTGTTGAAAAGACGAAAGACTCACAGAAAAGCTCATCAAGCTACGATCCAGGATATCATTCATCGTCAACAACATCAAACTCTGAAGAATCTGAAGAAATTCCCTGCAATATTGCATTAAAGCTGAAAAATTCTCCAGCAATGAGCATGAATGCTGCTAAACAGCAAATGAGTTTTCTAGCATCGATTCTGGAATCATACAAAAGTCTGGTGGCTGGGAAAATTGGAAATTCTGAGCTGAGATAGGAAGATTACGACCAGATAGATCCAGAAGAGATGGAACTGATTGATCTGAGATGGTGTTTGGCTAGCTGCATTCGAAGAGCACAGCGGTTCATGGAAATAACTGGAAGACAAACACTCGGTGGACCATCAACAAAGCTAGGCTTTGACAAATCAAAATTGACCTGCTTCAAATGCAAGCAAAAGGGTCATTTCAAAAAAGAATACAGAAACTCTGCTGTTGAAGAAACCACTAATCCTTTTTAAGACGATTACTATCGTAATGTGATTTATCACAGGAGCAAAGAGGAACGATGAAGGATGAAACAAATTGAAAACAATTCTGAGAAAGAGAATTCAAGAGCTTTTATAGTGATCCAAGACGATGAAGGGTTTGACTGGAGTAAAGTTCTTCCAGAAGAGGATGCTGTTGGTTACGCGTTCACAGCACAAGTCAGGAAAACAAAAGAAGAGATTCTCAAAGAGAAGACTTACAGAGAGAGATGTATTGTTGGGTATCGAATCGAAGAAATGGAGAAAGAATATGAAGAAGCAAAGAATTATGGAAGGTATGACAAGAAACGAGAATGTTATGTCAACAGCAAAGGTGAACCAGTTGTCCATCGAAAAGAAGTGGTGTTTAACGACGTGCTTGCAGTAATCCCTCTATCCGGCGAGTACTATTCAAATGTCGTGAAAGATAAAGATTATGTGAAAAAGCTGGATAAAATCATCATAGATGTCATGACAGCGAGTCTAAGACAGAGAGATGAAGAGAGGATGAAGCAGAATGTTGATGAGTTGGTTGATGATTTGAAGAAGGCTGTTGAGGAACACAAGAGTGAAGGTGAAAAAGAAGAAGAATCAATTAGTGAAAAAGAAGTTGTTACTGAAGAATAGCAAAATGAAGATGATCTGAAGAAGACAGAAGAGGATGATGTGAAGCTGAAAAGATCTGTTGAAGAAGATGATGCTGGTAAAGCTGTTGCCGAGGAACAGAAAGAGAAGGAATGTGACCAGATTCAGACGGCAGAAAAAGCCAAGGTGCCAATGACTGAGGTAAATTCTTCAATTGAATCTCCTGAAGTTTTAAATAATAATGCTGAACAGAGCAAGAAATGCATGGAAACGTGCAGTGCTTGTACTGAAAAAGATGAAAAATTCAGAACAAGAGATTTAGAATTTACCGAAATTGAAAAAGTTTTCAAAGAGAAATGCAAAGAAATGTTAGAAAACGAAAAAGTTTTGAAAGAAAATGATGAAAAGCTGACACAAAAATGCAAGAGTTTAGAAAAGGAAAATGAGAGTTTGAAAGAAAAGGTTTAAAAAATGTCTGAAGAGTGTCTTCAAAAAGAAAATATATTTCAAGAAATGAAAAGAGAATATGATTCAATAAAACTTGCATATCATATCACAAAAGAATCATATGAAGACGTGAAGAGTCAAATGAAACTTGTTCAATAGAGATTGAAATATTGTTCTGAAACATCTGATACGCTTAAGCGACAATATGAAATAAAACAAGTTGTAAATTCTTACATTGAAGATGTTGCTAAGCTAAAGCGTAAAATAGCTGATTTAGAGCAAGATAACAACAAGTTACACAGTTATCATGCTCCATCATATGTTCTTGAATGCATTTTCAATCTAAAACCGGATGGTAAAGTTTCTAAGCAAAACAAGAAAGGAATTGGCTCAGAGTATCATCAGGTTCCACCACCGTTTGAGGAAAAATTCACATTCTATGATGACGAGAAGGTGGAAAAAGCTTTCAACATGGTTGATCAATTGCCAGATAATAATGACATAACCTATTCCAAATCTGATGATTCTAGTGATTCAGAGGTGGTAGGTAAGGTTGTTGAAAGTGTTTTAAAAGAAGAGTCGGCTGAAACAGGTAAATTTGAATCACATGATGAAAATGAAGGTAGTTTTCATGAAGGTTGTTTTGGTCAAAAATTACCTAAGCAATTTAGTGATCAAATTAGTTAAGTGAGGTAGTGTGCTAGAAAGTGTATTGAAAACACGCTTGTTAAGTTATTTAGAAAATCAGTATTCAGGATACGGCTCAGGATAAAGAGCTGTATCTATGATCAAACAATGAGCAAAAATGTAAAGGTGGACACGTGATGTACGAGGAAAGCCCTTGATCAATCTAGATCGCCGGCATAAAACCTCGGGAGGTGACAATCGCAGCTGCCTTGTTCTTCTATTGCTTCAAATATCAGGATACAGTGCAGGATGTGGTGCGGATCAACTATGTGTTACAATGAAACTTGAATACAAGTGTGGTGTTTGCAACGAGCTAGAGAGTGAAAGTGTTTGAGAGTGTAAGTGTAAATTGTGTGCCTTAAACTGATCCGCCCCCATCTATTTATAGTAAAGATAATATAACAAACTATCCTAAACTTCCGGGATCCAGCGAATATTCCCACTTGAACGTTGAGGACCAAGTCTTTCGGGTTCAACGGCTTCTTCATAACAAATACGTCCGAGTCTTGAGGAGAAGAAGTCCTGATGACCGTTAGTAACTTACAGCCATTAACCTGCACGTGTTTAATTCACTCAAACTTAGGATATCGCCCAAGATGTTAGCAATATCCTCGTCCAGTATCCTGGTCACAAATAAACAATAAAAAGCGGGATATTAGTCAGGATATGTATACTCAGAAAATGACCCATAACAATTGTCCCCAAATATATCGGTTGGGATACCAATCCAACGGATATATTTCAAAAGTTTCACCTCATAACTTAAGGCAATTAATACGACTAGACCCTTGAAATGACAGCGGTGCAACTTCCAAAGCATTATTTACTCTTTACCCCCCTATATTCATCCTATATTAACCGAGGGACTCCTTATTACGATTATCCTTATCTTCAAGCGGACATCAGGTATTTTCCTTTCTATCCTTCTTTCTTGAATCTCTTTTAATTTCCTCAAAACTTTTCATGGCACCACGAATGAAATCCCGATCGGACCGACCGGCCTCAGCCCTCGTAAGTCAAAACCTTATTCGCAACCCACCAAAAGAAGTCTGCTGTTTCAACAATGCCGACATCGCTGCTCTTAAAGATTCTGGTGCCTTCCCCGCCGGAACAGTATTTCGCCCTTTCGACCGGGAAGCCCGATTGGACGCGTCATCCGACGAGTGGGTTTGTTTTTTCGCTTACCCCTTCTCTCTTGGACTCCGGTACCCGTTTCCACCCTTTATCTCTAGCTTTTTCGACCTCACCGGCCTTAGTTACGCCCAGGTTATGCTAATGGTTTGGCGAGTCTTGATAGTGCTGAATCAAATCAAGTCTCGTCATTTTCCCAACCTGTTTATTGAAGACCTCCCTATAGCATACCGGTTGAGATCCCATGGCGATCATCGTTTTCTTCTGTTTTCTACCTCCAAGAACCCTTTGGTACTTAAGGCCTCCAAGAACGAGGATCGATGGCGACGAAAATTCTTTTTCGTAAAAAGAGATTCTATTGATAAGGGTTTCGATCTACCGGTTAAATGGTTAACCAAGGGTAGGATTTAGGGTTTTAGGAATATCCCCAATTATATCTTCAAACTGTATCCCGGACTTATATCCTGATGTTTTTATGCAGCGAATTTCAGAGATTTAGTGCCTCCCAGTGCAGAATCCGAATCCAAGATCAACGAAATCTACCGTCTTCCTGCCAGTGAAAGAACTTTCTCCCTGTCTCTTACAGATTCAAGCCAGAAATCAAGCTCAGAAATGTCTGGTGAGCACATTCTCAACATATATTAATTACTTTTCAAAAGTATGACGAGTTTAAGAATATCTTCCCTTGTGTAGTACCAGTCGTCAACCTTGAAGGTTTCGAACTTGACGAGTTGGATTGCTACTCCAGCCTCGAACCCATCAAACAAGAATCCAAGCCAAAGCCGTCTGCTACACCAAAGCCTACCTCCTCGAAGACTGTTTCTGCTCCCAAAGGCCCTCCGGCATCCAGGACCCGGGCATCCAGCTCTCGGAAGAGAAAGGAGACGGACTCCCCAGCTGTTTCTGAAACATTCTCTCTCGAGAATCATGGGTTCAACGAAGCCACCTCATTCCTCAAACAGGTAGAATTTTCTTTTCGATATCCTGCACAAGTATGTTAGTCCTTATCAATACCTGTGTCTTTATCGATAGGGTCTGGATCGTCTTATGCACTTGTATGAAGACGCTTGCGGGCTTAACAAGATGTTGGAGATCAAGCTGGAGAAAGCTGAGGCCACCATAGCTGACCAAGGAACCATTGCGGCTGCCAAATCCCAGCATTATGAAGACAAATACAAGGCAATGACTCAGGAACACCAAGCTGCCCTCCACAAAGCTAATGAGGATGCTCAAGCCAAGCTAGATGCCGCCCTTCTCCAATATCAGCAGAATATGAGTTCATATCGGGATAGCCTCAAAGCATCCGTGGTCGTCTCTCTTCTCCAAGCCAGGATAAGGATGGCTTATGAGGCCATGGATTTGGGTTTTGAATGCCCCTCCTGGAATGTAAAGGCTTGGGAGGAGAAACTACAGGGTCTCGGAGGTCATCCCGTTGCTCATCCTGCAAAACATACTGGTGAAGAGCCTTCTAAGGCGGCAGAGGAAGCGGCCAATGCTGGTGATGATGCCGAGAAGAATCCTGAGGCTGATGCTGGTGCGAACGCTGGGAAGGAGGTTGCTGTTCAAGAGGGTGCTGCCCCTTAGGCAGCGGAGTGGGCGATGATGGATATACGTGCCAAGGCCGGAGCCCACTTTTAAATTTCATGGTTGTGGTTGCATAAACAATTTACTTTTCCTGTCTTCGAACAATTTACATTTCCTGCACTAGAACAATGTGATGACCAAAGGTGGATGGGTCCTAGGTTTTAGGACGAAGCCCTTGGTCATCAATTAGCATAACTCGTTTTGAATGCGATAACGGTTGTAGGTGGACAGGTCCTGTTTTGAGATATATCCTGCAACCGTTACACAAGTATGGTAAAAACTAATTGTGCTTTTGGCGGATGGGCCTCGGTTTGAGGTGAAACCAAAAGCACAACTTTTGACTTGTTAATAATGTAACTATCTTTTGACTTATTTGCTGTTGTCTCGCATTACTTAGTGTAACTCTTAACTTTGTAAAAATTTTGTATTGTCATCGTATGAAAATATCCTGATCAATATGCTTAACAATATGTTACAAAAACTTTTTTATTAGGCAGGACCCCCAAATGCTCGTTCAACTTTGCAAAAAGCTTTTGAAAAACAATCTATTTTTCCAAACCTAGTTTTCAATAATAATTAAATGATCAAAGTTCCAAACTAATACTAGTTTCAAACACCTTAACCAAATATCCTTAAAAGGACTTTGAGAATATATATCAGGATACTTAACACAATGTTACTAAAAACTTAGACGATGTTTACAAAGGAAAGATCATACCCGGAGTAGTATATAACCCTATTACCAAGCCTCAATGTCTTTGCAACTTCTTTAATGAAGATGTCCCCTGTGCGAGGTACTTAGTGCATTAGTTCCAAGCCTCATCCTTTTAGCCTTACGTCACCATCTTGGCAGGAATGTCCCCTGTGTACAATGTCTTCAAATACTTTAGAAATCTTCTGAATGTCAGTCTCCATTGTACAGGCAATTTTTTACGTCCCAAGGGCAAAACCCAATGATGTACTGGAGATAAATTCCTTGTATCCTGGGGAAAATCCCAAATTTTCATGCGCTACAGGCGGGAGTGTATAAACTCCAAGACTTAGAAAGGTGAAAACCTTCAAACCTTAGAGAGTATGAAAATACCCTTTCGTGAGAGAGGGTGATCAATCCTCATATACCTTTAGGATTCAGGATATAGCCAACAGTAACGAAATTGTCAGCCACTTTTACATGGACTGGTCCCGCCACCTTGAACTATCCCTGAATAACTTGCGCTCCAAGTGGGGTGTTTAAACCCGATTCGGAAGAAAGGTGAATACCTTTAAACCTGTGAAGGGATCAGTATCCCTTAAACGTGAGAGAGGGGGCCAATCCTCTAATCTTTCGAGTTATCTTGAGTACATATCCTGGAGCTATATCCTGAAACATATCCTGCAAAACAATTGTAAACTAAGGTGGGTGTTAGCTTGGCTAACACCCCTCCGATGCTTAAGTCAGTATTGGGTTACAAAGAACAAATTAAACCAAACATATTTAAAAAAGGTAGAATTCATACCATCCCGAGTTAGAAATTAAATTCTAAACTTACTTGAAATAGAGCTTAAGGTGTATAGCATTCCAATATCTCGGTAGCATATCCCCCTCTATATTCTTGAGTCTGTATGCTCCTTTCCCTGCTTCTGATTCAACTTCGTATGGTCCTTCCCATTTTGGAGCTAACTTGCCATCGGCAGGATTAGTAGTATTCTGAAAAGCCTTTCTTAACACCCAATCTCCAACCTTAAATCTTCTGGTCCTAATATTCTTGTTATATGCCCTGGATACTCTCTGTTGATATGCTGCCATCCTTAGCTTTGCCTCATCTCTCTTCTCATCTATATTGTCTAAATCCTGACTCAAGGCTCCAGGATTCTGCTCAGGATCACTTAGGGTAGATCTTGCAGTAGGTATTCTCATTTCCGTTGGAATCATCGCTTCTGCTCCAAATACCAAGGAAAATGGGGTTTGGCCTGTTGCATTCTTTACCGTTGTCCTATCAGCCCACAAAACAAAGGGTAATTCTTCTGCCCATCTTCCTTTTTTGGCCCCAAGCCTTTTCTTTAAGTTATTGACAATTATCTTGTTTGAGGATTCTGCTTGTCCATTCGCTTGAGGATGTACTGGAGTAGATGTTATCATTTTGATTCCCCAACTCTTGCAAAAGTCAGTAGTTCTCTTGCTTATAAACTGAGAACCATTGTCACAGATTATCTCGGCTGGTACTCCGAATCTGGTCAGGATATTCCTTTTTATGAAGGATACCACTTCTTGGTCTCTAACTTGAACAAATGCTTCGGCTTCAACCCACTTAGAGAAATAATCTGTCATTGCTAGCATAAAGACTTTTCCTCCCGGAGCTTTTGGTAGCTTTCCCACTATATCCATACCCCACTTCATAAATGGCCAAGGGGAAACAATAGGATATAATGGTTCAGCAGGTTGATGCAGTATGTTACTATGTCTTTGACATGCGTCACATCTTCGAGCATATTCTGCGGCATCTTTTCTCATTGTTGGCCAATAATATCCTGTCCTTAATACTTTTGAGAATAACGACCTGCCCCCAGTATGGTTGCCACAATCCCCTTCATGTATATCCTGAAGTACTTCTTTGGCTTCAGGATCCTCCAAGCACCTCAAATACGGTCCTGCAAGAGATTTCCTGTATAAAATATTATTTATAATAGTGAATCGTGATACCTTTATCCTAAATGCCTTGGGATTTTCATTTCCAGGGATGTGTCCTTCTTTGAGATATCTCATGATTGGAGCCGTCCAGGATTTAGGATCCTCTTCAGGATGCTCTGCTCCAGGATCCTGAATACCCGCTACTTCTTTATCCTGAGGATTCGTTGCAGGATATAAGACATGTAATATTGGTATTTGGGTCCCTTCAGGTATCCTGATCGATGATCCCAAATTTGCTAAGGCATCCGCTTCAGCATTATCCTCCCTTGGTACCTGTTCAAGTATAAAAATATCGAAATATCCTGCTAATTTTTGGAGAATATCGAGATATCCGATTAATTTCTCACCCTTAACTGCATAGGATCCATTAAAATGGTTAGTAATTAACAAAGAGTCAACATATACTTGCAAATTTTTTATACTCATACTCTTAGCCAATTCTAATCCTGCAATTAAAGCTTCATATTCTGCCTCATTATTAGTAGCAGGAAATTCACACCTAATAGCCTGGGGTAATATGTCCCCCTGTGGCGATTTTAGTAGTATTCCTAATCCTACTCCTCTTACATTAGATGCACCGTCAGTATATAATGTCCAGGATCCTGAGGATTCTCCTAACTGTTGAACTTCTAGGTCTACCTCATCCTGAATATCACTACTGAAATCAGCCACAAAGTCAGCTAAAGCTTGAGACTTTATGGCATTTATAGGTTCATATACTAAATCATAAGCACTTAACTTTACTGACCACTTGGCCATCCTGCCTGACATCTCTGGTTTCCTAAGCACATTTTTGACAGGATAATTTGTTTTAACATGAATCCTATGTGTCTCAAAGTAATGTCTAAGTTTCGTTGATGCCATGACTAGAGCTAATATTAATTTTTCTAAATGAGAATACCTAGTTTCAGCATCTAACAAACTTTTACTAACATAATAAACAGGATATTGCTGACCTTCATGGTCTTTTATAAGAACGGCACTTACAGCATTCCCTGATACAGCAAGGTATAGGGATAGTGGTTCACCATTTTCAGGCTTCATCAATAGAGGTGCGGTTGAGAGATATCGTTTCAAATCCTGCAAGGCTGCTTCATGCTTCTCCCCCCATTCGAATCTTTTGTTCTTCTTCAGGATATCATAAAAATCTTTGCACTTCTCTTAGGATCTCGAGATAAAACTGTTTAAGGCTGCTACTCGGCCTGTCAATCTTTGTACGTCCTTCATATTTGAGGGTGATTTTGTATCCAGGATAGCTTTGATCTGCTCTGGGCTTGCTTCTATCCCCCTTTTGTCACCATATATCCAAGAAACTTTCCTGCCCCCACTCCGAAATGGCATTTAGCAGGATTCAGCTTCATGTTGTATTGATCCAGGATATCAAATGCTCCCTTGATATCCTGGAGGTGATCCTCAGCCTTTTTAGATTTCACCACCATATCATCGATATATACCTCCATGGTGTCCCCCAGTTTGTCTTTGAACATCATGTTTACCAATCTTTGGTATGTTGCACCTGCATTTTTCAAACCAAAAGGCATAGCTGTATAACAATAAATACCTGTTGGTGTCATGAAGGCAGTATCCTCCTGGTCAGAAGGCTCCATTTGGATCTGTTGAAATCCTGAGGATGCGTCCATGAAGGTCAGCATTTCATGCCCGGCAGTGGCATCTACCATTGCATCAATGTGGGGAAGAGGAAATGGGTCTTTAGGACGAGCTTTGTTCAAGTCTGTGTAGTCTACACAAACTCTCCATTTCCCATTTTTCTTCTGTACCACAACCACGTTTGCTAGCCACCTCGGGAACTTAACCTCTCTGATCATCCTGGACTTTAATAATCTCTCAACTTCCTCCTGGATAATCGTGTTCCGCTCAGGAGCAAACTTCCTTCTTTTTTGCTGAACAGGCTTGAATGATTTATCAATTCCAAGCTTGTGAGTAATAATATCTTTGGATATGCCTGTCATATCCTCATGCTTCCATGCAAACGTTGACATCCTGCATTTCAAAAGGTTAATTAATTGTTCTTCAATATCCTGAGGGATATTGGTCCCTACGAGCACCGAAATATCGGGATTATCCTCGTCCAGAATAATTTTCTTCACATCCTGCTCCGGATCCTCCACGATATCCTGGGCCCGCGTCTTTAATTGCTATGCTGCACTAGGTTTGGTTGAGGATTTCATCGAGGATGAGTAGCATTCTTTCGCTTCCTGCTGATCACTATCAACTTTGACAACTCCCCAAGGGGTAGGTATCTTGATGCATTGGTGATATGTTGATGGCACAACCTTCATATCGTGAATCCACGGTCTTCCCAGTATGATGTTATAGCAGGATAGAGAATCCATCACACAGAAACGTTGTATCGAGTTGAATCCTTCAGCGTATACTGGCAACTTTATCTCTCCCACTGTGTTTCTAGCCTCTCCACTGAACCCAACAAGCACGGTAGACTTTGAAGTGATATCCATTGGAGATACATTCATTCTCTTCAGAGTTTCTAGTTGGATTATGTTGACGGAGCTGCCATTATCAACCAATATCCTGCGTACAAAATGGTTAGCCACATATAACGTTATTACCAGAGCATCATGGTGAGGATCCTGGACAGTATCCCTGTCATTAGCATCAAAAGTGATCACTTTGTCAGTCGTAAGGGTAGTCATCCTGACAGGTTTGTCTCCCCTTTCGGCCTTAGCTTCCTTTGCATGTCTCTTTGCTGCCGAATACGAAGTTCCACAAATGTCGGATCCTCCCGAAATGAAGTTGATTATCTTGGCATCCGCAGGAGGTGATGCTGCCCGCTCAGGATCCTTCTCAGTATCCTGACCCTTATTCTTCTTTCTTCCTAAGAGTTCTTTCAGATATCCCTTGCTTAGAAGATAGCTTATTTCTTTCCTTAGAGCAATGCAATCCTCAGTTACATGTCCGAAATCTTCGTGGAAAGCACACCATTTTGACTTATCTTTCCAGTCAGCCTTTTGTTGATTCTTTCGAGGCCACCTAGCCTTGTCTCCTAGACCCTGCATGGCATACATCAATTCAGGAATGTTAACAGAAAAGCAATATTCAGACAACTCAGGATACTCTTCAGGATCCTCATCTTCGACAGCATTCACTCTCTTGTTTTCATTTCTACCATATGGCTTAGGCCGATATGATTTGAATGAGGATTCTGACTTCCTGTTAGTTGACTCATAAGTGTTAGATGAGTTCATCCTTTCTTGCATCTTCCTGTCATCTTCCAGACGGATATATCTCAAAGCCCTGTTACGAGCTTCGTCGAGATTCCTGCAGGGATTCATTACAAGATCCTGATAAAACTGAGAATCCTTTTGTAATCCCATCTTAAAAGCTTGCACAGCTGTTGCAACATCAAGATGTGGGATATCCAAGGATTCTCGACTGAATTTGTTCACATAATCCCTCAAGGATTCCTGAGGCCCTTGAGTTATCCTGTAAAGATCACTGGTTAGTTTCTCAAAACTCCGACTACAAGAAAATTGACTGTTAAATAAATTAACCAAATGAGCAAACGAAGTAATTGAGTGAGGAGGAACGTTCAACAGCCATTTTAAGGCTGATCCTGTTAGAGTAGAACCAAATCCCTTGCACAAGCACGCTTCCTTGAGCTCCGGAGGGATAGGGTTAATCTCCATTCTCTCCCTATACTGAGCAATATGCTTTTCAGGATCCGTAGTCCCATCATAAAGCTTCATGTTGGGGGTTTGGAATCTCTTTGGGATCTCAGCATCACATATAGGATATGGAAAACGAGATATCTTATGGCTGTCTTGGGACACTTCCGGGATCGGCTGGACCACCCCAGGTACACTAGATATCATGTCCTTCAACTTCTGAAGTTCCCTAGTAAGTGCTGATGTTACACCTGTATCCTGCAAAGATCCACTATTGTTAGTAGCATGAGTATTATTATTATTTGACACGTTACCCGTTGGAGGATTTTGCCCATATCCTGAAGCATATCCTGAGCTCCTCATGGTTGACATCCTGACCGAGGAGGGTATTTCAGGAGTATGATTCTGAGGAAGGCTGGGCACAATATTCCCCTTGTTATCCTCGGTATACACAGCTGAACTAAAGTTCAACGCTCTGGGATGTAATGGAGTGACATTATCCTCAGCAGATCTGCTCGAGCCAGACTTCAGGAGTTGTATTTCCCTTAAAAGCATTTGGTTTGTTTCCTGTTGCTGCCTCATTTGTTCCTGCACACTTCCAAATAAGGTTAAAATTTCATCGTTAGAAGCTAAAACAGGAGCAGATTCCTGAACACTGCGGGTAGGGATAATATCCTGAGGTCGTGAAGAGGCTGGCATCCTTGGAGGAGGTGGTGGAAGCACCGAACCGGTAGTAGCAGAAGTCATAGCAGACACAGTAGAGGAACTCATGTTTGATCTTGAGGCCATTATGGACAATGTGGCAAAAAGTTTTGAAAATAGAAAGCCGATTAGCGATTTCGCAAAAATTTTTAGTAAAGAGAGCACCACTTGCCCCACGGTGGGCGCCAAATTGTTTTGGTCAAAAATTACCTAAGCAATTTAGTGATCAAATTAGTTAAGTGAGGTAGTGTGCTAGAAAGTGTATTGAAAACACGCTTGTTAAGTTATTTAGAAAATCAGTATTCAGGATACGGCTCAGGATAAAGAGCTGTATCTATGATCAAACAATGAGCAAAAATGTAAAGGTGGACACGTGATGTACGAGGAAAGCCCTTGATCAATCTAGATCGCCGGCATAAAACCTCGGGAGCTGACAATCGCAGCTGCCTTGTTCTTCTATTGCTTCAAATATCAGGATACAGTGCAGGATGTGGTGCGGATCAACTATGTGTTACAATGAAACTTGAATACAAGTGTGGTGTTTGCAACGAGCTAGAGAGTGAAAGTGTTTGAGAGTGTAAGTGTAAATTGTGTGCCTTAAACTGATCCGCCCCCATCTATTTATAGTAAAGATAATGTAACAAACTATCCTAAACTTCCGGGATCCAGCGAATATTCCCACTTGAACGTTGACGACCAAGTATTTCGGGTTCAACGGCTTCTTCATAACAAATACGTCCGAGTCTTGAGGAGAAGAAGTCCCGATGACCGTTAGTAACTTACAGCCATTAACCTGCACGTTTTTAATTCACTCAGACTTAGGATATCGCCCAAGATGTTAGCAATATCCTCGTCCAGTATCCTGGTCACAAATAAACAATAAAAAGCGGGATATTAGTCAGGATATGTATACTCAGAAAATGACCCATAACAAAGGTTATCTGAAAAACTCAAAATCTGAGAAAAATACGAATGACAATTCAAAAGGATTGGTTTATACCATCATTGGATCGGACAAATTATTCTCAGATATTGAATTCCCAATTCAGAATGTGATTTCAGAAAAGATTGACAAAGTGTATAATTGATTGAAATTGAAAAATCCGAAATTGAAAAGTTTGCTGGAAAGAGTCACAAAACTTTTTATAACAAACCTGGTTACAAAAAGAAAAACATGAAGGCTGGGTTGTGTTATAAAATGAAACAGAATTGGAAAAGAAATGAAATGCCAAACTATCAGAAAAGGATGAACTTTGTTCATGGAACAAGTTCCGAAGAAGAGAAAGAACTCCAATTTAGACGACAGTCTAATGAAGAGTTCTATGATCAAAAGAAAAAGCCACAAAAACAGGTTAAAGATGTTTAAAAAAGAACATGTTTTAAATGTGATCAAACTGGACATCTAGCTCGCAAGTGTCCAAATTCAAAACCTGTTGGTGTTGAGAAAAAGAAGTCTGATGTTGTGAATCAGAAATCAACCAAGTTTGACTCAAAGCAAACCTGAAAGCCGAAAATGTCAAAGGCTAACTCACAATAAACATGGAACCCGGTGACACCCAGATTTAGAACAACACTAAGTTAGAAAACAACTGTTGATGCAACAAAACCAAACCAGTTTTGGAAACCAAAAGTTGTTGTTCAAAATCAAAATAATCAAAATGAATCAAGATTTTACAAAAGAAATGTTTCAAAAGGACAAGCTTGGGTGGAAAAGAAACAAAAGGTTTCAGTGAGTGATAATCGGAATGAAAATACATTTGTGAAAAATGATAAAGATTTTCCAAAGTTGAATGATTCTTATTGTGTGACAATACCCAAGGTCAAACAAGCCTGGGTTGCATTGTTCAAATGATCAAAATTAGTTGAATATGCAGGGGCTCCCGAAGACAATTGAATGTCAGCAAGAGGAGTATCGGAGCAGCCTGGCACAAGAGAAGGAGGCTGCTAAACCTTGAAACTAAAACAGGGAGTTTGTTCATTCTGTACATAAATAAACCATATTTTAAAAAACCCTAAAAACTGAAAAATTTAAAAACCAAAAATATGTTTTTACTATTGTCAAAAATTGAAAAATGAAAAAAATTGTTGTTTGTTTTTAAATTTGTCAAAAATAAAAAAATTAAAAAAATGTTGATTGAATATGCTGAAAAACTGCACGGCTGAACAAACATGATTAATTTCACAAGATTGAAAAACAGTTTTCAAACTGTCAAATATCAATGTGTTGTAAATCATGGGGGTACTTTATGTATGTTATATTTTCTGCAAAGTAGAGCATGTAAAGCAGAAAGTTGATGGCGAGACAAAAGCTATCAGTATCAGGTTGTCAATTTTTTTTAAATGTTTTGAATTTTAGGGGGAGTAAGCGTTGTCAGAAAATACAAAAACATTTGAAAATTTGAAAAAGCCAAAAACATGATAAAATTCAAAAATGAGTTTTGTGTAAAAAGAGGAAATGATAGTACATCAGTAGACAATCACAGTACGCTAAAGAAATGGAAAGTCAAATGTGATAAACGGTCTCACTGATGATATGCCAGTAAGTTTTTACACGTTTAGTAGATTGTTTTCGAGATATAAACCTAAATATCAATACTTGCTTATCTCGTGGGGAACATCTCTCGGATATATGGGTAACCCCCGAAATCTTGTTTGAGAGATTTCCTGATTCTGAGATACTAGATCTTTATACTGTTTGATATCTGGGGTATTATACCTGGTCTTCTGATATTGCGGAAGCAATGGCCTAGACCTCGTATAATACTTTACGCGCTTAAAAGCTTACCCTCTGCATAAAAATTGATAAAATATCGAAAGATACGAATCAAGTGCAGTTGTAAAGAAGATTCCCAAGGGGAACACACCTCAAGTTGAGCCTTCATCTCTTTGACTGAGCGGAAGTTCATACCTAAGCTCTCAAGGTCTCGCACTAACCTAGAGAACAGATATCAAATTAGTATATTCACCTGTAAGACTGAATCTAGGGAATTTTGATACGGGAGTATATTCTGAAGTGGGACACGCGAATAAGTTTAAGTTCTTAAAACACTAAATCCGTATCTTGAAACAGTTGAACTTTGTGTGAAAATTTAAGAGGATCAGTATAGTATACTGACAATCTATGTGAATCGTTTAGAACTTAAAGTGTTAAAACCTCAACGGTGCTAGTGATTTGTCATAAACTGATATGATCCTCTAACGCGAACTCAAACAAAAATATTGTCTGTAAATATTTCTTTATGTTTCAGAAAAATACAAAAAGATTTTGTTTTCACTTTAGTTTCGATAACCGATGTCTGAATGCTGAGTTTCAAAATCTAAGTATGCTGAACGTGTTTCTGAGAATAAAACAAGTTCATTAATTTGAAACTTGAAGTTTTTTAATCAAAAATCAAAAAACAGTTTGTGATATCTCCATGGTCATTAAATTGGACTTGGATGATAAATCGTGAAGGTTTTGGATTCTTAAAATTGTCAAATCTATAAAGCAATTTGATAGGGGGAGAGAGTCAAGTTAATCCTGGATATATTCATATTGTTATATTTGTGTAATAGAGCCAGGTTCTTGATTAGAAAATTTTTAGAGCCAGGTTCTTGATTAGAAGATTTTTAGAGCCAGGTTTTCAATCCTGGATGTTCAAAATGCTTTCACTGTTAAATTCTTGAGATTTGCAGATGTTGTACCAGATTACTTGTAAGACCCTAAAATGTTTTGATCAAAAAGACGCAGCGTAAATACGTACCATAAAATTTATTTCTCAAAATGTTCCTTTATACTTGAAAGTCATTTAAAAACATCTTTATGTAAGGAACTGCATCGTTTACCTTTCATTAATGTACCGATTATAACATACTAATACAGATTACATGACCACCCATTCCGTACAATCCATGTGTCTTTAACTCGATCTTCAATCACTTGCTCTTCATAATATTGATCCATAATTATGAATCTTGTTTATATATAATATGTGCTAATGTTACGAATGCATGTGGTGAGTGCAAGTTAGGAATTACATTTTAGACTCAAGAAACACATGTTTTTGTCACGTTTTTTTTTTTTCAGGTTACAGCCAATACAAGTCGGCTGTAAATTCTGATCAGGAGCTGTTTGAATTCAGCTTTCGATTTAAGCATGTTCTTGACATCATAACACTAATTTTTAGCAATCAAAACCCCAAAAACATCTCATACATGAATTTAGCATCAACAAAATCTGAATTTACTTGAGCTAGGCATGATTTCAATATATACTTGTCTAGGGTTTACTCCTAAACACTATTTCACTTCAATATCATCCATACCACAATCATGCAACATCAATTTCGAATTTCATGAACTCACTCAGAAATTTGGATGAAGATTTTTCCATGGAAATTACATACCTTATGTGTTGGTGCACGAAATGTCTGTTGACTACGTTTACATCAAGTCTTAGGTCAAGATAGTCAAGATTGGAACTTGAAAGTCAAATTAGGGTTTAATGATGTTAATTTCGCTCATAATGACATGTTAGTCATTAAAAGCGAAATCAGATCTTAGTATTTCGCTTATATGTACATTTGTTAGTTGGTGATTTCGCTTATAGGTACACTAGGGGGGTTTCGCTTATTTGAACACATGGGGTTTCGCTCATAAGGTCTGTCTTATGAGCGAAATCAGTCAACTATATATACCTGTCATGTGTTTTCATTTGTAACCATTGGAGCGGAAATCAGGTCATGCTTGTGGTGTCGAAACTCTGTCAAATTGTAATCAGAAAGCATCAATAGAGAAGGATTTGAAAGAGAAAAGCTGTTGTTACTTTGTATACACTGATTCCGCCTTTGTACACAAAGATGAACTGCCTTGACTGACTTTTCAGGGTCGCAAAACGGTCCATCAAGTGGTATCAGAGCTTCAGGACGAGGAGTTCATACTACTACAGCTGATTCGACCAAATTCTCTTATTTCTACTCACTTTCTTTTATACTCTTTCGATTTGAACTGGTTCCTACGGTTGAAATGGCCTGATTTTCGAGTATAACGTGTAAAACATACAATTAACAAACCCTAGAAAGAATCAGGTTAAAACTCGGACTAAAAATGGTGAAAATATACTAAAAACCATATTTCGCTTATTTGAACAATCAGATTTCGCTTATAGGGTTTCGCTCATACAGACATTACATAATTTCGCTTTTACGGACATCGAGGGATTTAATTGTCTGATATCGCTGATAAGGACTTATTTCTGATTTTGCTTATCAGTCATCATATCTGATTTCGCTGATAGGGACATCTACTGATTTCGCTTATCAGTCATTTACTGATTTCGCTTTTTGTGACAAGTTGTTGATTTTGCTTTTGAGTCAAAAAAGTCAACCTGATTTCGATCTAAAGACTTAAAGTCTAATTTCGCTCATAGTGTTATTCTTGATTTCGCTTATAAGGGAATACTTGGTTAAAATTTGATTTCGCTCATTTGAACATTGCTATTTCGCTCATAGAGACAAAATCAGATTTCGTTCATAGGGTTTCGCTAATAAGGACACTGATTTCGCTTATCAGTCAATTTCTGATTTCGCTTTTTGTGACAAGTTGTTGATTTCGCTTTTGTGTCATCACATCTAATTTTGATTGAACGTGAACATAATATTTGTTGGAATATTTGTTGTCGGCTGCATGTGATCACTTTCAATCAGTTTTATACTCAATTAATACTTGTCGGATAAGTGATTTTGTCGACTTACAAAGTAATTGGCTGTTTGTCTTGACCCAAGAGTTGCATGTGAATTCAGATTCAGCGGCCCAATCATAGTCTGTTATAACTAATTGTTGTCAGGATAGTGGATTAAATTGGTTCAATCAACAGTTAAAGCAAATCGTTCTCGGCCCAATGAATATTAAAACTGATTAAAGTAGTGAGGCCCAATCAGTAATTGTACACATTTAAAACAACCTATTAATTGTTTGATTTCATCGAGTTGTGTTAAAAGTGTTGTCAGCCCATTTATTTGTCCAAGTAATTTGCACCTCCAATACAAGTTAAGGCCTAATACTTAGTTGTTTGTTTGTTTGCAGGAGATTTGAGGTGTTTTACAAGGCACAAATACCAAGAAATCAAAATGTTTGACTAAAAGGAAAACAAGAATCTTGAAAATTTAAATGATTGGCCTTGTGAATCTTGGTGTGGGAGATTAAGTGATAAGGATGTTTATGTTAAAAGATTCGAAAATTTGTTGTGTATGAAGAATGAATCATTGGAGAAGTTGGAAAAACGGTTTAACGAGTTAATTTACAAGTTAGAAAGACATGGGATATATTTTTCAAAGGATGAACAAATTTCAAAATTTGTTGATGCATTACCTTTGGAATGGGATAAATTCGTGAATAAACAAAAACGGAATTCTAGTTTGTCACACTATGATTTAAGAAGTTTTATCAATACAATTACAAATCATAGGAGTGATGAAGATTCAAGAAAAAGGAAATTATTGGATGAAATAAAAGAAGAATCAAGAAAGATAGATTTGGATGTAATCATTGAAATGAGAAAACGAATCACTCTGTGTCTTGCAGCAAAAAATGATATGAGATATGATATTAAGAGGGGTTGTTATATTGATGAAAATATGAATCCTCTTGATTTTGTTAAAATTTTCTGTGCAGGAACATACAAGATGGAAACAAAGAAAGAAGTTGATGTTGGAAAGATGAATGAAAAATGCTCGAAATGTGATAAACTTGAAGCAGACAATGCCAAATTCTTAAGTGATACGGAGAATTTGACATTGGAAAACAAAGCTTTGAAAGATGGGAAGAAAGCTGATGATGAACAGATTCTGGAGTTGCACTTGAACTACGAGAAATTGAGATATGAAAATGACAAACTTTTGAAGAATGTTGAGAGTTTGTCATCAGAAAACAAAAATTTTAAAAAAATTAGAAAATGATTTCAAAAGTCAGTTAAAGATTTTAGAAGATGAGAGAGATGTTTTTGGTAAAAATAATCTCGAAAAACAATGTGCGATAAATTCTCATCTTGATAAAATCATTCAACTTGAGCATGAAGCCGAAGGTAATAGAAAGAAAATTGTTGATTTAGAAAACAAGTTGAAAAGTTTTGTGACTTCTGCACCATATGTGTGTCCAAAACCAATCAACGTTGTTCCAATAAGTGACAATGTCACAAATTTTGACAAAGTCAAAATTGAAGATTGTGATGAAATATCTGATGATGAAAAAGAAAAAGAAAAGAAAAGAAAATTATTTCTAGATTTACAAGAAAATTTTCAAAATACTGTTTTGCAATCTACTGAAATAGGTGAATGCTCGAAGCAAAAACCTGTTAAGAAGAATGCAGAACAGAAACAAAAAGTTAAAAATTTGAAAGACTTTAAAAATGAAAATAAAAGCTCATCAGATAAGTCATCCAATCATTATCAAAAATCACAAAAATCTAAAAATGAAAACTCACAAAATGTTGGTAATAAGTGGTGCAGGTTTGACCACAGTGCTTCAAAGCCAAAACCAGTTTTCAAGAAGAGTGATGATTACCACAAAGCCAGACAATGTTATGATCTAAGCATATGGTGTGAAAGTGGTGAACGGTACGATAACAGAGTGTGCTACATCTGTGGTGTGAGAGGACACATTGTTGTTAACTGCCAGAATTGGAGTTATGAGACAAGAAGATGCTATAATTGTCAAATCAGAGGTCATATTGCCAGAGATTGCCCAAAGAGATCAAATGAAAGATTGAGGGTTAATTCTCAGAAATTGACAAAGAAGCCCGTCAAAGTCAAGCCCCATGAACAGAAGGTTCTAAAACCTAAAGTTCAAGATCAGACAATCCAAGAAAAGAAAGTTAAACTTTCACAGGGGCAGAAAGACAGACTGCGAAAGAAAAGGAAGAAGGCGAGAGAGTATCTGGAGAAGATTTTGTTCTCGGGTTCACCGGACAGATTGAATAAAAGTTCTGATGAATCAACTCACTCGACTGCAAAGCCAAGTAAATTGAATTCTTCAGATGCAAATCTGAGGACAAAAGAGAAAAAGGAGAAAAAGAAAGTTGTCGGCGATGAATCTGGCTCATCAAAGTCAGACAAGCCACACTCAGGCAATGATTCTGGTTCGTCAAAGCCAGAAGAGCCTGTTGTTGAGGTAAAATCTGAGAATTCAGGTTTAACAATGGATGATGCAAATTTTCCATCATTGTTGAACAAGAATTAAAAATCACCCAAGGCTGGTCAGGCTTGGGTGAATCTTTTCAAATAGAAAAACCTGACTTGCCGGAGTTCCCAGGTTTGTAAGCGTGGAACATGAATCGGCATCTTTCTTGAGAAATTTCACTCTGGTGATTTTTCGACTTACATGTGGTAAATCAGGGACATTAAGTTGTACTTGATTTCCTACAAGTGTTTGTGTGGATAGAATCTTGAACTGTTAAATTTTTCAAAATGGTTAAAGGAGAACAAAGTGATGAAGTAATCCCCTAACCAACAAGTGGTTTGTTAATTCAACAAAACTAATTTTCCGAAAGAAACATTTGATTAAAACAAACTTAAGTGTTTTGAAATCACAATGGGAAAATAGTTTGTTGTCAGAGGAAGTTCTGATTGTTTATGCCAAGTGGATGGCGAATTGAAGTAATTCGATATCGGTTGTCAGTTTGTTTTCAAATTTTCCTTGAAAATCAAAATTGAAACATATTTTGATTTTAGGGGGAGAAAAATTTTGAAAAAAAAAATATAGAAAATTTGAAAATGCCAAAAACATTGAAAAAGCAAAAATGAGTTTTGTTGTGAAAAAGAGGAAATGATAGTAAATTAGTGAACTATCACAGCATGCTAAAGAAATGAAATGTCAAATGTGATAAACGGCTTCAATGATGATGTGTCGATAGGTTTTCGCACATTTAATAGATTTATTCGGGATATAAACCTAAAATTTCAAACTTGTGAAATTCGTGGGGAACACTACTTGGATATATAGGTAACCCCTGAAATCTCGTTTGAAAGGTCTCGTATTCTGATATACTAGGTTTTTATACTCAATGATGTCTGGGGTATTATTCCGGGACTTCTGCTGAATGGAAGTTCTGACCTAGTCCTTGGATAATACTTTCCACAAATGCTTGAAACATAGCATAAACCCTCAGCATGCAGATGAAACAATAAAATTGATAGTCGCTGCTGTTGTAGCTAAAAGATCCTCTAAAGGGGACATACCGTAAAGTCGAAGCTGATATCTCTCTGCGTATACGGAAGTATCGACCTGAGATCCCTCGGCCCTCGCATTACCTAATTTATGTACAGATATCATTGTAGTATACTCACCTGTAAGACTAAATATTGGGCTTCTGGATACGGGAGTATATTCAAGAGGTGGGACACATGAATGAGCTAAGTTCATAAGACATCTAAATCGTATCCTGAGTAAATTGAAATTTGTGTGAGGAGTTAAGATTGATCAGTATATCGACAATCAAGGTGAATCGTTTAGAACTTAAAATGATTAAAGCTTAACGGTGCTAGTGATTTGTCTCATAAACTGATATGATCCTCTTACACAAACTCACAAAAATATTGTTTGTATATATTTGTTTACTGCTTTTCATTCAAAAACAAAAATCCAAAAAGATTTTCAGAGTGTTTTAGCATAAAATTTTGAAAATTCAAAAAGATTTTAGACAACTGATGTTGAAGAGCTGATATTCAAAATTCGAGTGCTAAATATGATGAACTACATTGGATTGGGAGAATATGTTGAAAACTTTGAATGTCATATACAAATGTTTTGAAAGATTGTGTGCTTAGTTAATCAAGGTCATTCATTTGAAATTGATGTAACTAGTATGTGAAGTTATAAATTTATGAAACTTATGTTGAGGTAGAGGAAGTGCAGGGTAACAGGTTTTGGAATTCATCATTCCCATGGAAGCTAAATGTCAAAGCTTGAACCAGATCAAGACCTCAGATTCTAGCATACTGAGAGGGGGAGTCTGTGAAAGGGGGAGTCTGGATCAACTGTCAAAGGGAAGTCTGAAGATGAAGACAGGACAAGATTGTGAACTTGTGAAGATAGAATTGTTTACGATGTGAAGACAGAATTGGAGAAAAGATCAAGACTGAAGACTTGGAGCCGAACACTTCGTCAACATCCAAGGGGGAGTCTGTTGGTGCACGAAATGTCTGTTAACTACGTTTACATCAAGTCTTAGGTCAAGATAGTCGAGATTGGAACTTGAAAGTCAAATTAGGGTTTAATGATGTTAATTTCGCTTATATGTACATTTGTTAGTTGGTGATTTCGCTTATAGGTACACTAGGGGGGTTTCGCTTATTTGAACACATGGGGTTTCGCTCATAAGGTCTGTCTTATGAGCGAAATCAGTCAACTATATATACCTGTCATGTGTTTTCATTTGTAACCATTGGAGCGAAATCAGGTCATGCTTGTGGTGTCGAAACTCTGTCAAATTGTAATCAGAAAGCATCAATAGAGAAGGATTTGAAAGAGAAAAGCTGTTGTTACTTTGTATACACTGATTCCGCCTTTGTACACAAAGATGAACTGCCTTGACTGACTTTTCAGGGTCGCAAAACGGTCCAACATTATGATCCCTTCGTCGAGGTGATCATTAATCTATATTCAGATTTCGATTTAAAGTCCATAAGGTGAGATAGTCTTGATAATAATGACTAATCTAATCACCTTGCGAATGATAAAAGGTAGATTGACGCTCGAAAAGCTAGGTGGAAGCTTGGGTAGAAGCGGGTCAAACGGAACTAATACGCGTGGAAAAGCATAATCGGAATTCAAGGTAAGTTAAGCTTACACCCCCTTGGTATTATGATACATTTACTTGTGAGTATTGATTTTTGAATTATGACAAGTATTTGAAAATACTATATTCTGGCATGATACAATGTAAGCCGGAATAAGGAAATATGGTAAGAAACCATAAACTATGGTAAAAAGGGGTAAAAACGGTAGACTAGTCGGGTGAAGACTAACCAATATGGAATTTTGAACATCACGTTATAGGGTGATCCGTAATGGGTAAAAGTGTTTGAATAAAAAACCGTACTTGAGTTGACGGATAGATAAAAGGTTTGAAAAGATAACCATTTGGTGTAAATCTTAACGGGTCAAATAATTCAAGTAATGCCATTTAAGTAATAAGAACTCACGGTGTAAACCGGAATAGGTTTAAGGGGCGGGATGGTATTTAAAAATATCATCTTATGTTGATAAATGGTCACTTTCGGCTAAACGGGTCAAATGGTAAGTTAATACCATTTGACAATAATACTAATTGATGACCGCTTGTTAAGTGTTGTGATTTCAGGAAAGGACATACGGTTTATAATGCTTTTATTTAGAAAATGTAAAAGCAAAAGATATTTAAACGGGTCAATATGTTGACCCGAGCCAGGTACGCATATTTTGAATTATAGCTAGAAGTAATAAGATGGTCAAATATTAGTGAAAACCCTTCATCGTATAATGAGGGACTGAAGTTGACCAAAATACCCCTGAACATTTAACCGGGTAAACGATCCTTATGAGCCGTTTAAGAACGTGTTTTACAATCATGTAAGTTATAGGTAAATATCAAGTCGACTGTGCATAACGAAGGGGAAAGATTTAAACTTAAAAGGTTTAAATCTTCGAAACTGGTCAAAAGAATTATGCGCATAGAATGAGTACTAGCCGCGTAATTCATAAAAGTTTACAGACCCGAACTAAAGATTTTGAGATAAACATGTTGATGTATGCTTAATGGTCAATTAGAAACAAGTTTTGAGGTTTAAAAACTTGAACGGGTCAAAAGTCTTTAAAAAATGAATTTTAAAGTCAAGGGCTCGAAGCCCATTGTTTTATGAATTTAGATGTTAACTTTAACTCCATATGATGGAGGATTAAATTACGAATTCGAAGGAAACAAGAATTTTGAATAATGGATAAATGAATTGGATGGAAATATGTTTATAACTTGTTGTGAAACTGTCAAAACTAACTTTTATGTTGGTTTTGATTTTAGGAATGTCTTATGTAACTCTGGATGAGGATCAAGCAAGAAAGGAGAATCGAACACATGTCTCGAAGCTTCCGCAACAATCTTATTTTGTTCTAGTTTAAAAAGTGAATATTGTAAACACTTGAAATTATATTTTGGAATGTTTTTAAATTATGTAAGAAGTTTAACTTGGAAAAGTTTTTTTGTAAGCTTGCATTTTCATATAAAATGCGTGTTTAATATTATAATATTGATTAATAGAGACGGGTCTTACATTACAATCCCAATAGCCGAGTCTAAGGGGGAGTCTGAAGACGAGCTCATCGCAAGGGGGAGCTTGTAATTGGAAAGCCAAGTGTCGATCCCAAAAGCACGGAAGCTTAACGAAAGGGGGAGCCTGAAGGAAGAATCTAAACGAAAGGGGGAGCATCTGAAGCTGAAGACAGATCCACGGGAAGTCTGTTTGAGAAAGAGGGAGTCTGTCGTTGCTGAAGATGTCAAACCTTCAAAAAGACTCAGAGAGAGAGAAAAGATAAGACGCTATGAGATTGACTGCGGTAATATCCAAGGGGGAGTCTGTGAGTGCAGGAATGTCTATCGCCTCCGTCAATTCAGATCGTAGCAGAAATTAGAAGAAAACATGGTTTTATAGTGTAATATATAGGAGATAGTCAAGGTGGCATTATTTTAATTAGAGTTAATTACTGTTTTCGACCCTGTGGTTTGTCAAAAATCACTATTTCAGTCCATTAGTTTAAAAATTGCGATTTCAGTCCCTGTGGTTTCACTTTCGTAACCATTTCAGTCCTTATGGTTTCACTTTCATAACCATTTCAATCCATTTATTTTGTTAGTACAGGGACTGAAATGGTTACGAGATGGACTGAAATGGTTACGAAAGTGAAACCACAGGGACTGAAATCGCTATTTTTAAACTAATGGACTGAAATAGTGATTTTTGACAAACCACAGGGATGAAAACAGTAATTAATTCAAATTACTTTGAACTTTCTCTTAGAGCCTTGCCTATAAATAGGAGGCTAAGGCTAGTCTTTAGAGACTTTTGGAACTTTTGCATCTTTTGGAGTATGGAGCCTAAAGAGAGAGTCTAGAGTGAGAAAGTCATCATGGTGATTCACGGTGCTTGTACGTTGTTATACATTCAATAGAATCACATATTTTATTCGTTCTTGTGTTCGGTCCACGCACGTGTACGGATTCCGCATGTCACACGTGTCGTTACACAATCGTTCGGGAGTCGTTTACGGTCCTACAACGCGCTCACAATTGACAGTCCCACCTTTGAATATTCCCCCCACCAGTCCCATCTTTCACCTATTTTTCCTACACCGGTCCCCGTTAAAAAAACCTTAACGGAGTTAAGCTTTTTTCCAAATTACAAACAAATTTTTTATGGCTTTTGATCAGAACGACGATACAAGTCCTTCGATGTAAAACTTACCTCGAAATGGTGCTCCAAATGACTTGATTTTTGTTAATTGGAAATTTAAACACTCGAATTGAAGCGTCGTTTTCATCGTTTGGAGCACCGTTTCGAGGTAAGTTTTACATTAATGGACCCGTATCGTTGTTCTGATCAAAAGCGGTAAAAAACTGTTGTGGGAATATTTAAAGGTGTAACTGTCAATGGCCAATGACCTCTAGTTGGGATTATTACAGGCCAATTCCCCGAATATATATATATATATATATATATATATATATATATATATATATATATATATATATATATATAGGGGACCGCTAAAATGAGAACCACCTCCGGTTGTAAGAACCGTGAGAACTACACCGTACGGGGCGAAGTGGACCAAATTTTTTTTCATAAACGTAGATGCATGTATTATAAACACATTTGTAAAAAAAATTAAAAAAATTGTCGGGTGTGTAGTTTTGAGCACCACAAGTTTGTGTTTACGGGTACCGTAAATTTTTTTAAAATTTACGGTACGCGTAAACACAAACTTGTGGTGCTCAAAACTACACACACGACATTTTTTTTAATTATTTTTACAAATGTGTTTATAATACAAGCATCTACGTTTATGAAAAAAAAATTTGGTCCAACTCGCCCCGGATCAAAAAGTTCTCACGGTTCATACAACTGGAGGTGGTTCTCCTTTTAGCGGTCCCCTATATATATATATATATATATACTATATAATAAAAGAAAATTATAAGAGACATTTGTCACAATTGTAAGTCATTTACAGTTTGTTTTTTTTTTTTTTTGCATCTCTCTTTCCTTCTTAATTATGAATTACTATTATTTAATTATTGATATTTGTTATATTTTCATTAACAAGTAAATTTAATATGAAACTAATTATAAAATCTCTAAATAAAGTTATTTTGTTGATTAAAAACTTGTATTTAAATCTCTAAATATCACCAAATTCAAAGTTATTTTTGTTAAAATATTATAAAAATGAAAGAATAATGACACTAATTGTTTTTCTCTGGGTTATCTCTTAAAATTTTCAGTGGTTAGATGGTTTGAATGATAAAATATGTCATTTAATAAAAATATAGGTGGCATTAAAACATCCGAATTTTAGCCCTTAATTTTTAATATGTATCAAGATTTCTATATATATGTAAGGCCATGGGGTGTACTCTAACATTTGGGGTGTTAATGGTGTGACATGACATTTTAACTGGCATTGCAAACCACTCCCTCCTTGTGTTAAGAGGTATTAAATGGGTTATTTGTTAACATGTTAACCGGATGTTAAGATATTGAATTAACTATTCTTTTATTTTTTTAAAACAAAAACCACTAAAAATAGGGTTAGATAAAGTTAGTGGGATTAACCATTTCCTTGAAGTAAGACATAGTGAAATGGGGGGAAATAGGTGATATGGCACTTAGGTGAAGTTAAGGAGGGTTAATGTATACTCCAATGCTTAATTGTAATTTAGTAAAATTAACATTAATCTGCAATAGAAAAAAGTTAATACATAATATAAAAAAATGTTTTAAAAATTAACGTAACATAATTTATAAATGCCACACCAAATTTCATTTCTATATATTTATAACAGTAATTTAGTTTAATTAAGGGTTATTGGATTTTATCACCTTTAACTATTGGCCATTGGTCGCTTTCACCACCAACTATTATTTTGACGCCCGCCACCCCCAACTTAACACTTAGCGTGTTTTGTCACCAAATCACTAACTTTTGATCATGTTACTCTACTTTTAGGGGTGTCCTAAGATCCCTAAAACATTCCCAAGATCCCTATGACACCCCAAAAAGTGTAGTAACAGGATCAAAAGTTAGTGATCAGTGACGTGGTGACAGAACACACTAAATGTTAAGTTGGGGGTGACAGGCGTCAAAGTGATAGTTGAGGGTGGCAGCGGCCAATAGTCAAGAGTAGAGGGTGATAAAATCTAATAACCCTTTAATTAACATTAATCAGCTACAAAAAGAGTTAATACATAGTAGAAAAAAATGTTTTAAAAGTTAATGTAACATGATTTATAAATGTCACACCAAATTTCATTTTTGTAAAGATATATCTTGACAACCATATATGTTAATAGATAACAATGTATTTTATTCAACCCGTGAAATACACAAGTTTTTTTAATACATAATTTCATTTTTTTAATACTCGGTATATAACATTACATTTTTTACAATTTTTTTCAACCCACACGGGATTCTAACCTAGTGAGCTATATAAGGAAACACACAGTCAAATATGTTATGACAATCATCCAAAAATAGACTAGTGTCGTCTAAATCAGATTCAAATAAAAAAAATCAAGATTTGATTCTAAAGTACCAAAAAAGATGTAACAACCCTCGGTAAAACCAACACCCTCAGTATATTTTCCGACATCCTATTATATATTAAAATATCCCAATATGTCTCATATTACACCCCGTATGTGAAAACCGAACCCGAAATATGATATAATTTATAAAATAAAGTAAAAACATGAAATATTGAGTTGAGGCGGGCCGCGTAGACCCACCCCAACCATTCACGCGGGCGGTATAAGGGCTGAGATCTGACTTCGTTGACTTCTTAAGTTGATACGGGCCGCGTAAGCTTAAGCTTACTCTTACGCGGGCCGCTAGAGATCATCAAACGTGGATGCATCCTGAACTGACACGTGTCGACATCGTGTCAAGTCTAGTGATGATCCGAATGAGCTATAGGTTGACCATGTGTTGACGCGGTCCGCATAAGGCTTAGCCTTACCTTACGCGGGCCGCCTGAGAGTCTTATATCAGAACTATAAATAGATGGCATCGGGTTTCAATTCAGTTCGTTCACATTTCAATTCTCAATCTCACTTTCTGAATTAGAGGCATTATAGTCGGGTACTATACCCCTAATTAGCGAGGTTCTGCTCCGTTGTAAGTATTATAACCCCAGTTTCGTAATAGTTACGATGCCCGATTGATTTAGGGTTCCGTAACAACTGTCGTGGTTCTGCCCGACGTAGTTGTTGGAATGCCGTCTCGGGGAGGGTATCGTTAATATTTTCAAAAGGTTATAATACTAACCACTGTACATTTGTATAAATTATAGATTATATCTAGGAAACCCTTACGAAAAGCCTAAGACAGCAATGTGAGTTTATCCTCTTTTTATTAATGTTTTTGGAATATTTTACAAAACCTTAATTGTTTTACAAAGTGATTAAGCGGTGATTGAGTCTTTGTAGTTCTTTAATTACTGCCGGTATTATGGGGTTTTGTATACAAAATTTATTACTACGAGTAGTAGTAAGCCGGGAACGACAATTCATTACCATTGGACGACGAGTTAGCCAATGGGTAATTTGACCATAGCCATAGATCCGGTCGAGTGGCAAATACTGAATGAGTAATTGTGTTGACATAAACAATGTGATCGCTCTCAGTACTGTTTTAATTGATAAAATGTTTCTTGATTAAACTGGGATTCACTCACCAGTATTTCCGACTGACAAATGTTTTTAAAACGCGTTACAGGTAACACAATGTGAACAGCCAATTAGTGAAAAAGCCAGCCGGAGAGCACTGAAGGCTTGGAAAAAATGTGGCTATAAAAGTTACCTAATAAACGATGTTTTAAATTCAATAAAATAGGGTTTGTCCCTATAAATGTATTGTAATAAGAAACTTGGGTTTTGCCCATGTTATTATTAATATCAAATATGGTGGTTTTACTCTGATAAACATTTCCTAACTACGGTCCTGATGTAAATTCCGCTGCAAGATTTAAACAACTGATACCACCAAACTCTGAGCTCGCGTCCGCCTGTTCTCGGGACAGATAAGGGATCGGGGGTTGCGACAGAAGGTGGTATCAGAGCCTAGCCACTGGTCTGAGCCAAAGAAGTGTTCTGCTGACACTTAAGTTTTAAAATTTGTGTTAGGAAATAAATTACGGAAATACGTGCATAACTGTAATTATTTGTTATGTGTTATTTGACTATTTGTTAGTTTTCAGTATGAGTGATCAAGGACCATCAGACGTGAATCGTCAGTTATCTGATTCACCTAGGAGTGAGGGTACATCATCACAGCCTGCCCTTTCAGGGTATTCTGCTGATCAGGAGGAAGGAATATTTGCCTTTAGAGCTCAATCTGAAGAGCCATTTCCTAATAAGAAACGAGGATGGCTCAGTAAAGAAGCTTTTGCTTGTAGGAAAAGAATGCAAAAATTGCAACAGCAAAGAGCTTTAGCAGCCATTAAGCACGAGACAGATGCCCATACCCAGGAAATGCTTAATAGAAGCCTAGCTAATTTCCATATCTTAGCTACAACTGCTGCTGACCCAAGTCTGGAACAACAAGTAGCCCCACAACCACAAAACCCAGAACAACCCATGGAGATAGAAAATCCGGAAAACCAAGTGGAGATGCACGACTTTAACCCAGAAGAAATCCCTAGGGTACCTGCACCAAACCCCCTAGACCCGAATTACGACCCCTGGTGGGATGACAATAGGGACTTTGTGCAACGTTACCCTATCCAGGAATACCCACCCATGCAGAATATAGAAGCCTACCCAGGTATGGACCCTTTAGATCCCTATTACCAAGATGAATATATTAGGGAAATTTAAGAGGATCCTTACCAATTTCAGGAGCTGTCACCCCATATCAGGAAACCGCACCCCAGATTCCAAACCTAGTCCGAGAACCTGCACCCCCAATGAGTGCAGAAAACATTCAAGAACTTAGGACTTTCGGGGAGGAAATTTTAGAAAGCAATGAGAGAATGCGTCAGGTGGGAGAGCGTCTCGTATGGAAATACGATGAGCGCAATATGGATTTTTGGATAAATCCATATCCATGAATGTCAAAGGAGGAAATAGTAGTAATAATAATAAAATATCATAAAATAAAAATAAAATAAAATATGTGTGTACGGATGCATATTACTATTAGTGTAATTTTCTTTTTGTTGGTATTGTAATCTTTATTTCTGTACTGGTGTGTAATAGACGCATAGTATATGAAAATAGAGTACAAGTCGCAATGATCGATGGTTTTGGTTAAAATTGCGTGTCATGTGATTAACTATATTACTTATTATTTGTGATATTAATATGGGGTAATTGTTAAAATTCAGATGGCCGATGAAGGAAATCAAGGAAATCTGAATAATGATAACCAGAGTAACATTAACGTGGTTAATGAAAATCCAAGCATCAATAACAATGGAAACCAGATGGATAATAGTGCTATCCAACATATAGTGGCACAGGGAATTATAGATGCAATGCCTTTTATTCTTCAAACTGTTAAGGATGCTGATAATAAAAGTAAGCATAGCAGTAAGCGACCAAGCAAACCAGAAAACAGCGTGAACAATGGACCTGTAGTTCAAATGCCCATTCCCAAAAGAAGAAGAACCATGGCTTATGGTTGTTCTTATAAAGAATTCTGGTCTTGTAAACCAATGGAATTCTCGGGCAATGAAGGGGCCATTGCAACCTTACGCTGGATAGAAAAGACTGAGGCAGTCTTAAGAATAAGCAAGTGTGCTGAAGAAGATAAAATATTGTTTGCTTCTAATATATTTAAGAATGCAGTACTAGAATGGTGGAACACTATCCTTCAATCAAAAGGAAGTGATAAAACCTACAATATGGAATGGGAAGACTTTAAGGACAAGGTAGAAAGGAAATTTTGCCCACCCAATGAAAAGGAACAGATAGCAAACAAATTCCTAAACCTTAGAATGACTGGTGTTGATAGTAAGGGATACACTAAAATATTCTTTGAATATGCTAGAATAGTGCCAACTCTTGCTTCACCAGAACCAGTGTTAATCTCCCGTTATATCTGGGGATTAATCGGAGAGATTAGACATGTAGTTAAGGCAGCTAGACCACAAACCATAGAAGAAGCTGTAGAACTAGCCAATACCTTGACTGATGAATTAGTTCGTACTAGAGAAGAGGATCAAAGGAGGAATCTAACCCAGAAGTTGACTCAAGAATTTTGTTCTGGAAATTCTAACCGTGGAAGAAATATAGGTTCTACCTCTGCACCCTACTGTAGGTATTGCAAAAGAAAGCATTCAGGAAGATGCTCCATATATTGTAACTTTTGCAAAATATCAGGACACAAGGAAGAAAACTGCAGGAAGAAAGCTAACAGCCGGGTGTGTTACAATTGCGGAGAACAAGGTCATATCAAGCTAAATTGTCCAAAATTAGCTCCAGCTCCAGACAACAAGAATACTAAAAATGTTAGAGCATTTGTTCTGACTGCAGATGAAGCCAAGATGATTCCAGATGTCATAGCTGGTACGTTTTTAGTTAATGATGTCTTTGCTAAAGTATTATTCGACTCTGGTGCGAACCAAAGTTTTAGTAATACATAGTTTTGCAAAATTCTAAATCAATCATTAACTAAACTACCACTAGAATGCTTAGTAGAGACAGCAAATGGAGAAACTGTTAGAATTTCTGAAATCTTGCAGGGAGCAAGAATAGAAATTTTAAATCAGAAATTTATTGCAAATCTTTATCCTATGAATCTGGCAGGATTTGATGTTGTTTTAGGAATGGATTGGTTAATAGCTAATAAAGCCAGTATTTTATGTGATCAAAAGTCAATTCAAGTAAATTCACCAAAAGGTAAAACGATCACAATTAAAGGAAATAAGCCCTCTAGATCCACTAAGTTCATCTCTGTGATGAAAACTGCAAGTTATATAAGGAAAGGTTCCATAGTGTATTTGATTTCTATAATCACTAACACTAAAGGAAAAGATTTAAAAGATATTCTAGTAGTATCTCAGTTTTCAGATGTATTTCCAGAAGAATTGCCAGGGCAACCTCCAGATAGAGAAGTTGAGTTCAGAATCCATTTAATACCAGGAACAGAACCTATTGCCAAAGCACATCTTACCATTTGGCACCTGCAGAAATGCAAGAATTGAAGAAACAATTAGACGAATTGTTAGAAAAAAGGATTTATACAGCCAAGTTCATCGCCATGGGGAGCGCCGATATTGTTCGTTAAAAAGAAAGACGGATCAATGCGTATGTGCATTGACTACCGTGAATTAAACAAGGCCACGATTAAGAATTGGTACCCATTACCAAGAATTGATGATCTGTTTGATCAACTACAAGGAGCTCGATTTTTCTCTAAAATCGATTTAAGGTCAGGATATCATCAGTTAAAGGTATAGGAAGAGGACATTCCTAAAACCGCATTTAGAACAAGGTATGGACATTATGAATTTACTGTCATGCCATTTGGTTTAACCAATGCCCCAGCTGCATTTATGGACATGATGAACCGAATATGTAAGCCATATTTGGATAAATTCATAATTGTTTTCATAGATGATATTCTAATTTACTCTAAGAGTAAAGAGGATCATGCAAAGCATTTACACGCACTTTTAAGTCTATTAAGAAAGGAAAAACTTTATGCTAAATTTTCTAAGTGCGAATTTTGGTTAGAACAGGTACAATTCCTTGGACACCTAGTCAATCATGAAGGAATTCATGTAGATCCAACCAAGATTGAAGCAATCACTAAATGGAAAACCCCTGAGTCACCAACCGAGGTTAGAAGTTTCTTAGGATTGACTGGCTATTATAGAAGATTTATTCAAGATTTTTCTAGAATAGCTATTCTTTAACTAAATTAACATGTAAATCTGTTAAGTTTGAATGAGGAGTAAAACAAGAAGAAGCGTTTAGAATTCTTAAGCAAAGATTAACCCATACACCTATATTAGCATTACCAGAAGGAACTGAAGATTTTGTAGTATATTGTGATGCTTCTAAATTAGGTTATGGATGTGTGTTAATGCAACGACAAAAGGTTATAGCTTACGCATCTAGACAACTTAAGAATCTTGAAGAGAATTATTCAACTCATGATCTAGAATTAGGTGCTATAATTTTTGCTCTTAAGATTTGGAGACCTTACCTTTACGGTAGTAAGTTTACCATATTCACTGATCATAAGAGTTTAAGGTATATCTTCAAGCAAAAGGAGTTGAATATGAGACAAAGACGCTGGATGGAAATGCTTAGTGATTACGATTGTGATATCCAGTATCATGAAGGAAGAGCAAATGTAGTGGCAGATGCTTTAAGTCGAAAATATCAAGAAAAGCCAAAAAGGGTACGTTCTCTTAAATTAAATCTACAAGTAGATTTAAATGAGCAAATAAGAGAAGCACAAGAATCAGTAATCAAGGATGATTCTGAAAAATTAAAAGGTATGTTAAAAAAATTAAAACAAGGAACAGTTGGAATTTGGAGATTCCATGAAAAGAAAATGTGGATACCTAAATTAGGAAATCTACGTCATCGTATACTAGAATAAGCCCATAAATCCAAATATATGATGCATCCAGGGAGTGATAAAATGTACCAGGATTTAAGGAAAAATTTCTGGTGGATAGGAATGAAGAAGGACATAGCAGCCTATGTTTCTAAATGTTTAACTTGTTCACAAGTTAAAGCTGAACACCAGAAGCCCTCAGGTTTGTTACAGCAATTAGAAATGCCAGTTTGGAAATGGGAATTGATAACAATAGATTTTGTTACTAAATTACCCAAAACAAGGAAATGAAATGATACAATCTGGGTGATTGTAGATAGGCTAACTAAGTCAGCTCATTTCTTACCAATGAAGGAAACAATTAGTATAGAACAATTAGCTAAATTGTATGTAAATGAAGTTGTTTCTTTACATGGCATTCCTTTATCAATTGTTTCTGATAGGGATAGCCGATTTACCTCTCATTTTTGGTCAAGTTTCCAAAAGGCAATGGGAACTAAATTAAAGCTAAGTACAGCTTATCATCCTCAAACGGACGGACAGAGTGAAAGGACAATTCAGACAATGGAGGATATGCTTAGAGCTTGTGTAATCGATTTTGGAGGTAATTGGGATGATCATTTACCTTTAATAGAATTTTCTTATAATAATAGTTATCACACAAGTATCAATGCTGCACCATTCGAAGCACTTTATGGACGAAAGTGTCGAACCCCAGTCTGTTGGGCAGAAATTGGGGAAAAGCAACTATCTGGACCTGAGATAGTGCAGTAAACAACTGACAAGATTATTCAAGTCAAGGAACGACTGAAAGCAGCACGTGATCGACAGAAGAGCTATGCTGATAACCGACGCAAGCCGTTGGAATTCCAAGTAGGAGATAAAGTATTATTGAAAGTCTCTCCTTGGAAAGGAGTAGTAAGATTCATCAAACGGGGAAAACTAAGTCCCAGAGGACCTTTTAAGATTATTAGAAGAATAGGACCTGTAGCCTATCAGCTACAACTGCGAGAGGAAATGGCAGGAATACATGATGTGTTTCATGTATCAAATCTTAAAAAGTGTTTAGCTGATGAATCACTGATAGTACCTCTTAAGGATATAGAGGTAAATGAACAACTCAAGTTTGTAGAAAGGCCTCTACAGATTGAAGACAGAAAAGTCAAGAATCTCAAGCACAAGAGACTAGTTCTAGTCAAAGTGAAGTGGGACTCCAAAAGAGGACCTGAGTACACATGGGAACTCGAGTCAGAAATGCAAAAGAAATATCCGCATTTGTTCCAATAGAACTCGAGGACGAGCTGTAAAACAAGGTGGGGAGAATGTAACAACCCTCGGTAAAACCAACATCCTCAGTATATTTTCCGACATCCTATTATATATTAAAATATCCCAATATGTCTCATATTACACCCCGTATGTGAAAACCGAACCCGAAATATGATATAATTTATAAAATAAAGTAAAAACATGAAATATTGAGTTGAGGCGGGCCGCGTAGACCCACCCCAACCATTCACGCGGGCGGTATAAGGGCTGAGATCTGACTTCGTTGACTTCTTAAGTTGATACGGGCCGTGTAAGCTTAAGCTTACTCTTACGCGGGCCGCTAGAGATCATCAAACGCGGATGCATCCTGAACTGACACGTGTCGACATCGTGTCAAGTCTAGTGATGATCCGGATGAGCTATAGGTTGACCATGTGTTGACTCGGGCCGCGTAAGGCTTAGCCTTACCTTACGCGGGCCGCCTGAGAGTCTTATATCAGAACTATAAATAGATGGCATCGGGTTTCAATTCAGTTCGTTCACATTTCAATTCTCAATCTCACTTTCTGAATTAGAGGCATTATAGTCGGGTACTATACCCCTAATTAGCAAGGTTCTACTCCGTTGTAAGTATTATAACCCCAGTTTCGTAATAGTTACGCTGCCCGATTGATTTAGGGTTCCGTAACAACTGTCGTGGTTCTGCCCGACGTAGTTGTTGGAATGCCGTCTCGGGGAGGGTATCATTAATATTTTCAAAGGGTTATAATACTAACCACTGTACATTTGTATAAATTATAGATTATATCCAGGAAACCCTTACGAAAAGCCTAAGACAGCAATGTGAGTTTATCCTCTTTTTGTTAATGTTTTTGGAATATTTTACAAAACCTTAATTGTTTTACAAAGTGATTAAGCGGTGATTGAGTCTTTGTAGTTCTTTAATTACTGCCGGTATTATGGGGTTTTGTATACAAAATTTATTACTACGAGTAGTAGTAAGTCGGGAACGACACTTCATTACCATTGGACGACGAGTTAGCCAATGGGTAATTTGACCATAGCCATAGATCCGGTCGAGTGGCAAATACTGAATGAGTAATTGTGTTGACATAAACAATGTGATCGCTCTCAATACTGTTTTAATTGATAAAATGTTTCTTGATTAAACTGGGATTTACTCACCAGTATTTCCGACTGACAAATGTTTTTAAAACGCGTTACAGGTAACACAATGTGAACAGCCAATTAGTGAAAAAGCCAGCCGGAGAGCACTGAAGGCTTGGGAAAAATGTGGCTATAAAAGTTACCTAATAAACGATGTTTTAAATTCAATAAAATAGGGTTTGTCCCTATAAATGTATTGTAATAAGAAACTTGGGTTTTGCCCATGTTATTATTAATATCAAATATGGTGGTTTTACTCTGATAAACATTTCCTAACTACGGTCCTGATGTAAATTCCGCTGCAAGATTTAAACAACTGATACCACCAAACTCTGAGCTCGCGTCCGCCCGTTCCCGGGACAGATAAGGGATCGGGGGTTGCGACAAAAGATCTCGTAGTCAGAATCCAAATCGGGCGAGCAAGATCAGACACACCATCCATAAGGAAACACACAGTCAAATATGTTATCTCAATCATCCAAAAATATACTAGTGCCATCTAAATCAGATTCAAATAAAAAAAATGCAAGATTTGATTCTAAAGTACCAAAAAAGATCTCGTAATCAGAATCTCAAATCGGGCTAGCGAGATCAGACACATCATCCATGAATTAAGCAGCATCATCGTCGTCAAACTACATGCTGAGCATGTCTTGTTGCTCCATATCTTCTTCCAAACTTCTCCACTCAAGTTCACGTTTAGGGTCTACATTGCTCCAATCTTCTTAATTGAGAATAATTTCCAACAAAATCACAGGTACCAAGTGAGCAATTTCTTGGTTTGGAGTTCATGAATTAGCAAGCAAGGTTGACTACAGTCCACCTGTTGATCTCAACATAAAGGACAAACAGGCTTAGTTTGTTCTCTCCCTTTATTTATATTTGACTTATCAAACTGGTCAAGACAATTTGAGTGGTGGGAACTCGTGTCTCAAATGTAAGGGGGGCATCCTTTTTTCAAGAGAAAAACAAAGTAGAAGTACAACATTGTGTGGGCTTCTTTTTGGAACGGATGTTGTTGATGAAGAAGAACTCATCTATTTTTTCCCCTTTTGTGTTTGGATTTCCCTGTAGATGATGAAGACAATGATATTTAGGGCTTTGTTATTTAATTTTGGGCTAAAAGGGTAAAGGGGTTTAAAAAGGATATCATACATGCCATGTCATTGCTCAGCCAGCGTCCACGTCATTAAAAAAAGAAACAACATTAGAGTTTTTTAAATATTTTAACCAACATAATATCTTTTAAGTAAAAAATATATATTTTTTAACTAATAATTAAATTTATATTGAATTCATTTGTTTAATTATATAATAACTATTTTTTATTAAAAAAAATAAGCATCCATAATTAGTTAGGAGAGAGAGAGGTGAAGAAACAAAAAAAATAGTAGTTTATAGATAATATAGATATAGATGACAAAAAAGTTAAAAGAAAAAATGTAATGTTTATAGGTATGGTTCGGTTAGATGTAGAGGCGGCTCACACATTTTTAAGACCAAAAGCGAAGTAAAATTTTCCACCGTTAGTGAAGTAGTTCAAACAAAACAATAGATAATAATGATAAAATATTAAGAAATAGAATAAAACATTTAAATATGAGAAGTGTTTATTGTGGTATATATTCTCCTCCATCAAGGATAAAGTTTCAACTCTTAATTGATGATCTAATACCAAAAGGCAACATTTGAATATTGGAACAAACAATTTAACCACAATTGCACATATGACAATAGCATATATAGTAAGAATACTACTTAGTTTCTATAGTCCTTGTAAAAAAAAGGAAAACAATTTATATGGAATAATCTTTAGCTGAACATTTGATGCAAGGAAAAATCATATACCATAAATTTCATTACATAAAAAGTAATACTTGAAAATATGACTTGAAAATCTTTATAACAAATCATAAAACTACATGTATCAAACAAGAACCCAGATTGAGTATAGACAAACTAACAACTAACCCCTAGTGTAAGGTTGAATTTAAATTTTAAAATCATAAATGTTTAACATTACCATGTGCAGTCAAGATAATCCTATAAGCAATCAACATGTTATGAAGGATTGATATATGTTCTTTAGATCCCTCCTGCACGATGAAAACCATAACATGTAAGCATGCTACATTTGTAACAAAATCAATAATGACGATAAAATTAAAGGGTTCTCGCCAGAATAATAACTCAAAACAAAAATAGAAGAAAATAGAAGTGATGAAACAAAGATTAAAATGCTTACCTGAGATGACCTCGCTTGTTTTCCTAACATTGGCAATGAAGTTACCAATTAGGGTTGTTGACAACGGCAGCCGCAACAAGAGAATTAGGTTTTATGATTGTGCATTGAGTAGGGTTTGATAACTTCTTATTTATAGTATTGGACCACTAAATAAAATTGGATTTTTTTTGGGCCTACAAGGCCTGTCCAATTTGAAAAGGATAAAAAAACACGCAAAAATTCATAAGTGAGATTGTTGTGATTTGTAACCTATATCTCTATAGCCAAAAATGAAATACTTACCGCTAAACTACAACAAGATTATCTGTGATATAATTAAATTACATATTAATATCCACATCACACACACATGCACACACACACACACATACATATATATATATATATATAGGGTCAGGATTTAGAGAAAACGGTGGAAAGTGTGAGAACGGTTATGGATCGTCCGTTCAAAACAATCTATGTACTAGATTGGCACGGTGGCATTTTCGTAAATAACATCAATTTTATTAGGTGGACACGCTTCATTAAGGGTAAAAAAGGTAAAACACCATTTCTCACATAAAACGCCGTTGAAATATAAAACGCCAAATAAATACAAAACGCCAATTTTATCGCTGGGTATTTTTTCTGTGTTTTTTATTTAAGCTTTCAGCTACAAAAACGCCACAAAATGTGAAACGCCATAATATATAACGCCAAACCTTACATCCGAATAAATGTTAATTACATTTTTTGTTATAAAAATAATATCCCGCCTAAACTACGTGCCAAAAAAATCCTATAAATAGAAACGTCTCACCACCTTCTGTTTATCACACCAAAAAAACACACAAAAAACACAGTGGTTCCTAAAAAAATACAACTCAATGTAAAACGCCAAAAAATACAACCATGGCAAACATCTTTTCTTTGATACTCAGTAATATTCTGCATGAAGTTTCGCTGAATGATTTGTTAGGTGAGTGTAGTAAGATTTTGCTGTATGAGATGGACAAAATTAAAGAAAGAGGGACTGATGACACCCATATGTCATTTTGTCTTCTTTGTTCTTGGAGAAGGTTTGGTTGATTAGAAGAGACCTATCCCAGTGTAAATGCTACTTTGGCCTCGATGATTATAATGAAGACGAGTGGCAGATAGCATCCACCCACACGGGGTCGATTTATGTCTCCAACATCCATAAAGACACTTCAACACAACACATGAACAAAGAAAATAAATCACGCCAAACCCAAAACGTCATTTATTTGTGACAGTTCTTGTAGTATCAAAAGAAGAAAGAGACTGATGACACTGAAGATTTGGATCATGAATTGCTTCTATTTGTTTTTTTTTATTTTCTTTATCTGTTGTTTGTTATGTAATTTCAGCTAAGAAACAACAAAGTACATTAATACTATAATGAAAAATACAATAAAACGCCAAACCAGAATGCTTGTAAAACGCCATCATGCCATAAAACGTCCAAAAACTATCAAAATATAATAAAATTACTTTGAACAAGTACTATTATAACATATCTAAAAAAAGCCTAAAAAATGTGCAAAGAAAATAAAACAAAAAAGTCCATCGTTATCTAAACGCCATTGGAAAACAAAACGCCATAATTACAGCCGTCAAGATTAGACGTGTTACACCATAAAAACAGATGAATCTGAAAACAAAACACGGTAACTTCAAAAACAGTAAAATGAAACGACGGAAAAATAATTACTAACATTTATTATATTGAAAGCTAAATACTTGGGGAATTGAATTTATTTATCTTTTTCAAAACGTCATAAATACCTGTCATGCGCGGGAAAAAAAAAGTCAATATAAAAGAAGACCATGAGAACACAAGCTCAAACACGCCAAAAACATTGATTAAAAACGCCACATATTGTCCAAAACGCCAAAAACTTCAAAAATGGCTAAGGTTATTGCATGGAGGTTTGAAAGGAAAGAGAAACGATTCATCATAAAGTTCTCTGATAGGAGAAGGGTGAAGGTAAGGACAATCAAATCCATGCTTGGTATGAATGAAGGGGTTCAAAGGGATATCCTGGCCCTTGGGGTTCCAATGGCCAACGATTGTGAAAGAACCCGAACTGTAATAAAAAGACTGAAGAGAAAATTTTTGGCAGAAGATGATGATGATATTGACGATACTCCTCTACCAACACTTAGAGTTGGGTGATGCATGAAAAAGAAGGAACGGTTGAAGTGACTTATAAACACGGGGTGCAATATTCATTGCCAATGGAGGAAATGTTGAAGACAGGGAGGCTATCTCTCATTGAACAACTCTGTGATTTAGCACCTTCGAACCATCCAAAATCCAAGGATGCAATGATATTCAAGAATATGCTGCAGCAAAGAAGAGATGAGCTAATGGCGTTATGCGCTAATCTAAAATTTGATGATGACGAATCTGAAGAAAGTGATGAACAAAGCGATGGGTACATCTCTGATGTAATCCCATCCACGGAAGACTATTAGTTTATTTTGATTTCGTATTATTGTAATTTTATAAAATATTAATCTATGGTAACCAATTATTAACAAAAAGACCCAGAACGCCAAAAAAAATTACATGGAAAACGCCATAACGCCAAAAAAATTAACTATGTGACACAAAAAGAATTAATTCAACGAGAAGAAATCTGGGAAAAACAGTAAAACACCAAGTAATTAATGATTCTAGATAACGCCAAAATTATCTTGCACGCCAAAAATGAAGCAGCATGTCGAACGCGAAAATCGGGAAAAGAGAAGAATATTGAAAAGACAAAAAAACCCCTCGGACCCTGATCATGTCCTGCGCCACGTGTTGGGCCAGGATGCGTTCTCACCGTTCTCACACTTTTGGCCTTTTTCTCCTGATCCCATTTCTATATATATATATATATATATATATATATAGATAGATATAGAAACAAGTGGATCCGAAGAAAACGCCTTAAAGTGTGAAAACGGTAAGAACGATTCTCAGCCACAAGATCTTTGTGCTTTGTGGCTAAGTTTGATACGTGCCATTTTTCTAGATACTAGGAACCTTAGAACTATCAGGAGGGTAAAATGGGATGATCCAAACAAGGTTGCACATGCTAATCACATGCCATTTCCCCATCACATTTAACAGTCCATAATTTTTTATACGTGATTATTTAAAAAAAACATAAACCATAAAATCCAGCGTTGTTTAATCTTTCCAACGATATACTTTAAAAAAAATGAACTGGGTTTTTATGGCGTTTTCAAATTTGTTTTTTATGGCGTTTTCAACTTGCTTTTTTATGACGTTTTCAACTAGGTTTTTATGGCGTTTTTTTCTGAACATGGTGTATTTATGGCATTTTCAACTGGTTTTTTCATGGTGTTTTTATTGAACCAGGTGTTTTATGGCGTTTTCAAATGGGTATTTCTTGGCATTTTTCATGGCGTTTTCTGAACTGGAACTATTTTTTGAATTAGTATGCTCAGCCTTTATCGTTCCTTTTTTATGATATAAACTAATGATTCTTAAAATAAAAAACGGTTTAAAGCGCCAAACCGAACTGTTAAACCACTAAACCGGATGCAACCTGGCCGTTTGATTTGTCTTTCTCTGAAACCGTAGTTAGCAGTTCAGCCCACATTTCTTGTAAAAAGCGGCTAATGGCCCATGAACACCCCTTGCTAAAATATTGAAAAAGTGTAAAGACTTATTTCTACATAACGTATTTTTTTATATACATTGTAATGGATTGATGTATGTTGTGTTGCAGGTTGTACCCCTTGATCAAGCATGAAAAATATATCAAGCATTAAAGCAAAAGGATTACATGTTGCGTTGGTGGAGTACGAAGGGAAGCAGCATGGTTTTCGCACGGTTAGAAATATATTTAAAGTCTTGTTTTTTATGTTTATTTTTTCAGGTAAAGAGATTAATTACTTTGGATGCGTAATGTATGCTGGCCGAAAACATTAAATTCACACTCGAACAACAAATGGTGTCTTTCGCACGTTTAGTGGGACACTTTAAGGTTGTAGACGCAATCGTTCTGTCAAGATTGAAAACTTCGACTAAGAAGTTTGTATTTTTGTACCTCTTTGAAGTTTAATCGTCTTAGAGGTGACATTTTCGACCTATTTATTTTATTTTCATTGTGTCAAATAAGCAAGTCAAAAGGGCTGAAACTTAGCTAAATGTAAACATATCGAAATTTCCTCTTTTCTTAGACAATATAGTTTTTTTTTAATAAATTTGGTTACTTTGTTTTATAATGTTGACAATTCTTTTAGCATTAGTTGTCAATCTTTTCGCACAACGGTTGGCCCTTAAGTTAGTTACCAAGTTACTTCTTTTATTTGGTTTGGGGCAAATTACGGATTTGATAGTTGATTTGCAATTTTTTTTATGAATTCGGTCTCTGCACTTACGAGGGCTAGTGTTAATTTAGATCCTTAGCGGCTTCGCATTACCGACATACATAAAGTTAACCAAAGGCCCCTTTTCTTTCTCTGCTGACTGAGTCCTTTCCGACGAACTCAAAATTACCGTGGGCACTGATCCAAGCAACATTCCCACATGTTATCTCGATTTCATCATGCCCCATGTGAACATAAAAAAATAACATAAAGTAAGGATTTCGATTCGAATGCAATCAGGTTGATATACTGTTATGGATCAAAGTATTGAGCGAATTATAAAGAAGAAGACCAAAAGAGAAGAGAAAATTATCAATCACATTATTTAGGTGGGTTTTGGACTTTTGGTCTCCGTGTCATAGATTACATAAGTAATTACATTAGTTTCTGTTGATGCATTATTTTGGTGTCTGTAACTTGTCTTTATTATCGTTGTATTTTATACAGTCTTTTAATGATTATCGAGTCTGTATTCGCCGTCGACCTTAGTTGGATATCCTCCTATCTATCTAAGTGTCCGACAAAGTTTGTCTCGTTTGAAATGTAATGTTTAATGAACAATGCATGTTGCATGTAAGTTTATATGTATGTTTGTGTGTTTATGTGTTTTGCTGCAAACTGTCTGTTTACAGCAAACCAAATAGCTTATGCAGCCTTCGACGAAACCCTAGGTTTCGTCGAGCACTACATGACGAAACTCCTTCATGACCAAAACCCCAAGTTTCGTCATGATGGGTGACGAGGAGTTTCGTCGTCCAGGAGGTTTCGTCAGGCCCAAATGAAGTTTCGTCTAGCCCATTGATGTTTCGTCGAGTTATGGGCCTGGGCTGCTATATAAACACCACATAGTTTCACTTTGAAACTATGAGAGCATACTACCCTGTCTAAAAGATTAGTGTCAAACTTTGTGTGTATTTGTTTGATCATTGTTCTCATCCTGTTAATCAATTGACTGTGATTCATTGGTTATATCGTGTTTTCACTATCTATGTTTGGTTTGGCATAGTCACGGGGATTCCGCACTCGTGACCGTGTTTGTGATAAACAAGAGATTTGGTTTCGTTATCGATCCTCAGAAATTGGGACCAACAAGTGGTATCAGAGCATTGGCTCTTATCCTTGTTTAAAATCAAACATAGTTCGGTTTTCATCAAGTGTTAAAACTGGTTATTGTTGTTTTTCTGAAAATTGTTCTTGAAAAGTTCATGCATTTCTTGAAAAGTTTTCATAAAAACTGTTGATCTTGTTGATTGCTAAAAAGTTTTATCAAAAACCTTGTTAAATTGATTGTTCACGTGATAAACCGGGTTTTTAGTGAAAGTTTTAAGCAATTTCGTGTTTCAGAAAATTGTTCAGTGACCGGAAAGTTCATAAAATCTGGGATTGTTCTTCTTATCTTCATCAGAAGTTCAAAGTGTTCTTGTGATATTCATTGAATTTAAAATTAAAAGGGAAATTGAAAAAGGATTAAAATGGATTAAATATTGTAACAATACTTGTTTGGTAAAAGAGATATGTTGTGAGTTGAAAACAAGTGTTCTGTGTCAGTAAAAGATAAGATTTACTTTGAAAAATCTCACCAACTATTTTACCTGACTGTCTGAGACCTTATCCCGACGAACCCAAACGCGACGAAACCCCTTGAGTTTCGTCACAAGGATTTCCGACGAAACCCCTATAGTTTCGCCATAAGTCACTTCGACGAAACTTCTGAGTTTCGTGGAGAGAGTTTCCTCAAGATCATTGTCATTTTTAAACAGAGGACTTGCAAAAGTGATTTAACATTGTGTTTTCAAGTGTTTGATCAGGAATTATCATTCATATATCAAATATGAGTAGTACAAGTCCATGGGATTGGAGTACGGACCCACGACCAGGTCAAGATCAAACCTCGGCAGCCGCGTGGTTAAGGAATGTTATGCCTCCACAATCTATAAGTGCAAGTCAATGGGCTTTGGTGTCGAATCAGAATCAAAGCATTCAAAATCTTTTGCTTAGCGAGAGTGAAACGGGTAACAACAATCGCCCGCCAAAGCTGAATCACATGAACGACTATCCGTCATGGAAGGGTCGTTTTCACACATACGTTTTGGGCAAAACACCGAATTATGGACGTGTTTCACTACTCCATACAACACTGCCCTCGAAGAAGCAGGATCAAGTGCAGCAGGTTTTGCTCATATGTTAGAAGATGACAAGAAAGCATATGATCTGGAGACGAAGGCATTTGCTATTCTTACACAAGCGCTTCACAAAGAAATCTATCATCAATTCACTTACTGTACTAGCACGAAAGCTTTATGGGATGCATTGGTAGCGAGAGGAGAAGGAAATGCGGCGACAAGAAAGACACGCCATGATTTGTTGAAGAAGGAATTTGAATCATTTCAATTCTTGGAGAATGAAACCCTAAATGATACGACTACTCGTTTTTATCATTTGATTAGTGAAATGTATTCTTATGCTGTTCTTGCAACTCAACAAGAAATGGTTGCACGGTTTGCTGATGCTCTACCTCCAAAGTGGAGTCCTTTCATTGAACTTTTAAAGCATACGGGCGTCTTGGATGCTGTTAGTATCTATGAGTTCGTTCAGAAGTTGGAGCATAAAAATGACGAGGAAATCCGCAAAGCTAAACGGATAGCACTTCCTCAAAAAACTGAAATGTATCTAGGAGGTTTTAATCCTGCAGCTAGTTCCAGTTCCGTTCAGCAACCAAAGCTTCAAACGGCGTTTGTGTCAAATACAAGCTCTTTTCCGTTTCCACAATCAGCTCCACCTCAGGTTTTCGATCCGAGTGCTTATCATCCGCCAGCGTATATGATTGCTCAAGCTCATGCTTTTTCAAAACCAGATCCGAGTGCATGGCTACCAAAACCCCAATCTCCACCTCAAGTTACCACTACTCAACCATAGTTTGATCCAAGTGCTTATATTCCACAATCTCAACCACAAGCCCAACCACAACAACAACAACAACAAGCACATTATACCAACAATCCTCCACCCAAAAACACCAACACTGTCAGAGTTGATACTTCAAACCTCTCAAAAGTTAGCATTGAAGTAGCGAAGGAGCATATGAAACTCATTAACACAATGGTCAGTGCTTACTGTGGTTTGGTCGCAGGTCAAATTGGAAACATCAATATGACCAATGAAGATTATCAACAAATCGACCATGATGAAATGGAGTTAATGGATATAAAGTGGGCGTTTGCAAGTACTGTTAGAAGGGCAAAGGATTTCATGAGTAGAACTGGAAGAACTTCGTTGGAAAGCAAGAAGGATACGAAGTACGGATTTGATAAGGATGCGGTTACATGTTTCAATTGTGGCGAAAAAGGTCACATCAAACGTGAGTGTACCCGACCGAGCAGACAAGGAAATCAAAATCCTTTCCGTAATCAGACGAGTACTTCCAATGCCAATCAAGACAATCCTGAAAGAAGGATGGTAGCGGTGAACAACAACCAGAACCAGAACCAGTCTGGACCTTTAATGTCACACCCCCAAAATCCACATGCGGAGATCTGTCACACCCCCAAAATCCACATGCGGAGTACTACCGCTTGGAGGCGTGACTGACCAGGATCCAGCCATCAATTATACTGAGTATTTGGATAAGAATAAAGATGATCACCAACCTTAATAGTTAGTAAGCATCATAGTTTAAAGTTCAAATGTTTAAGTTCAAATAACAGTTTAAGTAAATAGCGGAAGCATAGGCGAAACAGTTTAAACAAAGTTCATAATTCAAGTTATTTAGAACCCAACACGCGGGTTTAGACGACCACTACACTTCCCAAGCTGCAAGCTCCTGAGTCACTGGGTACCTGCAAAGCATGCAGTAGGGTATCAACAAAAATGTTGGCGAGTTCACGAGTTGTCCAGTTTTAATTTCCAAAAACATGTTTCACCAGTTAATTTATTCGTTTATACATGCGATGGGGAGCTACCCCACAAGTAAGCGACTAAACTGTTTTTACAATACCGAATACTATTCATCCGTACGTTTCCGTAGAGTGCCCCGTTTGTCAATGTTCTATCATCATTGACGGTTGCCAGAGTACATTAGTTCACGCCCGATCCCATACGCGGGCACGGTGTGAGGTTGGTGAGACCTAAATAGCGCTATCAACTAATAACCCGTTCGCCTGACACCGGCGACTAATCGGTATTAAGAAGTGAGGACTTGAGTGATAGAGTTTTGTTTAGTGTTGCTTGTTGCATCCAGTATAAACAGTAATTAACTAAAAGTCCCGTTTAAGGGGAGAGAAGTAGGTTTGTATCCCTTACGAGGGGATAGCGTTGCTTAAGTTTCCATTTCCCAACCACCGGGAACGCATGCTTTATTAGTTGTGAACTCACCTTGGGTTGCTCGGTAGATTATTTACTTGGTCAATCACGTTGGTCACCACGTCCTAGCATGGTCACCAATACAGGTCAAGTTGGGGTACAAGTATTCACGTATAATCTACACATAACTAACACACAACACATGATCATCCAGCAAGTTATCGGGCCTATTCTGATACGTAGTAGTGAAACAGTGAACATCAGCAACTATCATACAGATCATAAGTGTTATTGGGCCTATCAGATCACACTAACAGTTAACAGCTTCACAGAATCCAAATAGAACGGTATGCGCAGCCCACACGTCCTTGGCCCAATAACGGAGACAAGCAGCCCAGTCGAGACCAGGAGGTCTCGACTCGAGAACACACAGTTTCGAGTCGCAACCGGAGTTTCGACTTGTCATGATTTGGTTGCGAGTCGCAATCACCTAGTCTCGAGTTGTCATGTTTTGGTTGCGAGTCGCAACCGAAGTTTCGACTTGTCATGTTTTGGTTGCGAGTCGCAATCACCTAGTCTCGAGTCGCAACCGGGCGGTCTCGAGTTGTCATGGTTTAGTTCCGAGTCGCAACCACCTAGTCTCGAGTCGCAACCGGGCGGTTTCGACTCGCACACCTGATGAACCAGACCTTCTAGAACTTGCCCGGTGTACTATCCAATGGAAATGAGTTTTCATGCAAATTGTGTACTACCCCCAATAAACATGTTTTATTGTCTAATTTCCAGCTACATCAGATCAAACATTACATTTTCAAATATTTTCATTGATCATCAAATAGTTCATCAAGCACATTCATCACATATTCATCATATATTCATCCTATATTCATCCTTTGTCACAAATACACAATCCTAAGTCAAAACATAATGTAGGCATCATCTTTGGCCCTAGCTTTAGCACATAATCATCATCAACATGGCTAATATTCATTCTTTATCCTTCATCTAACATATTTACAACATAACATACAATCATCGGTTAATATATCATGTAAACATATCATGTAAACATTTATTCTAAACATCGAACACCCTATTCTAACCATCATTTATCATTCAAATGTCTTATCACTTTGTTATCATGCAAGAGTTTACATATTTCATTCATCACTACAATTCTTCAAGGCAAATAGCAATAATATACATATAAACACATAGTGATGATCTAAGGTACTAACCGGTTGTGGAAAGGTGCCGATTTGAAGGAAGGAAGTGAGGGAAAGAAGTGTCCGAGTGGTGATGATGAGCTTGACCGATCTTCCTTGTTGTTGTTGATTAAATCCGAGAGAGAGAGAGAGATGAGGAGGTGAGCTTGATTGCTAGGGTTTTCTAGAGAGAGTGAGTGAGGATGAAATGAGAGAGTGTAAAAAGAGGAGTGTGTGTGAGGGTTTTAGGTTTAAATAGGAGGTAATGCACCAAAAGTGGGTTTTAGGGTGGTTTCGAGTGGGAGGTTTCGGGTGGGCTTAAGGTTACGGCCCAACCGGCCCATTGTTACGCCGTTTACTCGAGACCGGGTGGTCTCGAGTCATGGTTTCGTTTCACAAGTATCCTTACACACACACACAATATATATATATATATTACATACACGTTATCGACATATAGCACAGAGAAATAATAACTTCCATTTAATAATAATATACATTTACGCTAAGTGATTACAAGGTGTTTGCTCGGGAAAACCTAGAATGTCACATTATCCCCAAGTTTTAAGAACTTTCGTCCCGAAAGTTAAGGCAGCCACTGACAAGCTAGCGTAAATACGAACGTTTCAACGGGATGTCACATCATCCCCCCGTTAGTTTGGAATTTCGTCCCGAAATTCAGTTGTAGCTTCAGTGCTGGGGGTTTCATTTGGGAACAGCTGGGGATACTTGCGCTTCATCTGGTCTTCCCGCTCCCAGGTAAACTCTGGGCCACGGCGTGAGTTCCAACGAACTTGTACGAGAGGTATCTGGCTACGTTTGAGGGTTTTGATTTCACGGTCCGTGATCTCAATCGGTTCCTCAGTAAAGTGTAGCCGTTCGTCAATAGTAAGTTCCTTGTAAGGAATGACGAGTGTTTCATCTGACAGGCACTTCTTCAGGTTAGACACGTGGAAGACGTTGTGCACAGCACTCAGTTCTTCAGGCAGATTCAACCTGTAAGCGGCCGTACCGATCTTTTCGGTAACTTCAAAGGGTCCGACATATCTTGGATTAAGCTTGCCCCGTTTTCCAAAACGAACCACACCCTTCCAGGGTGAGACCTTAAGTAGAGCCCGCTCACCAACCTGGAACTCTTGCGGTTTCCTATCTTTGTCAGCGTAGTGCTTTTGACGGTCACGAGCTGCCGCCATGCGTTGCCTAATTTGGGCAATCTTTTCTGTGGTGTCGACTATATGTTCCGGGCCTGTGATTTGGCTGTCACCTACCTCCGCCCAGCAGAGAGGCGATCGACATTTACGACCGTACAATGCCTCAAAGGGTGCCGCCCGAATGCTGGTGTGGTAGCTGTTGTTGTAGGAGAATTCTACTAACGGTAGGTGCTTCTCCCAATTCTTGCCAAAATCGATCACACATGCCCTGAGCATGTCTTCGAGGGTTTGGATGGTGCGTTCAGACTGCCCATCCGTTTGCGGGTGATAAGCGGTGCTCATGTCTAAACGTGAGCCAAAAGATTTGTGCATGGCTTGCCACAACTCAGAAGTAAAACGCGCGTCTCGATCAGAAATAATAGAGGTAGGCACTCCGTGCTTCGAAACCACTTCTTTTAAGTATACCTCTGCTAGGGTAGAGAACTTGTCTGTTTCTTTGATAGCCAAAAAGTGTGCAGACTTAGTTAAGCGATCCACTATTACCCAAATGGTGTCATTTCCTCGTTGAGACCTAGGCAGGCCAGTAACAAAATCCATGGAAATCTGCTCCCATTTCCATTGCGGGATCTCTGGCTGTTGGAGTAGGCCTGATGGTTTCTGATACTCAGCCTTGACTCTTGCACAAGTTAAACATTTTCTGACATAGGTTGCTATGTGGGCTTTCATGCCAGGCCACCAATAGGTAGCCCTCAAGTCGTGGTACATCTTATCTGACCCTGGATGTACTGAGTAACGGGACTTATGAGCTTCATCCATCACAAGGTCACATAAATTTCCATAAAGCGGAACCCATATGCGTCCGGCTACGTAGTAAGCACCGTCTTCTTTTTGTTCCAATCGTTGTCTCGATCCTCGCAGGGACTCAGCCCTGATGTTCTCGGCTTTCAATGCTTCAACCTGAGCATCCCGGATTTGATTAGGGAGGTTCGAGTGGATGGTTAGCTGTAAGGCACGAACGCGCTTGGGTTTGGTCTCCTTTCTGCTGAGGGCATCGGCTACTACATTAGCCTTGCCTGGGTGATATTTGATTGCACACTCGTAGTCATTTAGGAGTTCGACCCATCGGCGTTGCCACATATTCAACTCCTTTTGTCCCATTATGTGCTGGAGACTCTTGTGATCAGTGTAAATCGTGCACTTGGTGCCGTACAAGTAGTGTCTCCAAAGTTTGAGCGCGAAGACCACAGCTCCAAATTCTAAGTCATGCGTCGTATAGTTCCGTTCGTGGACCTTGAGTTGTCGCGAGGCGTAAGCAATAACTTTCTCGCGTTGCATCAATACGCAGCCAAGTCCTTGAATAGAAGCGTCGCAGTAAACGACGAAGTCGTCGGTACCTTCGGGTAAGGAGAGGATAGGAGCACTACAAAGGTTCTTCTTTAGTTCCAGGAAGGCAGATTCCTGAGCATCACTCCATTTGTAAGCAACACCCTTCTGAGTGAGTGTCGTAAGTGGTTGAGCGATCTTAGAGAATCCCTTGATGAATCTTCGATAGTATCCCGCCAATCCCAAGAATTGGCGAACTTCGGTCGGAGTCTTAGGCACAGGCCAATTCTTAATGGACTCAATCTTAGCAGGGTCAACATGAATCCCTTCCTGATTGACGATGTGTCCAAGGAAATGGACTTCTCTAAGCCAGAAATCACATTTCGAGAATTTGGCGTACAGTTGTTCATTGCGAAGAAGTTCGAGAATAAGGCGTAGGTGTTGTTCATGCTCCTCTTGGCTCTTCGAGTAGATTAGGATGTCGTCGATGAATACGATCACGAACTTGTCGAGGTAGGGTTTGCATACTCGGTTCATGAGATCCATGAAGATCGCAGGTGCGTTGGTCATACCGAAAGGCATAACAAGGAATTCGTAGTGACCATAACGGGTTCTGAAAGCAGTCTTAGAGATGTCCTCATCGCGGACTCTCAGCTGGTGATAACCCGATCGCAGATCGATCTTGGAAAAGTAGCTCGACCCTTGCAGCTGGTCGAACAGGTCGTCGATACGGGGAAGTGGATAACGATTCTTGATGGTAACCTTGTTAAGTTCGCGGTAGTTAATGCACATTCGGAATGAGCCATCTTTCTTTTTGACGAAGAGCACTGGGGCTCCCCAGGGTGATGAACTAGGACGGATAAAACCTTTGTCCAAAAGTTCTTGTAGTTGAGTAGAAAGCTCCTTGAGTTCTGCAGGAGCTAGGCGATAAGGTGCACGAGCTATAGGCGCTGCTCCGGGAGCTAGCTCGATTTGAAATTCGACCTGACGGTGAGGAGGGAGTCCAGGTAGTTCCTCCGGGAATACCTCAGGATAGTCACGTACAACTGGAAAATCTTCAATCCTGTTTTCCATTTTCTGTGTGTCAGCAACGAGTGCTAAGATAGCGGTGTGCCCTTTTCGTAGACACTTCTGGGCCTTTAAGAATGAGATGATGCCTGTGACTTCTCCGCTCTTGTCGCCTTGAACTATAAGAGGTTTGCCAGGGGGACGGGGAATACGAATAGCTTTCTCCTGGCAGAGGATTTCAGCTCGATGTTTGGATAACCAATCCATACCAATGATGACGTCGAAGCTTCCAAGAACGATGGGGAAAAGATCGATACAGAAGGTCTGACCGGACAACTCTATTTTGCAGTTACGAATTATGTGTGAGGCCTCGAGGTTTCTACCATTAGCTATTTCAACGGTGTGCTTAGAGCTTAGCGGCGTAAGAGTGAGCTTAAGTTTCTTACTAATACGTAGGGATACATAACTAGCATCTGCTCCGGAATCAAATAGCATGGAAACATAACGATCATTAAGTAGGAACTTACCCGCCACAACGTTGGGGTCATTCCTTGCCTCTCCAGCTCCAATCACAAAAGCCCTTCCTCTTGCACCATTCCCAGCATTGTTGTTATTGTTCCCAGCACCCTGATTGTTGTTGTTTTGATTCAGTTCAGGGCAATCCTTTCGTATGTGCCCCGTTGCTCCACACTTGAAGCATCCACGGTTGTTTCCTTGTTGCTGCTGTTGCTGTGGTTGTTGCTGATTCTGCCTAGCTGGGAACTGGCTTCGGCAGTCTTTGGCTTCATGCCCCATCTTGTTGCATCGCTGACATTGACCTTTGCCACATGGCCCACTGTGGTGTCGGTTACATTTGTTACACTTAGGGTGGTTTCCTCGATAGCCACCCTGTTGCTGAGGGCCCTTGTTGCTTTCAGTCTTCCTTTGTTGAACTGGGGCCTGAGTGGGGTTAGCATCCTTTCCCTGATTCCCATCCCATTTTCGCTTGTTATCGCCAGAAGTTCCAGCAGTAGCACCGATCCTCTTGGGCAGCTTGCCCTCTTCCACAGCCTGGTTGGTGAGTTTGTGAGCAAGACGAACCACGGGCTGTATGGTGTTGAGGTTGGCTGAGGTCACATGACTTCTGATTTCAGGGACCAAGCCTTTGATGTACAATTCAATCCTTCGGTACATAGGTCGGGACATGTTTGGGCAAAGTGCAGCATAGTCGTTGGACTGCTTGGTGTAGGTCTCAATCTCTGATCCAACCATCTTGAGCGCATAGTACTCGTTCTCGAGCTTGTGGATGTCATCCCTGTAACAGTATTCCTCTTTGATCATGTCCTTGAAATCTTCCCATGCAGTAGCATTAGCAGTTTCCAGACCAAGCATCTGAATCTGTGCTTTCCACCATGAAAGCGCGTTTCCTTCAAGCGTACCAGTTGCGTACTTAACCCAGTTAGCAGGGGGACACTCGCAGACAGCAAAGACAGCTTCGGCCTTTTCAATCCAGTGCAGAAGGCCTATGGCACCCTCAGTGCCGTTGAAAGGGAGAGGCTTGCCATCCATGAAGGTTTTGAAAGTACAAACACGTGGTTGCGCAGGCGCAGGCTGACCTGTTGTGAGAAATAGAGCGAATAGGTTTAGAGGTGAAAAGACGATGTGGGGGTAGGATCTAAACATCCTATAACAACGAGTTTACCTCCAGGGTGAGCTGCGAAAGCTGCAGCCACCGTGTTGAGCAAGTTGGTGAACTGAGCCTGAGTCATGTTAACGTTTCCTCTTCCGCGTCCACTCATTGTCTTCATAACCAGAAAACACAGTATGAGTGTGATGTCGTAACGTAGCGAGAATAAGACAGAAGAGAGATGTGTATCTATCTAATTAGGCACACTAGTATGTATAGTAGAGCAGTCAATATAAGATAAACAAGCAAGTAGACAGAAGTCTGAGCTATGAGGTCTAATATGCCGAGTCTTGCCCTTGGAGTGTAGTGTCGTCGCGAGTCACGGGTTATAGTCTGGTTTTTCTCAAAAAGACTCTCCTTTTTTTTTTTTTTAAAACCAAGTTCACTATAACCAATGGCTCTGATACCAATCTGTCACACCCCCAAAATCCACATGCGGAGATCTGTCACACCCCCAAAATCCACATGCGGAGTACTACCGCTTGGAGGCGTGACTGACCAGGATCCAGCCATCAATTATACTGAGTATTTGGATAAGAATAAAGATGATCACCAACCTTAATAGTTAGTAAGCATCATAGTTTAAAGTTCAAATGTTTAAGTTCAAATAACAGTTTAAGTAAATAGCGGAAGCATAGGCGAAACAGTTTAAACAAAGTTCATAATTCAAGTTATTTAGAACCCAACACGCGGGTTTAGACGACCACTACACTTCCCAAGCTGCAAGCTCCTGAGTCACTGGGTACCTGCAAAGCATGCAGTAGGGTATCAACAAAAATGTTGGCGAGTTCACGAGTTGTCCAGTTTTAATTTCCAAAAACATGTTTCACCAGTTAATTTATTCGTTTATACATGCGATGGGGAGCTACCCCACAAGTAAGCGACTAAACTGTTTTTACAATACCGAATACTATTCATCCGTACGTTTCCGTAGAGTGCCCCGTTTGTCAATGTTCTATCATCATTGACGGTTGCCAGAGTACATTAGTTCACGCCCGATCCCATACGCGGGCACGGTGTGAGGTTGGTGAGACCTAAATAGCGCTATCAACTAATAACCCGTTCGCCTGACCCCGGCGACTAATCGGTATTAAGAAGTGAGGACTTGAGTGATAGAGTTTTGTTTAGTGTTGCTTGTTGCATCCAGTATAAACAATAATTAACTAAAAGTCCCGTTTAAGGGGAGAGAAGTAGGTTTGTATCCCTTACGAGGGGATAGCGTTGCTTAAGTTTCCATTTCCCAACCACCGGGAACGCATGCTTTATTAGTTGTGAACTCACCTTGGGTTGCTCGGTAGATTATTTACTTGGTCAATCACGTTGGTCACCACGTCCTAGCATGGTCACCAATACAGGTCAAGTTGGGGTACAAGTATTCACGTATAATCTACACATAACTAACACACAACACATGATCATCCAGCAAGTTATCGGGCCTATTCTGATACGTAGTAGTGAAACAGTGAACATCAGCAACTATCATACAGATCATAAGTGTTATTGGGCCTATCAGATCACACTAACAGTTAACAGCTTCACAGAATCCAAATAGAACGGTATGCGCAGCCCACACGTCCTTGGCCCAATAACGGAGACAAGCAGCCCAGTCGAGACCAGGAGGTCTCGACTCGAGAACACACAGTTTCGAGTCGCAACCGGAGTTTCGACTTGTCATGATTTGGTTGCGAGTCGCAATCACCTAGTCTCGAGTTGTCATGTTTTGGTTGCGAGTCGCAACCGAAGTTTCGACTTGTCATGTTTTGGTTGCGAGTCGCAATCACCTAGTCTCGAGTCGCAACCGGGCGGTCTCGAGTTGTCATAGTTTAGTTCCGAGTCGCAACCACCTAGTCTCGAGTCGCAACCGGGCGGTTTCGACTCGCACACCTGATGAACCAGACCTTCTAGAACTTGCCCGGTGTACTATCCAATGGAAATGAGTTTTCATGCAAATTGTGTACTACCCCCAATAAACATGTTTTATTGTCTAATTTCCAGCTACATCAGATCAAACATTACATTTTCAAATATTTTCATTGATCATCAAATAGTTCATCAAGCACATTCATCACATATTCATCATATATTCATCCTATATTCATCCTTTGTCACAAATACACAATCCTAAGTCAAAACATAATGTAGGCATCATCTTTGGCCCTAGCTTTAGCACATAATCATCATCAACATGGCTAATATTCATTCTTTATCCTTCATCTAACATATTTACAACATAACATACAATCATCGGTTAATATATCATGTAAACATATCATGTAAACATTTATTCTAAACATCGAACACCCTATTCTAACCATCATTTATCATTCAAATGTCTTATCACTTTGTTATCATGCAAGAGTTTACATATTTCATTCATCACTACAATTCTTCAAGGCAAATAGCAATAATATACATATAAACACATAGTGATGATCTAAGGTACTAACCGGTTGTGGAAAGGTGCCGATTTGAAGGAAGGAAGTGAGGGAAAGAAGTGTCCGAGTGGTGATGATGAGCTTGACCGATCTTCCTTGTTGTTGTTGATTAAATCCGAGAGAGAGAGAGAGATGAGGAGGTGAGCTTGATTGCTAGGGTTTTCTAGAGAGAGTGAGTGAGGATGAAATGAGAGAGTGTAAAAAGAGGAGTGTGTGTGAGGGTTTTAGGTTTAAATAGGAGGTAATGCACCAAAAGTGGGTTTTAGGGTGGTTTCGAGTGGGAGGTTTCGGGTGGGCTTAAGGTTACGGCCCAACCGGCCCATTGTTACGCCGTTTACTCGAGACCGGGTGGTCTCGAGTCATGGTTTCGTTTCACAAGTATCCTTACACACACACACAATATATATATATATATATTACATACACGTTATCGACATATAGCACAGAGAAATAATAACTTCCATTTAATAATAATATACATTTACGCTAAGTGATTACAAGGTGTTTGCTCGGGAAAACCTAGAATGTCACATTTAAACACCACCAGAGCATTAGTTGTCCAAGCTGATGAAGGGTGTAATTGGTCTGTACAATTTGGGGAAGGTGATCAAGAAGGAGGAGGAACAACGTGTTATGCAAAGATCATCAATCACATCAAGCACGTTCACAGGGAAGAATTTTCTGAAAGTGACGACAGTTCGGGTTATACCGGAAGTTCTGATGAAGAAAGTTCTAATTTGGGTGGTTATAATTTGGAATTTGATGTGAAAGAAGAAACGAGTTCTGATGTTGATGATTTATTGAATGAAGCAGAGGAGTTGAAATGTCAGAAATCTGTTCTGATCAAGAAGGCTGCTGTAGCATCTAAAGAAATGGAGAAGTTCTTCTCTGAAGACGGAACTTTTTCTTATCAGACTGCCTTTATGGCAAATGTCTCAGCCTCTACTAGTCAGGTAAAATCTGAAACTCCTGCTCCTAGTGTTTGTAATGCTTGTGAAGATTTGAAGCTTGAATATGAAAATGTTCATAGTCATAATCAAAGTTTGGTTATTGAGATGTCTAAGTGCAAAGAGGCAAAAATGGCTTTAGCTAGAAACGAAAAGGATTTTAAATCTGTAATTGAAACCTTAAAGAAAAGTGTTTCCGAATTGACCAAAAATGTTTACAATAAATAAATTGGTATTAACAAATACATTAGTATCATCGAGGAAACCAAAAAGGAGCTAGCCATTGCCAAATGCGAGCATGATGCAATCAAGTTCAAATTGGAGAGTTATTCTAACTCCCGATATGTGCTCGATCACATCATTGACGCTCAACAACTGAAGGGAAATAAGAAAGGTGTTGGGTATAAGAAGTGTCCGCCCCCTTTGAGACACAACTATACTCATATGCCCGATGAAGAAGAAATGCCACGTTTTGAACCCAATGTGCCTCTTGATTATGAGGAAGTTACTACTGGCCTAGGGTTCAAATCAGACAGTTCTTCGAGTACCTCATCTGGTGAAAATGAAACTTCAACATCGACGCATCCAAGTGCTCCAATTATTGAGGACTGTTGGACCCAGTATGGCCTAAACAACTTCTTTTCACGTAATATGGCAAGTGATTTCAGTAGATGTGAAAAAGATGTGCGGATATGGAAATCAGACTTTCAGAAACAAGACCTACAGAATTATCAAGTTTATATCACTTTGAAACAAAATAGTTTACAAGGTGATTGTAAGATTATTATCTAATACAAATGAATCTTGAATTCTGTGGGTGAGAGGGCAATGGAGTTTTGTAGTGTGTATGATTGCTAAGCTTAACTCATCGTCTTCTCCATGGTGTGCCTTCTATTTATAGAAGGATGGGTACATGAATAAACATTTGTTTATTCATGCAATAAGTCCTGCAAAAAGTGGCCATTTGACATATTCATTGAATCCAACGTTCAAGTTGCCTTTGTTATCATGATATCCAATAATGTCAAGTTGCTTCGGTAAGTGTGGCAGGATAGAGCTGATTTTTAGACACATGGGTTTTTCATCAAAAATTATGGTGAACGAATCATCAGAAAATCCTGATGATCAAAATCGTTAGAAACTGATGATATTTCATCAGAAATATCATCAGATCCATCAGAAATGACCTTTTCTGATAATCCAATTCAGCTCTTGATCAACTTGTGATTCTTTGAAGTAGATGTTGTTCATTTCAGTTGTCCTATATGATCTTCTTCTTCTTGTTGTGATCTTCAGGACTGTTGTCTTCTTCATAGATCAAGCTGAATCTGATTTTCTTCAATACTTACAAATAAAGTTTCCTAACAGTTTCCCCCTAAGTATTGTAAGAAAATGTACTATCTCATGAACAGAAGATTTCCAAACAGTTGGAAATATAACATTGGCAAAATTTAAACCAGTTACTGAAAAACAAATTATATAAAAGATGAAAATTTAGATAAACAAGTTCTTCAAGTCAGCTTTATTTTCTTGTGTACATCTCCTTTCTTTAGCTGCTTCTTGTAGGAGATAAACTTGTTGAAGATGTCATACATGTCTTTATACCATGTTCTTGCTTGGATCCATTCTTCAATCATTTGCTCAATTTCTTTCTTGTGTCCCTCCAAATTCTTCCCTATCTTCTGAAGATGTTCTTGTATCTTGTTCATGGTTTTCATGATATACTTCAGAGTTTGATTTGAGTACTTGCAGATGTCAACACTTCTGAATAGAGCTTTGTTTATTTCATGATCTCTGAAGATTACACCATTATGTTCTTCATTTTTACTTGTCAGTTCAATGATATCTCCAAATCTTGCATCTTCCAATATTTCTAAGGGAACTTTTGTATTTGGTGATCTGACATACACCTTTTTGTTGTGCACATGTTCATAGTTGATGCACAAATCAAAGTCTGAAAAAGCCATTATTTCAAACAGCAGTATTCCAGCCTTTGATATGCCTGTTAGTGCCCTTCTGACTTCTTGGGTGTTTTTCTTTTCCTTTTCATAGTGTTCCTTCATGAATAGAATGTCTAAAGGATGTAGGTTGCCAGCTATTTCTTTGTCAGTCACTCTTTCTTCTTTCCCATTTGCTCTGAGAAGTGTGTATCTGTTCTGCACATGGGTTCCTCCAATATCATTAGTTGCAACTGTTACTTCATCCACTTTTAAGATCCTTTTTACAGGATTCTCATTCTTGTAGTGAATGCTGTTGGAGCCTCTTTTTATCCTTTCTTCCCTTAAAGCCACTCTGACAGGAGACAGTGATCTTGATGGTTCATCTTCTTTTGTTAAATAATAATTCACCAGATTGTACTCAGGGAATATCATTACATCCCTGGCAATCTCTTTAACCATGAAAGACTTAGTTTCAGAGATTTTTCTTTTAACAATCTTTGATTTTCTTGATGAATCACCTTCTTGTTCCCACTTATTCATTGTTTGCATATTCATAAATTTACTTATGGCTGAGTCATCAGACAAAGTTGGCTTTGGGACAGATGCTAGCAATTTCAAATTTGTAATAACTTGAGGTTTTGAAGTTGCTAACCTTTTCACCATTTCATCTCTTGGGACATTTGGAGGTGGACCCATCATTGTGGTTCCAGCTTTGGTGATTGGTGTGGTTGATGATTGTTGTGGAGTTGACTTTGGAGCTTCTTGATGTGAACTTTCAGCAGGAATTTCTTTTGTGATTTCCTTGGGATCCACTTTGGCCAATCTTTCAATGTTGAATTGCATTTTCTTCACTAATTGTTGCACCTCTTTCAACTGATTTGAGCTGTTGGCTATGCTTTTCTGAAATTTGGTGAATTCAGTTTCGGCTTTCATTTGTATTGCACCCCATTCTTTTGATAGCTTCTCAATGGAATCTTTGATACTGTTATTGCTTGCCCTTAGAATGGTGACTTCTTCCAAAACTCTGTTTGCACTGCTTGATTGTCTTGATTCTACAGTACTTGCAACTTGTGTCTTGATCTTTTCTATTTCTGCAAGAATCATCTGAATTTCTGATGCAGAGATGTTGGATTCTGGTGCTTTTTCTTTCATCTTTTGAAGAGACCTTAGAGCTTCAGTGTTTCTTTCAGTTTGTGTCTTTATTACCTGTACTGATTCTGATAAAGTCTTTAAGTCTGCCCTTTGACCTTGTATTTCTGACAGCAACATATCAAGCTTCTCTTATACTGGATTACTCTTGCAGGCTTTGTAAACACTTTCCAGCATAGTTTCTAAATTTTCTTGGTTCATGGATATTTCTGGGACATTTGGAACAACAGATGTTCTTTGTAACATTCCAGCTGCAAACACATTTGCTGCTGTTTTAGAAATGATAGGGTCACTTTTGGCTTTACTAGATTTTGGTGCAGCTTTAAGTGTACCAGAATCATATCCACCAGTGGTGAAAAACACATTTTCATCCTGGATTTCCTTATGTACTTGAACCATATCAATATATGATTCTCTATAAGTTTTTGAGGTAAACAGATTACCTTTTACCAGATTTCCTTGATCAGTTACCTGATCTCTATCTGTTAGGATCTCATCCTCTTCCTCATTTTCTGATTCAGAGTTGAGATTGATAGAACTAGTAACCTCTTCATCAACATTAGTTGTTCTATATTCTAATTTGTAAGAAACATTAACTGAACGTTCTGATTTTGTTTCTTTTGAGTGAGTATCAACTAAAACAGTGTTTAAAAGAGATGTACCAGCAACCTTAGATTCATCATGATGTATAACTTCAGTGTCTTTATCAGTACCATCAAAGTGAGTTTCTTCATCATGTTGTTCTTTAGCATCTTTATGAGTTCCTCCATCAATATGTGATTCTGCATAGTGTTCATGTTCTTTCTCTTGATGAATATCAAATTCATGATGAATTCCTACTTCATGAATCTGTAAACTCCAGATATCTTCAAAGATTGGAATTTCCATGTCCTTTTCAACAAATGTTTCAGAAATAAAAATTGAGATAAACCTTGGATATGGCAGATGAGAGGTTATTCTTCCATTTCTGGTGAGGATTGATCTTTTGAGAAGGTTAAAAATTTCTGACCCATAATCAATTTTGAACCCAGTTATGAGTCCATACATGATTGTCAGAATAGGTTGACTAACTTGATCAGTTCCTCCAATCTTTGATGTGAGACACTTGTTTAGCACTTCCATCATCACTTGCCAGATGGCTGGCATTTCATTTCTTCTAATTGCTCCAATTTTGTTGATATCCTTTTTCTTGTAACCAAGCTCAATGATTAAGCTTATTAATTCTTCTCTGCTTGGTGCTTCAATGTAACTATCAAGGATTGGTAGTTCAAGCCATTCTCTTACCCTTGCAGGGGTTAATGTTACAAAAACATTTCCCCATACATGAACAGTGACCTGATTTTCTTCAACTTCATTAAAAGTGTGAACAAATTGCTGTAGTAGCTTTTCTGGTACTTCTCTTCCTTTTGTTAGAGCTCCTGATATTTGACATTTCACAAGATATTCTACCAAAAGTTGACATCTTACATGATATTCTGAATAATCTTTATTCATTAGAAGATTGTTTTCTTTTATTGGTAGAAATTCTGTGTCTTCAACAAAAGGTACTTCATGTTGAACAATTGGGATGTTGAGATTTACTTCTGCCATTGTTGATTTTTGTGAATTAGGGTTTGAAACTTGGGGATTTTTGGGTTTTGAGTGAAAAACAGGGGATTTTTAGGGTTGAAGTTTTTGTGAGGAAGGTGAGTGATTTTTGATTTTCTGCTCAGTGTGTGTTATATAGGAGTGTTTTAGCAGTGGATTGTGGGTGTATGGAGTTGAGGGGAAATGGAATGTGCCATGTAATGGCGGTTAAAAGTTCATTAGTTGTCTTTATTACCGTTAGATCGTGTGACGTGAGTTTAGGTTCAGGATTTAACTGTTGGATCGTGGGTATCAAGATATTTAATGATGATTGAACGTGTAATCGTGCTTATGCCCCTTCAACTTGTCCCTTCAAATTTGTAGTTTCTTCAATCATTTCTTCACAAAGGTGTTAACCTTAATTTTGATTGGACAAAGCTATCGGTTATATGACACCTTTTCATCTTTGTGGGTCCTATTTTGCAAAGTGGTCCAATTAGCTTTCTTCATCCTCTTTCCCTTATCAGTCAAAGTTCCTTTCTGATGATGTCATCAGAAATTCAGCATAAATTCTGTTAAAAGTATTTTCTCTTTTGTTTTGACTTCTGTTGTCATTCTAGATGTGGTCAACAGAAGTCAACCTTTTTTTTTCAACATAATTTCTCAATTGAAATTCCCCCAAGATTTGTGACCCTCTTCAACAGATTTTAAAGTACCTCTTTTAGTTGATTTAGAGGTGTATCATTTTTTTTTTTTTGAGATGAGAGGGAATAAGATAAGATCAGAAGACTCACATTTGTTTTTCTAGTGGCATCCAGGTCTCCTGGCTTTTTCTGATGTTTTCTAAAACATTTCATCATTTTGAAGTTTTACCAGAAAAAAATTTAGATCCATTTTTGAATTACCAGTCTTCTGTCATCAGATACTTAGAGTTTTGTGTCAAATTTTGATTTCTGATGATCATTTTTTTTTACCCATTTCTCAAACTATAAGCCAAATAACTAAGCAATATAAGAAGCACACATTATAAACATATAAACATGCAAAGTATCTACACAAACATGATTCAAACAAAGAAAAAATAACTAATCAATATCTATGCCTTCTCCATGTTCCATCTCAAGGAGCAACAACAGGTCAGTTATCAGCCCAGAGTTCTGGTTGGTGGGTACGAGCATGCTGAGACTCATGTTTTCTTGAAGTCTCATATCTACTCTTGGATAACTTGCAGGAATACCTGCAAAGCCAAGCTGGCTCATGATTATCTTCGTCAAAAAACGAGGATAAATCAAGAACGGCTTGCCAACCCACATGTTACTTGCAAAATCTCTCATTAAATAATAAGAGAAGTTGTAAGGTGTTTTCAGTACAAGTGCTCGTATAGGCTCCATCAATCTAAGAGATACTTCATGATGATTGATGACCTTCTTTGAAAAGCATGCACCCATCTGTGTGACCAGATATTGCCATGGCTTGATAAAGCCATGTTTGTTGATTGCTCGTTGTGGGGTTTCCGTATGGTAACCCATTTGCGTCAAGACTTCAACTTTTTGAGCCCTTGAGAACATCAGGACATTATTATCATCATCGAGTTGAAGAGCCGTCCTGATGGTGGCTTCATTTAATAGAATTTTTTTGATTTAGCACCACACTCTCGATGGCCATCTGTTCTCTGTTCTCATACTCAGATAATGTTGCATTTTTCCAGAAGATTTGAAGAATCTCTGGATGAACAGTTATATGAGCAGTGAGGGCATAGTTCAAGTTACTTCCCATTAGCATTTTAAGCACAACTTGACATCCTTCCCATTGAGGACCTTCCAGATTGGTCCTCAATCTGAGATTGTGATATGGATGCAAAGTAAGTGGGAAGCATTCATCTTTGATGGTAGACATTGTGAGTGAGAAAGTATGAGGTGAAGCTTTTAATTTTAGAGTTTTGTGTGAGGATGACAGTTTCAACTCAAAGTAGTGATTATTTATAGTAAACTTAATATTTGCCATAAATGGTATCTACCTACTTATAGATTTTCTTCACCGCAATCTCTGTTATTTAATTGATTATCAGAGGACAGAAGGTATAACAGAGATAAGCTTCTTCTCCACTTCTCCTGCATTAAATGGTTTAGGCGGCCATTTTCTGGTAATGTATCATGATTGCCTACCAATATGTCACTTCAATCTCCTTAATACTTGATGGGGTGTAATTAATGAAGGAGAGAGAAAGATTCATATTAACGAGTTCCCAGAAATTTTATGTTAAATGACGTTATCAGCATCAAGCAAAACAAATAATTAAAAAAAATTAAAACAAAAACGCAGAAGAAAAAAAAATTATGAATATGCTATCAAGAGATATGAAAATGGATGATGACATGCAGGAATTTGTTTTAGTGATCAATGATGATTCTGATAATCCAGCTTGTTTTTCTGATGAATCATCAGAATTTCTGATGATTTATCAGATTCTGATGATGCATCAGATTTTCTGGTGAGTTATCAGATATATGATTTTTCTTTGATTATCATTAAAACAATTTATCATGCATTTTTCATTTGATAAGGTTATCTGAGAGACTTCTATCACAGAACAGACCATAGAATAGCAAATCGTTCTTTAAGCCTTCAACATAGGCTACTTTCTCTATGGACAAACATCCATACCTTATGCATCCATATCCCATGATCCTCCCTTTTACTCCATTTCCAAAATTTACCATTCTACCCAGCTTTGGAACAAAGTTGCTGAGTAAGCTCCTGTCCCCAGTCATGTGCTTAGAGCTTCCTGAATCGCAGTACCAGATCTGCTGCACATGATGGTCCTGAAATGGAAAAATTAGAGGGTTTTTGGTACCCAGGCATGCTTGGGTACTTTTTCTGATGGGATTCTAATCAAATTATTTTTTCTTGTTGGCTTTTCATCAGAAATTCTGTTATATGCTGAGCCATAAACAGATTTTTCATTTTTCTTTTGGAGATGTTGTTGAACAAGCTTCAGTATATCAACACACATACAAGATTTATCAGAATTTTTTGATATTTTTTCTTGTGATGGAATGAGTGGATAATTTTGAAAAGATGAGTGAACTGCTTCTGTAGTCTTTAAAGATTCTTGACTGCATTCACTTATGTATGCTTTGAAGTTTGGTTTTTCAAAAGAGTATTCAGAACAGGTTGACTTGCAAGATTCAGAATCAGATTCTGATGAAAATTTATCAGAAATCTGATGAGTTGCTTTTACAAAGACAGTGGGTTTATTTCCTCTTGATTTTATATATCCTAAACCCTCTCCTTTGTTCTTTGGTGTGGACTCTATGAAATTTATGAATTCTTTGGCTTGTTGAAAACCTCTTACATTGATTTCTTTATCATTGATTTTCTTGTAAAGATCCTTTCTTTCATTTTCATAGAACTCAATTTTAGCTCTGTGATCTAAACTTTCTTCTATGAGTAATTGGTTTTCAAGAATGATTTTATTCATAGTCCTTTGCAACTCATCAGATTTTCTAATATCTAATTGATGTTTTTCTTGCAGATTTAGAAAATCTGCCATGAGCTTGTTTAGCTTGTGTTCAAGATCAAGATTGTCTAAATTTACCCTTTGTTCTGAAGTTTCTGGTAGACCTTTAGAAAGTGCCATGAGGCAGAAATTTGCCAATTCTTCTTCTTCATCATCAGAAGAATCATCAGATATCCATGTATCTGTTCCTGCAATTAAGCTGACTTGTTGCTGCTTCTTTGCTTCTTCTAGCTTTTCTCATAATAAGCAACATCTTTAAGCTTTTTGGTCTTGCATTCTGATGCATAGTGACCTCTCTGCTTGCACTTGTAACACACACCTTCAGCCTTCCCTTTATCCTTAGATCTAACCTCCTCTTTAGATCTTCCATCCATCCTTCCTCTGTCACTTCTCTGGTATCTCTGGCTTCCTCCCCTCAACCTCTGCTTAAATGTTTTGGTGAGCAGTGCTATTGCATCTGCAAAGGCTGAAAAATCTGATGATGTATCAGAAATTTCAAGATTTTGGCTGTTTGATGGTTGTGGATCATTGGCAGATGTTGTTCTTTGTGAATTTGAGATAAGAGCTAAAGATCCCCCTCTTTGAATGGTTTTTTCAAATATTTCTTCTTCTCTAGGGATCAAGATGCTATATAAGTCATGGAGACTCATGTTTCCTAGTTCTAAGGTTGAGGACAAAGTCATGGTTAGACGTCTCCATTCTCTAGGAAGGGCATCAAGAAATTTTATGTTTCTTTCATCATTTGACTTTGTTATTCCAAATTTCTTTAGCTCGTTTAAAAGTTTTTTAAATCTTTGATATGTTTCATTTAATCTTTCATTGGGTAAACTTTTAAACCTTTCATATGATGAGACATTGTTTGTTCTCTTGTTTCTTCTCATCCTTTCTCCTCCTTCACAAAGATTTTCCAACTGATCCCATATTTCCTTGGCTGATGCACATGCATCAACTTGTGAAAATATGTCATTGGGGATGGCCATTATTAAAAGTGACTTTGCCCTTTCATCCCCAGCCACCTTTTCCTTTTCTTCCTCACTCCAAAGTATTTCACTTTTGGGAGCTCGGGAGGCAGGGATAGTAGGTGATTGGTCAGTTGCTGGAATAGCTGGTATTTCAGTCATTGGTATATGTGGACCCCTTTCAATGGATTGAAACAGAGCTCGGTCATGACCATTGAGGAAATTGACCATCCTGATTTTCCATTGGGGGTATTCCTCTCTTACCAGAGTCGGAGGTTTAGACATAGAACCAATGTTAAAAGCATTATTCCAGGATTGAAAGCTGGCCATATTTAGAGAAAAGAAGATGAGCGATTGATCGTTTGAAAATAGATTATTCAATCTGCTCTAATACCAATTGTTGGACCCAGTATGGACTAAACAACTTCTTTTCACGTAATATGGCAAGTGATTTCAGTAGATGTGAAAAAGATGTGCGGAAATGGAAATCAGACTTTCAGAAAAAAGACCTACAGAATTATCAAGTTTGTATCACTTTGAAACAAAATAGTTTACAAGGTGATTGTAAGATTATTATCTAATACAAATGAATCTTGAATTCTGTGGGTGAGAGGGCAATGGAGTTTTGTAGTGTGTATGATTGCTAAGCTTAACTCATCGTCTTCTCCATGGTGAGCCTTCTATTTATAGAAGGCTGGGTACATGAATAAACATTTGTTTATTCATGCAATAAGTCCTGCAAAAAGTGGCCATTTGACATATTCATTGAATCCAACGTTCAAGTTGCCTTTGTTATCATGATATCCAATAATGTCAACTTGCTTCGGTAAGTGTGGCAGGATAGAGCTGATTTTTAGACACGTGGGTTTTTCATCAGAATTTCTGATAAACCACTGCATCAGAAATTCTGGTGAACGAATCATCAGAAAATCCTGAAGATCAGAATCGTTGGAAACTGATGATATCATCAGATCCATCAGAAATGACCTTTTCTGATAATCTAATTATCAACTTGTGATTCTTTGAAGTAGATGTTGTTCATTTCAGTTGTCCTATTTGATCTTCTTCTTCTTGTTGTGATCTTCAGGACTGTTGTCTTCTTCCTAGATCAAGTTGAATCTGATTTTCTTCAATACTTACAAATAAAGTTTCCTAACAAGGACTATGAGTCGTCGGATGTTGAATCAGATGTAAGTGACCAGGATAAATCACTTGACGAGATGAAAGGAGTAGAAATTCCAATTGAGAATTACATTCTTTGTGATCCTCCTACTCCTGTTGTTCAACCAGTTGTCAAACAAGTGATAGATCCTATCAAAGATGTCAAGAATGACAAGGAATGTGTGTCTGCAGTTAAGAGCAATAACGTGTTGTATACCTTGGTCGAGGAGGTTAAAATTTATTTAGACAATGATTTTCCAATCAAAAATGTCAATCCATCTTCGATTGACAAAGTTTTTGAAGATAACACAATCAAGCTTTTGGGAAAGACGATCCCGGGAGTTACTGTAACTCAATGTGATCCAATTCCTAAAGCTGAAATCAAAAAGCAATTTGGAAATGAGAAACCACCGACAAAGCAACAACCTATTGCTGCTAAGACTAAACAACAAGTTCAACGAGCTCAAAGGCCTAACGTTTCTCAATCAAAATTTGAAACAAAAGGAGCTCGTTACCAGAAGAAAAACAGTAATGTCAAATTTGTAGCATCGAAGGGTACGGATAAAATTGAGACTTTTGAAAACAAATCAAACACCAATTTTGTCCAACAAGTCAAGATTTTAAAGCGTAACAGTCAAAACAATTACACTCAACATACAAACGGGTGTGATGAAAAAGCAAGTACCTCAGGTTCTACGGGTTCGACATCTGTTCGTCGATGGGATTCTCCTAAGTTTGTAGAAAGGAGAACGTGTTTTAAATGTGGGGAGTTTGGACGCATCTTTAAAAATTGTACAAACACACCCAAGGATAAATTTGTTGAGAAAGCACCACCTGAAAAGGTTCACCCTCAATGTCGTCTCGTTTCACCAAAACATGATAAAAGAACTGTTAAGGAATAAGAAACGAAACAACGACGTCAAAACGTCAAAGCTGTAGAAAAGGCTTTAAAATCTGAAGTCAAAACAGTCAATAGGGAACCAAGTTCTTCACAATCTTTAAGACCAGAAGTTTCAAAATCTTTTCAAAAGAATCAAACTGGTAAACAAAATCAAACTTGGAGACCTAAGATGGGTGAAAGTTCAGGGGGAGGTGTTGTGTTACAAAATCATCAGGAAATCGAGATCACTTTTCGTGATGCTCAGGGACAACCCAAGACCACTAAGGCTTGGGTCCCCATCCTCAACTGATCATTGGATGATATGTGCAGGATGTTCCAGGAGGAACTATTAATAGTCATTGGATTGTTGATAGTGGAGCATCTAGGCACATGACAGGCGACTTACGGCTTCTATATGATGTGAGAAATATTAGAGGAGGCTATGTCGCGTTTGCTGGAGACAAAGGCGGATACATCACTGGAGAGGGAAGGATCTCCAATGGTGTTGTATGTTTCGATAAGATCAATTATGTTCGTCAAATTGATCATAATCTTCTCAGTGTTTTGCAAATCTGCGATAAGAAGTTCACCGTGCATTTTGATGATGCCGGTTGTTATGTGCTGAAACCTGGTTTCAAAATTCCAAAAGAATGGATTCTCTTATCGGCTCCAAGAGTTAATGATCTTTATATTCTTGATATGAGCCAGGCAATTACGACATCTGCGCAAGTCACATGTTTTGTCTCGAAAGACACAAAGAAGGAGTCTATATCTTGGCACAGAAGAATGGGGCACATTCACTTAAGAAAAATGAACCATTTGGTGAAAAAAAAATCTTGTGAATGGTGTGCCTATGAGAAGTTTTCATCTACAAGATATCTGTGTTTCGTGCCAGAAAGGAAAGCAAACGAAGAAGTCTCACCCTCTAAAGAAAATCAACACTATTAGCATGCCTCTCGAACGTCTTCATATGGACCTCTTTGGACCTATGAAACACAAGACAACATTCGGGGATGCTTATTGTCTAGTGGTTATTGATGATTATTCTAGATTTTCTTGGGTAGCTTTTATGGCACACAAGAGTGACACTCCTGGAATCCTCAAGGATCTTCTTACAATGCTTGAAAATTTATACACATTGAAAGTGAAGAGGATCAGAAGCGACAATGGAACTTAGTTCAAAAACCGTGTAATGGATGAGTTCTATACTTCTAAGGGCATTCTTCATGAATACAGTTCTCGCTATACTCCACAACAAAACGGTGTCGCGGAGAGGAAGAATCGGACAATAATTGAAACTGCAAGAACGATGTTGGTAGAGTCGGAGCTTCCTGTTCAGTTATGGGGGGAGGCTGTGTCGACTGCTTGCTACATGTTAAACCGAGTTCTTATAGTTAAGAGACATGGCAAGACTTGTTTTGAACTTCTACAAAAAAGGAAACCGGATCTTTCTTATCTAGAACCTTTTAGCGGTCCATGCACTATGATTGAGCCGGATGGAAAGTTTGGCGCCAAAGCTATCGAGGGTTTCTTCCTTGGATATGCTACTCCGAATTTTCGTGTATGGAATCTGGCGACCAAAAAGATTGAGCTATAGAGTGAAGTAAGGGTTCAAAGGTATACAAATCCTGTTAGAGCTTCGGGTGATCCTTGGATGTTCGATTACGATTGGCTATTCGACTCCTTTAATCTGCCAACCTTTGACGAAGAATCTGCAGCTGCTAGAATGTTATTTGATAGTGACAACGCTGCTGGCTCGCCATTGGTTAGACCTGTTATTGTTAACCCCCAAGGTTCTAATTCGGTTAACAATACGGTTCAAAATGAGGTATTTGAAGATGCTACTGATTACAATGAATCATCGGAAGATGATGAATATCATGATGCGAACGAAGGCACTTCAGCTCCAGTTGCTCCTGTTCAGGGTGCTTCTATAGATACTCCTCATGTGTAGAATGTTGATACTGCTGAAGGGAATGCATCCACTTCTACGCCTATTCCCGGTGTGGAGTTGGTTGTTGATCTTAATATTAACAATTTGGGTATTAATACTCGTGTTCCTGAAAATCCTGAAATGAGGATTCACGATACCCATCCGCAGCAGAACATTATAGGAGATGTCCAACGCTGTGTGCAGACGCGTAATCAGCTGAGAAACAACCAGAATGCTGGTTTGTATTCTGCCATTAGAGAATCTGGTCTTCAAAATGAATGGTCCTTCGCGTGTTACGTTTCACAAGAAGAACCAAAATCTTGGAAATAAGCCTTAAAGGATAATTCTTGGGTTGAAGCCATGCAGGATGAACTGCAGCAATTTCAAAAGCTTGGTGTTTGGAAGCTTGTTGATAGGCCGGAAAACTATAAGAAGATTGGCACACGCTGGGTTTACAAATGCAAGAAGGACGATCGTGGATTAGTCATTCGTAACAAGGAGAGATTGGTTGTTCAGGGATTTCGCCAGATCGAAGGCATTGACTACAATGAAGTTTATCCACATGTTGCACGTCTGGAAGCTATTCGGATCTTTCTAGCTTATGCTTCATTCAAAGGATTCAAAGTCTACCAGATGGACGTCAAAAGTGCTTTCCTTCATGGTGTGGTTCAAGAAGAGGTGCACGTCGAACAACCTCCAGGTTTTGAAGATCCTATTCACCCCGATCGGGTTTGGTTGCTCAACAAAGCTCTTTATGGTTTACATCAAGCACCTAGGGCTTGGTATGCAACCTTATCCAACTATCTTTTGGAGAATGGATTTCGACGAGGTCTTACTGATTGCACTCTCTTTATCAAGGAACAAGATGGAGATCTTCTGCTGGTGCAGGTATACGTTGATGATATAATTTTTGGTTCAACAAATGATTCTTTGTGCAGGCAATTCGAGCGTGTGATGCAAGAGAAATTTGAGATGAGCGCAATGGGGGAAATGAATTTCTTCTTGGGCCTTCAAGTTCAACAAACCGAGTCTGGGATATTCATCCATCAGACTAAATATGCCGGTGACAACTTGAGCCGATTCCAGATGTCTGATGCAACGCCCATTGGTACCCCACTTCCGCAGAATCACAGGATTACTCCGGATCTGAAGGGTGAAAGCGTTAACTCTTCATACTACCACGCTATGATCGGATCTCTCATGTATCTTACAGCCTCGAGGCCCGACATCATGTATCCAACAAGCCTGCTTGCAAGATATCAAGCCAACCTGAAGGCCTCTCATCTGTCAGCTGTCAAAAGGATTTTTCGCTATTTGAAGGGATGCACTGACACCGGTCTGCGGTACCCTAGGGATGATAGCTTCGACTTGATTGAGCATAGTGATTCTGATTTTGGTGGTTGCAAAATTGATGGCAAATCAACAACAGCTGGATGTCAATTCTTAGGATATCGCCTGGTCACATGGTAGTGCAAGAAGCAAACATGTGTTGCTACATCAACTTGTGAAGCAGAATACATTGCTGCCTCTAGTTGTTTCTCCCAAGTCTTGTGGATACAACAACAAATGCGCGACTACGGTTTTGAATTCCTATCTACTCCTATTTTTGTTGATAACAATGCTGCCTTACAGATCACTAGAAATCATGTGCAGCATTCCAAGACCAAACACATCGAAATTAAATATCACTTCATACGTGATTGTTTTGATAAAAGATTAATCGATGTTGTTAAAGTTCACACCGATCACCAACGTGCCGACCTGTTCACAAAAGCTTTTGATAAATCACGTTTTGATTATCTTCTTTTGGTCAATGGCATTAAGGTGATACCCGAGTAACTTCTTTGGCTAATCGTTTTTGTAAATATTTTCTTTATAAACTCTAAAAATTCAAAAAGATTTTCACCTTTTAGCATTTTAGGGGGAGTAAATTCAAGAAAATACAAAAACATCTGAAAAATTCAAAAGTTCAAAAAAAATTAGAAAATAAAAAATGAGTTTCTTGGAAAAAGGAAGATGATGATATTCACTGGTGTGGTCGGTCGACATGTTCAAAAATGTAAAACAAAAATCCAGAAATGATAAGTATCTTTACTAACGATGTATCGGTAGGCTCACAATCAGACTAAAATGTGCAGGATGATACAAACCTAACAGACTTCAAGTCAGGTGGGAACCATTCATTGGCATATGGTCTTAGTACCGAAATTTCGTTTGAGAGATTGCCGAGGTTCTGAGATATTCGGTCTTTATGCTGCTTATCATCTGGGTATCATGGTTGTATCTTTTTCCGAAAAATAACGGAGACGAAGTCTAGATCTTCCATGATACTATACATACGTGTACATATTGCATTCGACCTCAATAAGTGATAAACAATCACATGTCCAACAAAATAAGAGATAAAATATCACATTTATCCGGGAGTCAAGTTCGTCTCTCTGCTGTACATTGTACTGACCTGTTCATGGACTTGCTCCTGTGCCCTCATGCATATGAAAATCAAGTGCCTCATCAATAAGTGATTCTATCACATAGGGCTTGTTTTCAAATAAAAAATAAGTGAGTATCTCACATTCTTTTATACGGTCAAACAGATGATAAACGGTATACTCACTGGTAAGATGAACTCTCGTGCATACCTTGATACGGGAATGTGTCGTGAGTGGATAAACATTGACTTGTAAGTAAAATCCTTACCATAAATCGTATCTCCTAATTATGATTACATCTGATCAGTTTGAGCTTATGTGGACAACAATACCGATAATCGAGGTAGTATACTTATCCAGAGCTTTAAACAGAACAAAACTCATGTTTGACTAAGACCGTAAGCTGGTATGATTCCTTTTCCTTGAAATTCGCAAAAAGATTGCTTTTGTATAGTTGTTTATTGCTTTTTATAGCTTTTAGATTAGTTTACCACACTTTAAATTATGTTTTAGTGTAGCTTGTAAAGTTCATTTTTGAATTAGCCGAAGTTGTAACTTGGTGTTTTCTGCCGGAAGCCTGAAACCTACTTCATAAAATGTCCTTGCATTTGAAAAACTCAATCAAAATAGAAATGTGTTCAAATAAACAAAAACTGTTCAAAAAGTGTGCAAAATTTCAAGTTTCCATGCCTTAGTGAATTTTTGACAAAAGTGTCAACGAAACTCCTTTTGGTCGACGAAACCCTTTTATGTCGACGAAACTCCATGGTCAAAGTCAACTGGGTCAAAATTGGTCAAAACTGAATTTGGTCACGACGAAACCCCAAGTTTCGTAGAAGTCATGACGAAACTTCATTAGGCTTCTTTAACTTTCGTCATGGGCTCATTGTTTAAGCCCAATCCAAGCCCAAACATGAGGTTTCGTCGAGCCCATAACAAGTTTCGTCGAAGATAAGGTTTCGCCGGGTTAGTTGGTATATAAGGGGTCCCAATGTCAGTTCCTTTATCACTTTTTCAAACAATCAACACCCACTTCACTGTTCTTCTTCTTCAACCCCATACCTTTAACCGACTTTCAAAACCCCTCATTTTCTTCACTATTTTTATCAAACTGAAGGTATACAAATGCTTGATCAACTGATTTGAACCTTAGGCACCTTGAAACGTATTAACAAACCCTCGGTCACCCCTAATGCTTCGATTCTTCATATAAAACTGTGTTTTCTGTTTTGCTTTTATCAAAACTGATATAACTAGGACTTGTATGTTCTATTGATTGTTGATTTGGGTTGGGGCTTTGGTTAAAAAAACAGGGGATGATGATTGTTGGTGGTTTTAAACTGGTTAGGGTGTTTCTCCGTTCAAAATTTTGTGTCGGTTTTACATTCTATGATGTGTTGTTTTATTTGGGTGTTTACAAGGTGTAAAAATGTTGGTTTGATTATGAATTGATCATCGTTTAAACTGTAGACGACGAAACCCTTGATTATAAAACCCCCAAATGACGAAACCCTAACTGTGACGAAACCTAAGTTTCTTCACAATGTTGATTTTAAAAAACCCCCAAGACGAAACGCTAACTGTGACGAAACCTAAGTTTCTTCAAACTGGTTGATGACGAAATCCTCTGTGAGGACAAAACCCTAAGTTTCTTCAAATTGTTGATGACGAAACCCCTGACGACGAAACCCCTTTAAAATCAAAGAAGTTTCATCAAAGGACCGTCGACGAAACCCCACTGGTCAACGGTCAACTCTGACCTTGGTTGACCAAGGAAGTTTCGTCGTGAAGTAGGAAGTTTCGTCGAGATGTTGAAGTTTGGTCGTCCATGCCTTAGAAAATTTTCAAGTTTTGGTGCATTTCATAGAAGACATAGTTATACATGTTAATGTGCACATTACACATAAACATATATACATACATGTCTAATGCATATGTTATACCATTGTTACTTATTGTGGATGTTTACATATGTAGATAGCACCGAAAGAAAGAAAGCGTAAGGCACCGACTAAGAAAGAAAATAAATCTGAAGAGGAAATGATGTCCGAGAAGCGTCACAACCAAATTGCCTTTCTGGATCCGGAAGGAAAGATCGATGAATTGAAAGAAATTACACAGTGGATCAGGGAGTCGCGGATTAATAAAGCTGTCACATTTTCAACACCTGTTTACAAATCGCTCATTAAAGCTTTCTGGAATTCCGCAAGCGTGGTGCAAGTTGATGGTACTGAAGTCATACAAGGGCAGGTTAATGATCTGAATGCGATTGTCTCTCCAGAAATATTGAACGTTGTTTTTGAGTTGCATGACGATCCAAATGCTCCGTTCTCAATTCCGATCATGTGTACTCGTGGCTGCTTATTACGGATGAAGTGTATTGGCGACATCTTCAGCAATCAGATTAACAAAGGAGATTTGCCGTTACGTTACAAGTTTCTCTTGCACGTTCTTATTCAGTGTATCAGCAACAGACGTGCTGGATATGATATGGCAGGCAACGATCCTGTTGGTCTTATGGTGGCTTTGGTGCTGAACAAACCGTTTAGCAAATCAAAGTATATATTCGCCAACATGAAAGAAAACATGACGAGAACTGTCAGTAGAATTACTGGGAACAAATTCTGGATGTATCCTCATTTTCTTCAAATGATCATGAACGTTCAACATCCTAATCTTCCAAAAGTCAACGACGACATCCTGAAGATAGAATCTATGATCTCGCAATCTTTAAGGATATTCAAGAGCGTTGCAGCCAAGAGATACAAAGAAAGCGATCCTCCTAGGAAGTTAATCGGTGCTCTTGGGAAACCAGAATACATTGCTCCGGAAGATGATAAATGGCGTCACAATGACAACCAATTAGATGATGAAGAGCTGGAATTAAAGAAGAAGATGGTTGAAAAGTTTGGTCCAGCGGATTTGAGTTCGTCTGACAGTGATAGTGATGATGATGATGCTGGTGATGGTGGTGATGCAGGTGCTGGTGCCGTTGGTGCGTCTTCTGCTGGTGCATCGTCTGCTGGTGCAGCTGGTGGCACTTTAGCTGGTAACGACGAGGAGGATTCTGAATCAGACGACAATCCACCTGAGCCCGGATATGAAGTTTACTATGATGAACGTGGTGTAAAACGGATTAGGAGGATTAGGCAAGAGAATGATCCTGAATACGTTCCTTCGGATACCAAAGCGGAACGTGTGAAGAAGAAGGAAACGACTGTTCGTAGAAAGAAGAAAGCTAGAAAGTACATTGGTACTTCTTCTGCACAACAATCCGTTCCTCAAGAGCCTTCACAAGAAGCGGCAATGGATCCAAATCTTGGATTCACGGCCACTAAAGCTTTTGAAATGATTCCATCTCCTTCGAGGTCTACAGAACCAACTCCTGCAGTGAGTTCAACACCTGAAACTCCTTCAGTAACTCCTCAGGCACCTACTCGCTCTATTGCATCAACCATACGTGCAACGACCTCGCAGCCTGCCGCGGAATGCAGACAAAGTATATTTGAACAGATGCAGCAGGATGAGAAGATAGATTTCCTATTTTCTCAACTTCAAGTTGCTGCAGGTCAGATCACCAGGCATACGGAAGTGATCAAAGCTACAAGAGCTGACTCGATCAAGCAACAGTTGGAAATTAACACGTTGAATGCCACTGTTGGGTGACAACAAGCAGAGATCACTCGTCAGCAGGATGAAATAGAGCAATTAAAGGCTGAAAATGCTAGTTTGAAAGCTGCAGATGAAGTTAGAGAGCGTCAACTGCAACAGATGTGTGCGGCGGATAATACACGCGGTATTGAAATGAACCGCATGAAAGAAAGCAACTCTATACTTCAGAAGTTGGCCAAAGGTCTGAAAGAAAGACATGACTTTATGAAGCAGTGGTACGATTCTCGAAACACCACGATAGTTGATGGGGTCAAGAAGATAAATGAAGGCAATGAGTTTCTTAGAAAGCACGTCAATACTCTGTGAACGAACGATGTAAGCCGCAAGAAGTAATGAAGAAAAGGGATGATGATCCTGAAGATCAAGGGAACCCTGACCCTTCTGCTACATCAGAGCAACCTCCAGCAGCTACCTCTTCTCAGATTGTTGTTTTCAAACCTTCGCAGCTCGAATCTGCTAAAGGAACCTCCAGTGGAACAGTTGAAGAAATACAACAGCTTGAATCTTTGCCTGGTACATCTTCTGTTCCTAGCACTGCTGATCTTGCATTGCAGGATGTACATCCGATTACTGGAGAATTACTTGAAGAAGGAGAAATCATCTAAGATCTTTCACATGAGCAGTTACTTGCTCTGAACGCCATGAAAGAGATTGATGATGCTGAGATTGATAAAATGCCAAGTGAGCCTGAAACTGCCGATGTTGAAAATATTGAAGAGATTCTGTTTGAAGGAAATGAGAAGAAATCAACTTATGTTCATGCTGACGGAACGGAGTTTGATCCATTTGATGAAGAATGGATGCAAGAGAATCAGGAAGACATTGATGAACAGTTGAAGAATCGTACGTCTTCTGATAATCCAGCTGATGCATTCCAAGAATGGAGAAAACGTTTCTTGTCCAGAGTTGAAAAGCCTAGACCGTCGGAAGCACAGGTTGATTTTCTTCAGTTTGAGAAAGTGAAGCCGCATGGAAGAATTCTCTGCTGGATGTTCATAAAGGAAATCCATTGTGTGGCCATCAAGCGGGAATTCGGTATTCAATATTTCCGATCGTTGCTGAGCATATTGTCCTTACCTTTTTACGATGTTGTAGCTTTGACCAAGCTTGAGCTCATTAATCGCTCAAACTTCGAATGAGCTACATTGTTCGAGCGAAAGATAAAGTTTAACAAAAGGACAAGCTGGAAAGATGAGTCATACGAGCCGCAGTTCCCCATCTATCAGCAGATCAAATTCACTTTAGATCCAGCGACCAGCACGGCGCGTTACAAGCTTATCTACCAACCGCCGAAGGTCATGAACAAGATACCGTTGATGCCTATGGAGCAGAACTTTCTTGAAGAAATGGCCTTGTGGTGCTATGACTCAGATACGCATGAAGCAGTGATCGTGTTTAAAGGTGACCGTGATAACTTTCGGATGTTGGATCCGATGTGGATTGTTAATATGTCAGCAAACGACATCACCAAGCTATTTCGGCATGATATATTTTACGAAGACAAGGACGCTCATCAAGCGCTTCGATTTCAACGCGTCGCTGGTTATTGCTTTTATCGAGGAATTCATGCTGGAAGCACCTGGACGCTAAAACACTGAAGACAGAAGATCGAAGACCGAAGACAGTAACAGACAAGGGGGAGTTTGTTGATGCATTATTTTGGTGTCTGTAACTTGTCTTTATTATCGTTGTATTTTATACGGTCTTTTAATGATTATCGAGTCTGTATTCGCCGTCGACCTTAGTTGGATATCGTCCTATCTATCTAAGTGTCCAACAAAGTTTGTCTCGTTTGAAATGTAATGTTTAATGAACAATGCATGTTGCATGTAAGTTTATATGTATGTTTGTGTGTGTATGTGTTTTGCTGCAAACTGTCTGTTTGCAGCAAACCAAACAGCTCATGCAGCCTTCGACGAAATCCTAGGTTTCGTCGAGCACTACATGATGAAACTCCTTCATGACCAAAACCCCATGTTTCGTCGTGATGGGTGACGAAACTCCTAGAGTTTCGTCGTCCAGGAGGTTTCGTCAGGCCCAAATGAAGTTTCGTCTAGCCCATTAATGTTTCGTCGAGTTATGGGCCTGGGCTGCTATATAAACACCACATAGTTTCACTTTGAAACTATGAGAGCATACTACCCTGTCTAAAAGATTAGTGTCAAACTTTATGTGTATTTGTTTGATCATTGTTCTCATCTTGTTAATCAATTGACTGTGATTCATTGGTTATATAGTGTTTTCACTATCTATGTTTGGTTTGGCATAGTCACGGGGATTCCGCACTCGTGACAGTGTTTGTGATAAACAAGAGATTTGGTTTGATCCTCAGAAATCGGGACCTACAGTTTCATATGGAATCATCACCTACCATGTAGCATATATTCTTGAAGTTCATATGACATAAAACTAAAAAATTGACTTGAGAAATATTTTTTAAGATAAAAAGCAAACTTTATAAGTGTAGGGACTATTTGTGAAAGCAAACAATGCCATTGATATATACTGAATCCATTAAAATTGTAAGCAAAATGAATTTGTATTCTGACACAAATGCATGGACCAAAGGTGTAATTTACTCATTAGAATTTAATACTAAAAAAATCTATATCTATATCTATACTATATAATAAAAGAAAATGTTGAGAGACATTTGTCACAATTGTAAGTCATCTACATTTTGGTTTTCCCATCCCTCTCCTACTTAATTATGAATTACTATTATTTAATTATATTGATAGTTGTTATATTTTCATTAACAAGTGAATTTAATATGAAAGTAATTATAAAATTTCTAAATAACATTATTTTGTTGATTAAAAACTTATATTTAAATCTATAAATATCAACAAATTCAAAGTTATGTTTGTTAAAATATTATAAAAAAGAAATAAGAATGACACTAAGTGTTTTTCTCTGGGTTACCTCTAAAAATTTGTAGCATTTAATGTGGTTAGATGGTTTGAATGATAAAAATGTCATTTAATAAAAAAATAGGCGGCATCAAAACATCCAATGTTAGCCCTTAATTTTTTTTATACGTATCAATATTTCTATATATAAGGCCATGGGGTGTACTTTAACATTTGGGGTGTTAATGGTGACAAGACATGTTAACCGACATTGCAAACCACTCCTTCTTTGTGTTAAGGGGTATGAAATGGGTTATCAGTTACAGATGTTAAGATATTCAATTAACTATTATTTTATTTTTTAAACCAAAAACCACTAAAAATAGGGTTAGATAAAGTTAATGGGATTAAACAATTTCCGTGGAGTAAGAGATAGTGAAACTTTGCCATATAAACAGTTGAAACCGACCGAACTGTTTAAACCGAAGCAAGTCAGTCGGTATGGTTCGGTTGATTGTTCGCTTTTGGCAGTTAGGAGCCTGGAACCTGTTAGAACCGGCCATTTAACATTTATTATTTTTTATGTTTTTTTAATTTTATTTCTGGAATCACAGTTATTACCATCATGAGCCTTCTATATAGTTTTAACTATTTTAGTAATGAACCGACCATTTAATGCTTATTATTTTTATGTTTTTTTTTTTTCATTTTTTGGAAGACACAGGTATAACCATCATGAGCCTTCTTTATAGTTTTAAATTTTTTAATACAAACGAATTATTTTGAAAAGAAAATAATAAAAAGGTTGGTTCCAACAGCCGAAATGAACCCCCCCCCCCCCCCCCCAAACCAACCAACGCGGCAGGATTTTTTTGTCGTTTGTAGCAAGTGATTCAGCTTAGAATTTCCGTCAAAACCGGCTCATGAACACTCCTGGTTGCTATGCTGTGTTACAGGTTGTACCTCCTGATCAAGCAAGAAAAAAATATCAAGCATTGAAAGCAAAAGGATTGCCAGTTGCTTTAGTGGAGTACGAAGGGGAGCAGCATGGTTTTCGTAAGGTTAAAATATATAAAATGTCTTTGTTTTTTATTTTTAATTTAATTTTCTGGTAAAAGTAAGTTGGTTACTCTAATATATGTGTAGGCCGAAAACATTAAATTCACACTAGAACAACAAATGGTGTTTTTCGCATGTTTAGTGGGACACTTTAAGGTTGTAGACGAAATCGTTCCCATCAAGATTGATAATTTCGACTAAGAAGTATGTATTTTTATATCTTTTAGCACTTCACTAGCTTAGAGGTGACATTTTTGGCCTATTTTCCTAAATTGGTTCATGTTACGTTTTTTTCTTTGGTCAAACAAGCAAAGTCAAACCGGTTAAATATCACTCAAAACTCTTGGCTAAATGAAAACATGTTAATTTCAGAGTGAAAGTTAAACTTTTTGAACAATATTGTTATGCTTTAATATTTACAGTAAATGTTTTTTAAAGACAGGTTGTGCTGTGGAACCGACGGTGATCTTATGGTTTGTGTTTGTCCCTTAAAATTTTATGTAGGTTGGACGATCAGTGTACAGTACAACCCGGTCGTTATATCAAACATATTCTTCAATTTACAGAATCGTTTTGTTGGTCCACGATCGGTCCATATGTTGATCGTAGTCTTACTTTGTTTGGGTATTTAACATATATAATCTTATATTTATCATTACAACTAATATACAGAAAAGGAAGAAAAGTGCAACATATCAAGGTAAAGGATGATTTCTGAATTTTTTGTAGTTCAAGAATGATTCGTGCAATAATGAAAACACTAATTTACTCTAATTTAGTATGCATGCACATAATTTTATCTGGGTTGCGATAAAAGGAATTTGGGCCGGTTTGCTGAATTTGACTTTTTCGACATCGGTTTTTGAAGTGTTTTTTTGAACGGTCAACGAATCCTCCAAATTGGGTATTTGAAGTGCTTTTAAGATATCAATTTATTGTTGATGTGCTAAAAGTGGTCTAATTAAATTAACTAAATTAAACCCTAAACTAGACTCAAAAGTGAAGGAAATATTGACATAAAATATGTATATTTTTTAGCATATCAAATATCCCTACACTTGAACCTTTTTTCATCCCGAAAAAAATATGCAATGGAATCATAACTAGGATAAATGGTTTCAAAAACTTTTAGTTAATTTAATTAAAAAGATATAAACACGTATAGCCACGAATACCGGTATTGTTATCCACTTAAACCCAACCGCAAACTCATTAAGCCCTTTTTATGCTAGCATTATGTTCAAGTTAACAATCAATCTAAGGGTCTCACACTTAAGGTCCACAAATCCACCAAATCCTTTATCAAGCTTATAAGGTAAAGATTAAAAATCTACCACTTTATATAAATAACCCTTATGTATTTAAAATTAAATTTTTGATGGAATGATGGATGATGATGAGCTTTAGCAATTTTTTCATGTTTAACTCAGAGGGCATTATCACCAAGTCGCTATCCCAGTGGGAAACACCATGAGCCTCACTTTTTTTCTTTAACTTCCAACTAGCGGGTATACCCCACCCGAGTCACCATCCCAGTGGTTAATACCATAGGCTTCAGTTATTTATTCTTTTTAATTAGCTCATATAAATGAATGATGGAATTTTTTTAGGCGCCACCAGAATCCGGATTTATTCTCACAAAAAGGATAAGGTGTGCCAATTTAATTAAAAATACTTATAGACTATTTACTTATAGCGGAACCTTTTATACCCTCAACAGTTTCGACTTTTTTATTTCTCCTAAGATGAGAACCCACAAGACTTCATGATTTAAAATTACGGTAGTTTAAAGCAATCTAGGGAACCCTCTAAGTTGGTTGGGCCTACCGGTACATCCCAGAAAATACGTCTTCTATCTATTTTATCTTTTATAGATAATATTTTAAAAACCAAAAATCCCAATTTCTCTATCATTTTCCATTTATTTGCAAAAAAATTTCTGGAACATTTTCTCATTTTCTGTTTTTTTTTTTTTTTGGATTTTTTATAACACAAACGACTCAACTAAGCACTACGACTCAAACAACAGTTTCCCATCCCCACACTTATACTCTACATTGCCCTCAATGTAGGATGGAAACCGACTAAAAAACTAAAAATAAATATGAACTAAAAGACAAAGGGCAAATTGGAAAGGACTTAGCTGGTTTTATGACGCGTAAGCTCTAAACTCTCGTCCAATCCAGCTCGATCGTATAGCATTTCGGTCGCGATCGACTTCGACTCTGACTGGCATACTTGGTAAATGCCTGATATTCGAATCACCCGAATGGCGATTGAGTACGGGTTGTACGATTCAAACCTGCATAAAAAAACAAGCAAAACCAAAGCAGTAACGACTCTAAAAAAGCCCGACTCAAACGATGCTAACTTAGACTCAATATACAAAAACTACGACTATATACAAACTCTATGAAACCTCCCCACACTTGAATTTAACCAGGAGGTTTCTCCTTTATCCAACCTTTATCCAACCCCTTTAATTTTAATCGATCATCATTCTTTATTAGAAAACCAATGATGAAATTACAAAATATCTTAAGACATGCAAACGGGTCGGACCACCAAAATTTAAATTTACCTGGACCAAACCTGATATAAGACATGTAATGAGGAAGATGGTTGTCTCTGCACTTCAGTTTCTCCTTTTGCTTCTGTTTGCACCATTTTAGTATCCTCAAACTCTGTCGGTCCAAGTTCTTTCGCACCTTCTCCCGTGTTCTTGTCGGTGTGTGTGGCGATCCAACTTCTAGCTTCTCCACGGGCCAGCAATCAAACTCCTCAGCCACTTCCTCTTCTACTATGTTTGGTATTTGTTTGATCTCCATGGTCGGTGTCTCTACAGGTAATGTCTCTAGATAGGCGAGATCACCAACCGGGTCAAATTCTTCATCTTCAAGAGTTGGTAAACCTACCAACTCATCACCAAACTCTTCCTCCCAAGATGGTATATGCTCTTCAATCATCCCATTGTCCATCTTGTCAAGTGGTCGTTTTTCTACTTCTTCACTCTAGACCGCGGTGTAGTCGAGCACCTCTACCTCTGCCTCTTCTACTACCCCTCATCATCACTCCAAAAGCCATCATCGATATTCCATGGCATGGGACACCAATGGCTAGAATTAACGACTTGTTGAACCGGAGGTGGGACTGCAATGTCCATTATAGTCTCCGGTTCATGGGTGTGATCCTCATCTTCTTCAAACAAGGGCCTAAAATGCGAAACCTGCACGACATCATCCTCACAAAAAAGGGTAAATATGATTCATGAAAATTATAATAATTAAAAATAGAATCGTAATATTTACCTGGCAGTGGGATCTCAATGCACATTTCTCCCCCCGGATCTGGTATTGTGTAATTCATCTCACCATTAGCCGTTTGATATCCTAAATAATTTCCATTCCCATCATACATGTAATGGCCTTGGCTCTTCAAGCACTTTGATCTTAAACTATCAAGTGCGGCTTGAATCTCCCTATCTCTTTCCTCCTTAGCAGCCTTAACCCAATCACGTAATTCCTCTGTTGTTCGTTCTGGTTGCCAATTCCAAGGCTAATATGACTGTGGCTGCACATAAGGGTTAGCATCGAAATACGTGGAACACCCCGAATCGTTTGGAAAATATTTGGTATAATGGGGCCCTCCACAGATCAAACACATGATAAAAATATATAAAAAAAATTAACTAATAAAAATATATTTACAAAAACGACAAGACACACTACTACTAGACACAAACCCTAAGACTCAAACTACAAATAAGACCAGTTAAACAAATAAGATCAGTCAAAGCTAATAAGGCAATAGCCTAAGTGTCCCCGGCAATGGCGTCAAAAACTTGATGTGCTAAAAGTGGTCTAATTAAATTAACTAAATTAAACCCTAAAGTAGACTCAAAAGTGAAGGAAATATTGACATAAAATATGTATATTTTTTAGCATATCAATTGTATTGTTACGCTAATCAACTTATGTATATATATGTGCGTCAAATCTCATTTGCGATTCTTTAACTCTTATCAAAGAAAACAAAAGAATGTCAAATTCTTCCACTTGATTTTATTATAAATCCATTATATGATTACAAATTTAATATGATTTGTTATAACTAATGTTATTACAATTATGCTTCTTACGTGATTACATATGTAATAATAAAAACTTGTTTGTTTATGCTTTATTATGCGATTAAATCCTCCAATGTGCCTGAAGCATACTTCACCCTGTCCCCAGCCGGACAGTTACATATAGCAAATGCCGATTCGGCCTTCTCAAACCAGCGGAGAAGCCCAACTGCTCCTTAAGTTCCAATGAATGTTTGTGGCTTGCAATCCATGAACGCCTTGAAAGTACAGACGGGTGGATTGTTTTGATTCTGATTCACGTGTTGACCTGGAGGTGAAAGAACGTACAATGCACGGATGAGAGTTTGAGTATACGAATAAAGAACATGAATCGTTTTGTTGTGAGTGTCGTACCAGCTTGCTGAGCTGCTAATGTCTCAGCCACACGCGTATTGATGAGTTCTGTCAACTCTGCCTGAGTCATGACGATATTGCCATGTCCACCGCCGCGGCCACCACCGCGTCCACCACGTCCACTCATGATTCTGCATCCACAAGAAGAGTGGAAAGGATAAGGATCACCATTGAATAGAAGTCTGTAACAACCCTCAGTAAAACCAACACTTTCATAATATTTTCCGACACCCTATTATATATTAAAATATCCCAATATGTCTCATATTACACCCCGTATGTGAAAACCGAGCCCGAGTTATGTTATAACATATAAAATAAATTAAAAATAAAGAAAATGGAGTTGAGGCGGGCCGCGTAGACCCACCCCAACAACTCACGCGGGCGGTATAACGGCTGAGATCTGACTTCGTTGACTTCTTAAGTTGATACGGGCCGTGTAAGCTTAAGCTTACTCTTACGCGGGCCGCTAGAGATCATCAAACGCGGATGCATCCTGAACTGACACGTGTCGACATCGTGTCAAGTCTAGTGATGATCCGGATGAGCTATAGGTTGACCATGTGTTGACGCGGGCCGCGTAAGGCTTAGCCTTACCTTACGCGGGCCGCCTGAGAGTCGAGTATCAGCAACTATAAATAGCAGGCATCGAATTTCATTTCCCTTCGTCCCAAATTTCATTCTCAATCACAATTTCTGTAGAAGAAGCATTATAGTCGGGTACTATACCCCTAATTAGCGAGGTTCTGCTCCGTTGTAAGTATTATAACCCCAGTTTCGTAATAGTTACGCTGCCCGATTGATTTAGGGTTCCGTAACAACTCTCGTGGTTCTGCCCGACGTAGTTGTTGGAATGCCATCTCGGGGAGGGTATCATTAATAATTTCAAAGGGTTATGATACTAACCACTGTACATTTGTATAAATTATAGATTATATCCAGGAAACCCTTACGAAAAGCCAAAGACAGCAATGTGAGTTTATCCTCTTTTTGTTAATGTTTTTGGAATGTTTTACAAAACCTTAATTGTTTACAATATGATTAAGCGGTGATTGAGTCTTTGTAGTTCTTCAATTACTGCCGGTATTATGGGGTTTTGTATACAAAATTTATTACTACGAGTAGTAGTAAGTCGGGAACGACAGTTCATTACCATTGGACGACGAGTTAGCCAATGGGTAATTTGACCATAGCCACAGATCCGGTCGAGTTGCAAATACTGAATGAGTAATTGTGTAGACATAAACAATGTGATCGCTCTCAATACTGTTTTAATTGATAAAATGTTTGTTGATTAAACTGGGATTCACTCACCAGTATTTCCGACTGACAAATGTTTTTAAAACGCGTTACAGGTAACACAATGTGAACAGCCAATTAGTGAAAAGCCAGCTGGAGAGCACTGAAGGCTTGGAAAAAATGTGGCTATAAAAGTTACCTAATAAACGATGTTTTAAATTCAATAAAATAGGGTTTGTCCCTATAAATGTATTGTAATAAGAAACTTGGGTTTTGCCCATGTTATTATAAATATCAAATATGGTGGTTTTACTCTGATAAACATTTCCTAACTACGGTCCTGATGTAAATTCCGCTGCAAGATTTAAACAACTGATACCACCAAACTCTGAGCTCGTGTCCGCCCGTTCCCAGGACAGATAAGGGATCGAGGGTTGTGACAGAAGGTGGTATCAGAGCCTAGCCACTGGTCTGAGCCAAAGAAGTGTTCTGCTGACACTTAAGTTTTAAAATTTGTGTTAGGAAATAAATTACGGAAATACGTGCATAACTGTAATTATTTGTTATGTGTAATTTGAGTATTTGTTAGTTTTCAGTATGAGTGATCAAGGACCATCAGATGTGAATCGTCAGTTATTTGATTCACCTAGGAGTGAAGGTACATCATAACAGCCTGCCCTTTCAGGGTATTCTGCTGATCAGGAGGAAGGAATATTTGCCTTTAGAGCTCAATCTGAAGAGCCATTTCCTAATAAGAAACGAGGATGATTCAGTAAAGAAGCTTTTGCTCGTAGGAAAAGAATGCGAAAATTGCAACAGCAAAGAGCTTTAGCAGCCATTAAGCGCGAGACAGATGCCCATACCCAAGAAATGCTTTATAGAAGCCTGGCTAATTTCCATATCTTAGCTACAACTGCTGCTGACCTAAGTCTGGAACAACTAGTAGCCCCACACCCACAAAACCCAGAACAACCCATGGAGATAGAAAATCCGGAAAACCAAGTGGAGATGCACGACTTTAACCCAGAAGAAATCCCTAGGGTACCTGCACCAAACCCTCTAGATCCAAATTACGACCCTTGGTGGGACGACAATTAGGACTTTGCGCAACGTTACCCTATCCAGGAATACCCACCCATGCAGAATATAGAAGCCTACCCAGGTATGGACCCTTTAGATCCCTATTACCAAGATGAATATATTAGGGAAATTTTAGAGGATCCTTACCAATTTCAGGAACTGTCACCCCCATATCAGGAAACCGCACACCAGATTCCAAACCTAGTCCGAGAACCTGCACCCCCAATGAGTGCAGAAAACGTTCAAGAACTTAGGACTTTCGGGGAGGAAATTTTAGAAAGCAATGAGAGAATGCGTCAGGTGGGAGAGCGTCTCGTATGGAAATACGATGAGCGCAATATGGATTTTTGGATAAATCCATATCCATGATTGTGAATGGAGGAAATGGTAGTAGTAATAATAATAAAATATCATAAAATAAAAATAAAATAAAATATGTGTGTACGGATGCATATTACTATTAGTGTAATTTTCTTTTTGTTGGTATTGTAATCTTTATTTCTGTACTAGTGTGTAATAGACGCATAGTATATGAAAATAGAGTACAAGTCGCAATGATCGACGGTTTTGGTTAAAATTGCGTGTCATGTGATTAACTATATTACTTATTAATTGTGATATTAATATGGGGTAATTGTTAAAATTCAGATGGCCGATGAAGGAAATCAAGGAAATCTAAATAATGATAACCAGAGTAACATTAACGTGGTTAATGAAAATCCAAGCATCAATAACAATGGAAACCAGATGGATAATAGTGCTATCCAACATATAGTGGCACAGGGAATTATAGATGCAATGCCTTTTATTCTTCAAACTGTTAAGGATGCTGATAATAAAAGTAAGCATAGCAGTAAGCACCCAAGCGAACCAGAAAACAGCGTGAACAATGGACCTGTACTTCAAATGCCCATTCCCAAAAGAAGAAGAACCATGCCTTATGGTTGTTCTTATAAAGAATTCTGGTCTTGTAAACCATTGCAACCTTACGCTGGATAGAAAAGACTGAGGCAGTCTTAAGAATAAGCAAGTGTGCTGAAGAAGATAAGATATTGTTTGCTTCTAATCTGTTTAAGAATGCAGCACTAGAATGGTGGAATACTATCCTCCAGACAAAAGGAAGTGATCAAACCTACAATATGGAATGGGAAGAATTTAAGGACAAGGTAGAAAGGAAATTTTGCCCACCCAATGAGAAGGAACAGATAGCAAACAAATTCCTAAACCTTAGAATGACTGGTGTTGATAGTAAGGGATACACTAAAATATTCTTTGAATATGCTAGAATAGTGCCAACTCTTGCTTCACCAGAACCAGTGTTAATCTCCCCTTATATCTGGGGATTAATCGGAGAAATTAGACATGTAGTCAAGGCAGCTAGACCTCAAACCATAGAAGAAGCTGTAGAACTAGCCAATACCTTGACTGATGAATTAGTTCGTACTAGAGAAGAGGATCAAAGGATGAATCTAACCCAGAAGTTGACTCAAGAATTTCGTTCTGGAAATTCTAACCGTGGAAGAAATATAGGTTCTACCTCTGCACCCTACTGTAGGTATTGCAAAAGAAAGCATTCAGGAAGATGCTCCATATATTGTAACTTTTGCAAAATATCTGGACACAAGGAAGAAAACTGCAGGAAGAAAGCTAACAGCCGGGTGTGTTACAATTGCGGACAACAAGGTCATATCAAGCTAAATTGTCCAAAATTAGCTCCAGCTCCAGACAACAAGAATACTAAAAATGTTAGAGTATTTGTTCTGACTGCAGATGAAGCCAAGATGATCCCAGATGTTATAGCTGGTACGTTTTTAGTTAATGATGTCTTTGCTAAAGTATTATTCGACTCTGGTGCGAACCAAAGTTTTATTAATACATCGTTTTGCAAAATTCTAAATCAATCATTAACTAAACCACCACTAGAATGCTTAGTAGAGACAGCAAATGGAGAAACTGTTAGAATTTCTGAAATCTTGCAGGGAGCAAGAATAGAAATTTTAAATCAGAAATTTATTGCAAATCTTTATCCTATGAATCTGGCAGGATTCGATGCTGTTTTAGGAATGGATTGGTTAATAGCTAATAAAGCCAGTATTTTATATGATCAAAAATCAATTCAAGTAAATTCACCAAAAGGTAAAACGATCACAATTATAGGAAATAAGCCCTCTAGATCCACTAAGTTCATCTCTGTGATGAAAACTGCAAGTTATATAAGGAAAGATTCCATAGTGTATTTGATTTCTATAATCACTAACACTAAAGGAAAAGATTTAAAAGATATTCCAGTAGTATCTCAGTTTTCAGATGTATTTCTAGAAGAATTGCCAGGGCAACCTCCAGATAGAGAAGTTGAGTTCAGAATCCATTTAATACCAGGAACGTAACCTATTGCCAAAGCACCTTACCGTTTGGCACCTGCAGAAATGCAAGAATTGAAGAAACAATTAGACGAATTGTTAGAAAAAGGATTTATACAGCCAAGTTCATCGCCATGGGGAGCGCCGATATTGTTCGTTAAAAAGAAAGACGGATCAATGCGTATGTGCATTGACTACCGTGAATTAAACAAGGTCACGATTAAGAATCTGTACCCATTACCAAGAATTGATGATCTGTTTGATCAATTACAAGGAGCTCGATTTTTCTCTAAAATCGATTTAAGGTCAGGATATCATCAGTTAAAGGTACAGGAAGAGGACATTCCTAAAACCGCATTTAGAACAAGGTATGGACATTATGAATTTACTGTCATGCCATTTGGTTTATCCAATGCCCCAGCTGCATTAATGGACATGATGAACCGAATATGTAAGCCATATTTGGATAAATTCAAAATTGTTTTCATAGATGATATTCTAATTTACTCTAAGAGTAAAGAGGATCATGCAAAACATTTACACGCACTTTTAAGTCTATTAAGAAAGGAAAAACTTTATGCTAAATTTTCTAAGTGCGAATTTTGGTTAGAACAGGTACAATTCCTTGGACACCTAGTCAATCATGAAGGAATTCATGTAGATCCAACAAAGATTGAGGCAATTACTAAATGGAAAACCCCTGAGTCACCAACCGAGGTTAGAAGTTTCTTAGGATTGGCTGGTTATTATAGAAGATTTATTCAAGATTTTTCTAGAATAGCTATTCCTTTAACTAAATTAACATGTAAATCTGTTAAGTTTGAATGGGGAGTAAAACAAGAAGAAGCCTTTAGAATTCTTAAGCAAAGATTAACTCATACACCTATATTAGCATTACCAGAAGGAACTGAAGATTTTGTAGTATATTGTGATGCTTCTAAATTAGGTTATGGATGTGTGTTAATGCAACGACAAAAGGTTATAGCTTACGCATCTAGACAACTTAAGAATCATGAAGAGAATTATTCAACTCATGATCTAGAATTAGGAGCTATAATTTTTGCTCTTAAGATTTGGAGACATTACCTTTACGGTAGTAAGTTTACCATATTCACTGATCATAAGAGTTTAAGGTATATCTTCAAGCAAAAGGAGTTGAATATGAGACAAAGATGCTGGATGGAGATGCTTAGTGATTACGATTGTGATATTCAGTATCATGAAGGAAGAGCAAATGTAGTGGCAGATGCTTTAAGTCGAAAATATCAAGAAAAGCCAAAAAGGGTACGTTCTCTTAAATTAAATCTACAAGTAGATTTAAATGAGCAAATAAGAGAAGCACAAGAATCAGTAATCAAGGATGATTCTGAAAAATTAAAGGTATGTTAAAAGAATTAAAACAAGGAACAGATGGAATTTGGAGATTCCATGAAAAGAAAATGTGGATACCTAAATTAGGAAATCTACGTCATCGTATACTAGAAGAAGCCCATAAATCCAAATATATGATGCATCCAGGGAGTGATAAAATGTACCAGGATTTAAGGAAAAAATTCTGGTGGATAGGAATGAAGATGGACATAGCAGCCTATGTTTCTAAATGTTTAACTTGTTCACAAGTTAAAGCTGAACACCAGAAGCCCTCAGGTTTGTTACAGCAATTAGAAATGCCAGTTTGGAAATGGGAATTGATAACAATGGATTTTGCTACTAAATTACCCAAAACAAGGAAAGGAAATGATACAATCTGGGTGATTGTAGATATGCTAACTAAGTCAGCTCATTTCTTACCAATGAAGGAAACAATTAGTATAGAACAATTAGCTAAATTGTATTTAAATGAAGTTGTTTCTTTACATGGCATTCCTTTATCAATTGTTTCTGATAGGGATAGCCGATTTACCTCTAATTTTTGGTCAAGTTTTCAAAAGGCAATGGGAACTAAATTAAAGCTAAGTACAGCTTATCATCCTCAAACGGACGGACAGAGTGAAAGGACAATTCAGACAATGGAGGATATGCTTAGAGCTTGTGTAATTGATTTTGGAGGTAATTGGGATGATCATTTACCTATAATAGAATTTTCTTATAATAATAGTTATCACACAAGTATCAATGCTGCACCATTCGAAGCACTTTATGGACGAAAGTGTCGAACCCCAGTCTGTTGGGCAGAAATTGGGGAAAAGCAACTATCTGGACCTGAGATAGTGCAGGAAACAACTGACAAGATTATTCAAGTCAAGGAACGACTGAAAGCAGCACGTGATCGACAGAAGAGCTATGTTGATAACCGACGCAAGCCGTTGGAATTCCAAGTAGGAGATAAAGTATTATTGAAAGTCTCTCCTTGGAAAGGAGTAGTAAGATTCATCAAACGGGGAAATTTAAGTCCCAGGTATGTTGGACCTTTTGAGATTATTAGAAGAATAGGACATGTAGCCTATCAGCTACAACTGCCAGAGGAAATGGCAGGAATACATGATGTGTTTCATGTATCAAATCTTAAAAAGTGTTTAGCTGATGAATCACTGATAGTACCTCTTAAGGATATAGAGGTAAATGAACAACTCAAGTTTGTAGAAAGGCCTCTACAGATTGAAGACAGAAAAGTCAAGAATCTCAAGCACAAGAGACTAGTTCTAGTCAAAGTGAAGTGGGACTCCAAAAGAGGACCTGAGTACACATGGGAACTCGAGTCAGAAATGAAAAAGAAATATCCGCATTTGTTCCAGTAGAACTCGAGGACGAGCTCTAAAACAAGGTGGGGAGAATGTAACAACCCTCAGTAAAACCAACACTTTCATAATATTTTTCGACACCCTATTATATATTAAAATATCCCAATATGTCTCATATTACACCCCGTATGTGAAAACCGAGCCCGAGTTATGTTATAACATATAAAATAAATTAAAAATAAAGAAAATGGAGTTGAGGCGGGCCGCGTAGACCCACCCCAACAACTCACACGGGCGGTATAAGGACTGAGATCTGATTTCGTTGACTTCTTAAGTTGATACGGCCGCGTAAGCTTAAGCTTACTATTACGCGGGCCGCTAGAGATCATCAAACGCGGATGCATCCTGAACTGACAGGTGTCGACATCGTGTCAAGTCTAGTGATGATCCGGATGAGCTATAGGTTGACCATGTGTTGACACGGGCCGCGTAAGGCTTAGCCTTACCTTACGCGGGCCGCCTGAGAGTCGAGTATCAGCAACTATAAATAGCAGGCATCGAATTTCATTTCCGTTCGTCCCAAATTTCATTCTCAATCACAATTTATGTAGAAGAAGCATTATAGTCGGGTACTATACCCCTAATTAGCGAGGTTCTGCTCCGTTGTAAGTATTATAACCCCAGTTTCGTAATATTTACGCTGCCCGATTGATTTAGGGTTCCGTAACAACTGTCGTGGTTCTGCCCGACGTAATTGTTGGAATGCCGTCTCGGGGAGGATATCATTAATAATTTCAAAGGGTTATGATACTAACCACTGTACATTTGTATAAATTATAGATTATATCCAAGAAACCCTTACGAAAAGCCTAAGACAGCAATGTGAGTTTATCCTTTTTTTGTTAATGTTTTTGGAATGTTTTACAAAACCTTAATTGTTTACAATATGATTAAGCGGTGATTGAGTCTTTGTAGTTCTTCAATTACTGCCGGTATTATGGGGTTTTGTATACAAAATTTATTACTACGAGTAGTAGTAAGTCGGGAACGACAGTTCATTACCATTGGACGACGAGTTAGCCAATGGGTAATTTGACCATAGCCACAGATCCGGTCGAGTGGCAAATACTGAATGAGTAATTGTGTAGACATAAACAATGTGATCGCTCTCAATACTGTTTTAATTGATAAAATGTTTCTTGATTAAACTGGGATTCACTCACCAGTATTTCCGACTGACAAATGTTTTTAAAACGCGTTATAGGTAACACAATGTGAACAGCCAATTAGTGAAAAGCCAGCTGGAGAGCACTGAAGGCTTGGAAAAAATGTGGCTATAAAAGTTACCTAATAAACGATGTTTTAAATTCAATAAAATAGGGTTTGTCCCTATAAATGTATTGTAATAAGAAACTTGGGTTTTGCCCATGTTATTATTAATATCAAATATGGTGGTTTTACTCTGATAAACATTTCCTAACTACGGTCCTGATGTAAATTCCGCTGCAAGATTTAAACAACTGATACCACCAAACTCTGAGCTCGCGTCCGCCCGTTCCCAGGACAGATAAGGGATCGAGGGTTGCGACAGAAGGTGGTATCAGAGCCTAGCCACTGGTCTGAGCCAAAGAAGTGTTCTGCTGACACTTAAGTTTTAAAATTTGTGTTAGGAAATAAATTACGGAAATACGTGCATAACTGTAATTATTTGTTATGTGTTATTTGACTATTTGTTAGTTTTCAGTATGAGTGATCAAGGACCATCATATGTGAATCGTCAGTTATTTGATTCACCTAGGAGTGAAGGTACATCATCACAGCCTGCCCTTTCAGGGTATTCTGCTGATCAGGAGGAAGGAATATTTGCCTTTAGAGCTCAATCTGAAGAGCCATTTCCTAATAAGAAACGAGGATGATTCAGTAAAGAAGCTTTTGCTCGTAGGAAAAGAATGCGAAAATTGCAACAGCAAAGAGCTTTAGCAGCCATTAAGCGCGAGACAGATGCCCATACCCAGGAAATGCTTAATAGAAGCCTAGCTAATTTCCATATCTTAGCTACAACTGCTGCTGACCTAAGTCTGGAACAACTAGTAGCCTCACAACCACAAAACCCAGAACAACCCATGGAGATAGAAAATCCGGAAAACCAAGTGGAGATGCACGACTTTAACCCAGAAGAAATCCCTAGGGTACCTGCACCAAACCCTCTAGATCCAAATTACGACCCTTGGTGGGACGACAATAGGGACTTTGTGCAACGTTACCCTATCCAGGAATACCCACCCATGCAGAATATAGAAGCCTACCCAGGTATGGACCCTTTAGATTCCTATTACCAAGATGAATATATTAGGGAAATTTTAGAGGATTCTTACCAATTTCAGGAACTGTCACCCCCATATCAGGAAACCGCACACCAGATTCCAAACCTAGTCCGAGAACCTGCACCCCCAATGAGTGCAGAAAACGTTCAAGAACTTAGGACTTTCGGGGAGGAAATTTTAGAAAGCAGTGAGAGAATGCGTCAGGTGGGAGAGCGTCTCGTATGGAAATACGATGAGCGCAATATGGATTTTTGGATAAATCCATATCCATGAATGTGAATGGAGGAAATGGTAGTAGTAATAATAATAAAATATCATAAAATAAAAATAAAATAAAATATGTGTGTACGGATGCATATTACTATTAGTGTAAAATATCAGAGGGCATTATCACCAAGTCGCTATCCCAGTGGGAAGCACCATGAGCCTCACTTTTTTTCTTTAACTTCCAACTAGCAGGTATACCCCACCTGAGTCACCATCCCAGTGGTTAATACCATAGGCTTCAGTTATTTATTCTTTTTAATTAGCTCATATAAATGAATGATGGAATATTTTTTAGGCGCCAACAGAATCCGGATTTATTCTCACAAAAAGGATAAGGTGTGCCAATTTAATTAAAAATACTTATAGACTATTTACTTATAGCGGAACCTTTTATACCCTCAACAGTTTCGGCTTTTTTATTTCTCCTAAGATGAGAGCCCACAAGACTTCTTGATTTAAAATTACGGTAGTTTAAAGCAATCTAGGGAACCCTCTATGTTGGTTGGGCCTACCGGTACATCCCAGAAAATACGTCTTCTATCTATTTTATCTTTTATAGATAATATTTTAAAAACCAAAAATCCCAATTTCTCTATCATTTTCCATTTATTTGCAAAAAAATTTCTGGAACATTTTCTCATTTTCTGTTTTTTTTTTTTTTGGATTTTTTATAACACAAACGACTCAACTAAGCACTACGACTCAAACAACAGTTTCCCATCCCCACACTTGTACTCTACATTGCCCTCAATGTAGGATGGAAACCGACTAAAAAACTAAAAATAAATAAGAACTAAAAGACAAAGGGCAAATTGGAAAGGACTTAGCTGGTTTTATGACCCGTAAGCTCTAAACTCTCGTCCAATCCAGCTCGATCGTATAGCATTTCGGTCGCGATCGACTTCGACTCTGACTGGCATACTTGGTAAATGCCTGATATTCGAATCACCCGAATGGCGATTGAGTACGGGTTGTACGATTCAAACCTGCATAAAAAAACAAGCAAAACCAAAGCAGTAACGACTCTAAAAAAGCCCGACTCAAACGATGCTAACTTAGACTCAATATACAAAAACTACGACTATATACAAACTCTATGAAACCTCCCCACACTTGAATTTAACTAGGAGGTTTCTCCTTTATCCAACCCCTTTAATTTTAATCGATCATCATTCTTTATTAGAAAACCAATGATGAAATTACAAAATATCTTAAGACATGCAAACGGGTCGGACCCCCAAAATTTAAATTTACCTGGACCAAACCTGATATAAGACATGTAATGAGGAAGATGGTTGTCTCTGCACTTCAGTTTCTCCTTTTGCTTCTGTTTGCACCATTTTAGTATCCTCAAACTCTGTCGGTCCAAGTTCTTTCGCACCTTCTCCCGTGTTCTTGTCGGTGTGTGTGGCGATCCAACTTCTAGCTTCTCCACGGGCCAGCTATCAAACTCCTCAGCCACTTCCTCTTCTACTATGTTTGGTATTTGTTTGATCTCCATGGTCGGTGTCTCTACAGGTAATGTCTCTAGATAGGCGAGATCACCAACCGGGTCAAATTCTTCATCTTCAAGAGTTGGTAAACCTACCAACTCATCACCAAACTCTTCCTCCCAAGATGGTATATGCTCTTCAATCATCCCATTGTCCATCATGTCAAGTGGTCGTTTTTCTACTTCTTCACTCTAGGCCGCGGTGTAGTCGAGCACCTCTACCTCTGCCTCTTCTACTACCCCTCATCATCACTCCAAAAGCCATCATCGATATTCCATGGCATGGGACACCAATGGCTAGAATTAACGACTTGTTGAACCGGAGGTGGGACTGCAATGTCCATTATAGTCTCCGGTTCATGGGTGTGATCCTCATCTTCTTCAAACAAGGGCCTAAAATGTGAAACCTGCACAACATCATCCTCACAAAAAAAGGGTAAATCTGATTCATGAAAATTATAATAATTAAAAATAGAATCGTAATATTTACCTGGCAGTGGGATCTCAATGCACATTTCTCCCCCCGGATCTGGTATTGTGTAATTCATCTCACCATTAGCCGTTTGATATCCTAAATAATTTCCATTCCCATCATACATGTAATGGCCTTGGCTCTTCAAGCACTTTGATCTTAAACTATCAAGTGCGGCTTGAATCTCCCTATCTCTTTCCTCCTTAGCAGCCTTAACCCAATCACGTAATTCCTCTGTTGTTCGTTTTGGTTGCCAATTCCAAGGCTGATATGACTGTGGCTGCACATAAGGGTTAGCATCGAAATACGTGGAACACCCCGAATCGTTTGGAAAATATTTGGTATAATGGGGCCCTCCACAGATCAAACACATGATAAAAATATATAAAAAAAATTAACTAATAAAAATATATTTACAAAAACGACAAGACACACTACTACTAGACACAAACCCTAAGACTCAAACTACAAATAAGACCAGTTAAACAAATAAGATCAGTCAAAGCTAATAAGGCAGTAGCCTAAGTGTCCCCGGCAACGGCGTCAAAAACTTGATGTGCTAAAAGTGGTCTAATTAAATTAACTAAATTAAACCCTAAAGTAGACTCAAAAGTGAAGGAAATATTGACATAAAATATGTATATTTTTGAGCATATCAATTGTATTGTTACGCTAATCAACTTATGTATATATATGTGCGTCAAATCTCATTTGCGATTCTTTAACTCTTATCAAAGAAAACAAAAGAATGTCAAATTCTTCCACTTGATTTTATTATAAATCCATTATATGATTACAAATTTAATATGATTTGTTATAACTAATGTTATTACAATTATGCTTCTTACGTGATTACATATGTAATAATAAAAACTTGTTTGTTTATGCTTTATTATGCGATTAAATCTTTAGTATACGACATTATGCGGGTATTATATGTTGATTTTGCTAATGTTTTGTACATTATTTATCCTTAATACATGATTATATCTGAAATATTAGGTACTCCATATGAAGTATTATGTATTACATGTTTTGTTTTTACGTAATTGGTCAACCGAAATTTTTCGTTGACTTTTAGTTTTAGTTAGATTAAAAAAGCCGTGCTTTGTACCATTAATCGCGGAATCAATTGTCTTCTCAATATTAGTAAAATAATCATAATATTTATGGGACAAATAATCTAATCCTAGGATACGTTGTGTATTTGGAACACTCAGCCATTTCATCAATAAAAATACTTGAGTAAATGGCGGTTTTGGTCCTTGTGGTTTATTGGCCATTGCTCCTGGTCCATAATTTTTGGGTGAGACAGATAATCTGTGGCAAGTTATCGATATTCGCCGCTATGACCATACTTTTAATCTGTGGCGCCAAGCCTTTGGTATACAGCTCGATCCTCCTGTGGGGCGGGTTCGATAAGTTTGGGCACATATTTGCAAGCTCATGTGATCGCTTCGTATAAGCATCGATTTCCGATCCCTCCATCTTCAGATTATAGTACTCATTCTTCAACTTTTGAATTTGATCACGAGGACAGTACTCCTCCAGCATCAACTCCTTGTAATCATACCAAGTAGTTGCATTTTCCATTTCAATCCCAAGCATCTGAACTTGGGCGTTCCACCAAGTAAAGGCAGCATCCTCCAATGTGCCTGAAGCATACTTCACCCTGTCCCCAGCCGGACAGTTACATATAGCAAATGCCGATTCGGCCTTCTCAAACCAGCGGAGAAGCCCAACTGCTCCTTAAGTTCCAATGAATGTTTGTGGCTTGCAATCCATGAACGCCTTGAAAGTACAGACGGGTGGATTGTTTTGATTCTGATTCAGGTGTTGACCTGGAGGTGAAAGAACGTGCAATGCACGGATGAGAGTTTGAGTATACGAATAAAGAACAGGAATCGTGTTGTTGTGAGTGTCGTACCAGCTTGCTGAGCTGCTAATGTCTCAGCCACACGCGTATTGATGAGTTCTGTCAACTCTGCCTGAGTCATGACGATATTGCCATGTCCACCGCCGTGGCCACCACCGCGTCCACCACGTCCACTCATGATTCTGCATCCACAAGAAGAGTGGAAAGGGTAAGGATCACCATTGAATAGAAGTCTGTAACAACCCTCAGTAAAACCAACACTTTCATAATATTTTCCGACACCCTATTATATATTAAAATATCCCAATATGTCTCATATTACACCCCGTATGTGAAAACCGAGCCCGAGTTATGTTACAACATATAAAATAAATTAAAAATAAAGAAAATGGAGTTGAGGCGGGCCGCGTAGACCCACCCCAATAACTCACGCGGGCAGTATAAGGGCTGAGATCTGACTTCGTTGACTTCTTAAGTTGATACGGGCCGTGTAAGCTTAAGCTTACTCTTACGAGGGCCGCTAGAGATCATCAAACGCGGATGCATCCTGAACTGACACGTGTCGACATCGTGTCAAGTCTAGTGATGATCCGGATGAGCTATAGGTTGACCATGTGTTGACGCGGGCCGCGTAAGGCTTAGCCTTACCTTACGCGGGCCGCCTGAGAGTCGAGTATCAGCAACTGTAAATAGCAGGCATCGAATTTCATTTCCCTTCGTCCCAAATTTCATTCTCAATCACAATTTCTGTAGAAGAAGCATTATAGTCGGGTACTATACCCCTAATTAGCGAGGTTCTGCTCCGTTGTAAGTATTATAACCCCAGTTTCGTAAAAGTTACGCTGCCCGATTGATTTAGGGTTCCGTAACAACTGTCGTGGTTCTGCCCGACGTAGTTGTTGGAATGCCATCTCGGGGAGGGTATCATTAATAATTTCAAAGGGTTATGATACTAACCACTGTACATTTGTATAAATTATAGATTATATCCAGGAAACCCTTACGAAAAGCCTAAGACAGCAATGTGAGTTTATCCTCTTTTTGTTAATGTTTTTGGAATGTTTTACAAAACCTTAATTGTTTACAATATGATTAAGCGGTGATTGAGTCTTTGTAGTTCTTCAATTACTGCCGGTATTATGGGGTTTTGTATACAAAATTTATTACTACGAGTAGTAGTAAGTCGGGAACGACAGTTCATTACCATTGGACGACGAGTTAGCCAATGGGTAATTTGACCATAGCCACAGATCCGGTCGAGTGGCAAATACTGAATGAGTAATTGTGTAGACATAAACAATGTGATCGCTCTCAATACTGTTTTAATTGATAAAATGTTTCTTGATTAAACTGGGATTCACTCACCAGTATTTCCGACTGACAAACGTTTTTAAAACGCGTTACAGGTAACACAATGTGAACAGCCAATTGGTGAAAAGCCAGCTGGAGAGCACTGAAGGCTTGGAAAAAATGTGGCTATAAAAGTTACCTAATAAACGATGTTTTAAATTCAATAAAATAGGATTTGTCCCTATAAATGTATTGTAATAAGAAACTTGGGTTTTGCCCATGTTATTATTAATATCAAATATGGTGGTTTTACTCTGATAAACATTTCCTAACTACGGTCCTGATGTAAATTCCGCTGCAAGATTTAAACAACTGATACCACCAAACTCTGAGCTCGCGTCCGCCCGTTCCCAGGACAGATAAGGGATCGAGGGTTGCGACAGAAGGTGGTATCAGAGCCTAGCCACTGGTCTGAGCCAAATAAGTGTTCTGCTGACACTTAAGTTTTAAAATTTGTGTTAGGAAACAAATTACGGAAATACGTGCATAACTCTAATTATTTGTTATGTGTTATTTGACTATTTGTTAGTTTTCAGTATGAGTGATCAAGGACCATCAGATGTGAATCGTCAGTTATTTGATTCACCTAGGAGTGAAGGTACATCATCACAGCCTGCCCTTTCAGGATATTCTGCTGATCAGGAGGAAGGAATATTTGCCTTTAGAGCTCAATCTGAAGTGCCATTTCCTAATAAGAAACGAGGATGATTCAGTAAAGAAGCTTTTGCTCGTAGGAAAAGAATGCGAAAATTGCAACAGCAAAGAGCTTTAGCAGCCATTAAGCGCGAGACAGATGCCCATACCCAGGAAATGCTTAATAGAAGCCTAGCTAATTTCCATATCTTAGCTACAACTGCTGCTGACCTAAGTCTGGAACAACTAGTAGCCCCACAACCACAAAACCCAGAACAACCCATGGAGATAGAAAATCCGGAAAACCAAGTGGAGATGCACAACTTTAACCCAGAAGAAATCCCTAGGGTACCTGCACCAAACCCTCTAGATCCAAATTACGACCCTTGGTGGGACGACAATAGGGACTTTGTGCAACGTTACCCTATCCAGGAATACCCACCCATGCAGAATATAGAAGCCTACCCAGGTATGGACCCTTTAGATCCCTATTACCAAGATGAATATGTAAGTCCCGTAAACCGGATCTTTCAATGATATCATACAACACCAAGTTTGTGCAGAATCCAAACTTGATGTGATTCAAGAATAAATCGAAAAATATGAAAATACGAAGAACACAATACCGAATCACTTTCAAACTTGCACACGTTATATTACTTGAATAAGCAAAACGTCTGGTACAAGTTGACACCAAGATCGCCTCTCTCTCTAGAGAAATTGTAACAATGAGGTTCCAAAGGTTCTAAGAAGATCAAACCCTAAAACAAGTTAATAACTCGTTTATATACTAACTCAAGCCCACTTCCCTACATGGCTCCCCTTGGGCCTGCTTGGCCCACATGGCCTAATGCTTAGCCCAAATGACCTATAAAGGTCCACAACCTAATATAAACTAACCCGGTAAGGCCCAGCTCGTAACCATAGCTCGTTGTGTTAATTTGATGCGTCAGTCTCACACTTTAGGGCCTAACAATCTCCCCCTAGACTGATGCCATCAAATTGTCTTCATAGCATGAATTCAGCAACGTCTTCAACGAAGTCTATGGTAGTCGTTATGCTGCAGATGTTGTGGAAGTTCTTGACTTCTGAACTCTCAGCACTGGGTCTCTTTTCTTCAGCTCTTGTGGTTAGCTTCATATCCGGATCTCGATCAGCTTTGCTTGAAAATCTTGTTAAAAAGAATGTGAGAGGAGGATTCTCAGCAGCTCTTTTCTTCTGCAATCTTTGTCTTTCAAGCAGTTTCATGGTACTTCTTCAAATGTACTTTCACTGTCAGACGGCGTTTCGTATCCGGTTCTTCTGACTCAGGTACATCTTGTAGTCGTGCTGCTCCATGCTTCGTCAACAGCTAACAGCATCTCAGTCTTCAACAACCCCTGTTCTTGATTAAAATCAAGTTCTGCACATGCTCACAAACTCATAAGCAAACATTTCTTATGCAACAAGGAGAGTACCATATGAACACTAGGTACATCCAAGTAATTGTACTCGGATTTAACCATTCAAACTCTTTCAACTTTTTATGATCAGTCAAATCTTCAAGAACGGTTATAATTTTAATTTTAAGAAAAACAATTAAACACTCTATTTTTGGATTTTTGGTTTTATAGAAAAGCAAGACACTATTTTTGTATTTTTTTGAATTTTTTTAATTTTAAGAACTAAAAACAAATAAAAACTCAAAATATAAACAACTACCATAATATACAATTACAATTGCAATGGGATCAAAATTCGTTCTCAGGCATACTAAGGAACACTTTTCAGTACGAGCCTAATCAAACAGGTCTATGCGATTGCCAATATGTTTGTCCACTTAAACTTTAACGCTCAACTTTCAATTTTTTAACTTCGTGATATGCTTTAGGTAATATTATACTATTATACCCGTGTGTCCCATTCCAAGGCATACCCCCGCGATCAAGGTAAGCACAACGATTCATCGTAGCAGGTGAGTATACTGATGTCATCCTTTAAGATATCCTGACTGTGTCTAGGTCTGCATATAATCTGTTTTATCATGTTTTGATTTCTTAACAATGAACACCCAAATAAATACTAATCAAATCCTGGAAATATAAACAGCACACTCTATCATGCAAGTATCTTCCCTACCACATATTTCACAAGTCCAATCCAGATTTCTGAAATCTTAACTGGGAATAGATTGAGAAGAGAACATAATAGATCTTTTGCAGAGATGGTATAATATACAGATCAAATGAGTTTTTCTCAGTTTGATATAGGTTTCTTGGGTTTCTTTTGGGCACTTGAGGGCCTCTTTCGGGTGTATTAGATCTATAGCGCGACAACGTACAGCTAGGTCAGCATGTATCTGGATGCAGCAGAAGCTGTCGTTGCCTAGCACCTCCAGGTCAGCATGTATCTGGATGCAGCAGAGGAGGTACACGACTTTTTACAGAGAAGATTTCAGAATCAGATCAAAATTGTGTGTATCGGGACAACATACAGACATTCAAATAGAAATGAGCTAATTCCAAGTGACTTTCTTTCCTGGGGTCATGTACAATTTTAGTTCTGAACAGAAGGACAACCAAGATATCCCCGGATGATTCAACAATATAAAGACCCGAAACCTCAGATGTTGGCTATCTATCAACGCAAGATTTAAGACCATAAAATCATACGCCGTTGGTATGTTACCCACATGGTACATAGTTCGTTATGTTTATAACACTTAGTATCTTTTATCATTTTGAGCGTCAAGCCTATCGACATATCGCAGTAGATCCTAGTCTTTTCAGCTATGGCACCTTACATGTGTTAGTCAAAACCCTTTAACATGAACATTTATTTCACTTCCCATATCATGCAATTTCTCTTTTTGGCTTTTTCATTTTTCAAATGTTTTTTTTTTCATTTTCTCCCCATAAAACAATACATATTTACAGCAAACTCTTTTTGTATTTTCTGATTTTTCTCCCCCTAAACTCTATATCTATCTATATGTTCCTCTCCCCCCCTAAATTTGTGCATAAATCTTATATTTTTGCGCAAATTTACCATTTACTAGAGAAAGGACACTATATATACAAAAAAAATGAACTAAGAAAGAGAAAAGAAAATATTTTTTTTTAACCGTTCTGTCATCAGATTGAAGACTAATCAAAATTCAATTCAAAGTACTGAATTTAAACGGTACCTTTTGCTGATCATTATTTTACTTCTTTTATCTCCTCTAAAGGAAACATATCACCTGTAAAAAAAATTGAACTTTTTGCAACAGTGAAATGTTACCCGTTTTTATCTCTGGAACAACCGCTATCAACATTCCAGAGATTGTCAACAGCTCCTCCTTGGTTGTTCCTGAAAGGTAAGGAGATTAGTAAGACATGGGTACCCAGGCCATCGTGGTCCTGGGATTTCCTGAAGCATCAAAATAACACACTTCTTTTAAACATAGGTCCCCTTTGGTTTCAAGGATTGGAAACATTTCTGCTTTGGATTTGGGTTTCCAAATCTGTTTCGGTTTAACAAACGTGTTCGTTGCCTTCAGTTGAGCAACTTTAGCTGATTCAGTTTTAGAAAGACGTTTTTGTTCTTGAACAGCCTTGCGTTTGTTTTTAGCAGCGTTCCAATCCCCATCAGAAGGTTTAACCTTGGAATTCACATTCTTCATTGCCTTAGGTGATGATACCTTCATTGGCTTAGAATGGTAGTTGTCCTTTGGTGTAACCCTCCGATTTTGCATATAATATGGTACGTAGAGACGACTTGTGCAGTTTCTAGCAATATGACCCGCAATGCCACAGTTGTAGCACGTTTGTCTTTTCATCGGAAAGACGTTTTGAGCAGCTTGATTCGCTCTAGCAGGTCCTGAAGGACAAACCGGTCCTTTTTGCGTTGGATACGCCTGCACTTTACTTTCAGATGAAGACGAATTTGGGTGCTTGTATGTGCTGGTTGCAGAAGTCTTGTTGCTTTGAGCACCATTCTTCATCTTTTCTCCCTGATTGGAGCCTTCAATCACCTTGTCATGAGCCTTATGGGATCGTGATTGTCCTTGATGAGCAGACTTCTTATATCCTCGACTTTGATCTCCTCGTTTTGGCTCCTTTTGTGAGTTGTGAACCGGCTCACAAACACCAGCACAAGAGTGAATATTCGCATTTTGTTGCACGTTTAGGCGATGAACACAATTTCTAGCAATGTGTCCAGGAATTCCACAGTTGAAACATGTTTGTCGCTTCAATGTATGGAGATTCGAAGAGCTAGCAGCAGTAGCTAATCTGATGGGTTTAGATTGCTTTGATTGCTTTGCTTGTGTTCCATGTGCCTTTTCTGAGTTCTTATGTACCAAAGGTGTATGATTTCGCGAGCTCCCTTCATCATGTTTCTCTTCTTCTGTATGACCAAACGAAACTGGTTGTTTCGGAGTCGGCACACCTGCATCAGGGGAAACACTAGACAAAATGTTAAAGGATTTGAACAAATCAACATAATCATATAGCCAATCTGGACCAACTCTAGCGTCCGTAGTATTTTCTTCGAGCCATTCAATGTTGCACGACTCAACGACTTTCTTGGTTACTTTATTGTACACTCTATAGGAGGATCCTTTAGCGTATCCAATAAAGAAACATTCATCCCCTTTGACCTCAAACTTCCCATTAGTGTCCATGAGCAACAAGACACACGGACAACCAAAGTTACGGAAGTGTGAGACCGAGGGTTTACGTCCTTCCAGAATCTCATAAGGAGTTTTCATATGATGTTTGTTTACTAAAGCATGATTCTGGATGTAACAAGTCGTGCTAACTGCTTCGGCCCAGAAGAAACTAGGAAGCTTCGAGTCGGCCAGCATGGTTCGTGCCGCCTCTATAAGAGTACGATTTCGTCTCTCAGCCACTCCATTTTGTTGTGGAGTTCGTGGTGCACTGAACTGTCGTTCGATTCCCTTTTCTGCACAGAATGTATCTAAGGTGATATTCTTGAATTCTGTCCCATTGTCTGATCGAATTGCTTTCACCCTTGTAGTAGCTTGATTTTCAATTAGAGTGACAAATTGTTTGATCAAACTCGCAGCCTCGTTCTTGTGACTAAGAAAGTATACCCATGTGTAACGAGAGTAGTCATCTACGATCACAAGATAATACGCATTCTTGTCAATGCTCACCACATTTACAGGACCAAAAAGATCCATGTGTAGTAATTCAAGCACGACTTTTGTCGAAGGTGTAGGCTTGGACTTTTGAGGCTTTCGATGAGCCTTTCCTTTTGTGCAAGCAACACACTTTTCTACCAACATGAAGTCTTTGATTGGTAGATCACGGACCATTTGACCTTTAGAAGATGATTCAGTTTCTGTTTTAACTTCTTTTTCAGAAACATTTTCTAGTGACTGTTCATTTATAGTGACCACATCTTCTTTTTCCAAATCTGGTTCAGATTCAATTTCAATTTTGGAACAAGTTGAAATTTCATCAACACATGTATCATGTGAATCTACTTGAGGTCTGCTTTCATTTACGGTTTCCAATGGGGTCCCACTAGATTCAACGTTAAGGACGTCCACTGAGACCGAATCAGAAGAAGAATCAGGACATTCTTGATTTTCTTGAGAAGGAGTTTCAGTGGTATCACTGAATGTGTCCTGAGGAACCTCACCTGTAACACTGTCATCAACCAAGGGGTTAGAAACATCACATTCACAATCATTAACTGAAGAAAATTCATCACCAGACTTATGGTTCAAAGTTTCAACACAAACATCATCAGTTTTGCCCAAAACATCAGGCTCACTTGACGAAACATAAGCACAAAACGACGCAAACAAAGACCTACTAAAGGCAATATCAGATTCAGTTTGTTCAAAATAATTTTCAGAAATATTAGAATGAGTAACTGGTTCACTCCCAAGAACATCTCCACACTTTACTTCAGATACTTTATCTGCACATGAAGACGAAGTGTTAGGATCAATTGAGCCTTTAGAAACAAAATTTATTTCAGCAGACTTCTGTTTCTCAATTGGTCTGTCATTAAATGATGACTTATTGTTTTTGGGACCATAAGTCAATTTACTTTCATTCATCATCTCCTCCTCAGTCATAGGTAAATAAGTATAATTTTCATTATAAGGAGGAGGAGCCTGATTAAAACCCAAACCACGCCCTTTATTTTCCTTGTATGCGAGCTGTTGATCACACAAGTTTTTGACTAATTTGCTGGAAGAATCAAATTTCTTAATATTAAGCTCATTTATTTGATATCTATCTCTGATATCTTCCAGTTCTTTAGTCAAAATGCATACTTTCTCCTGAGCTTCTAAGAAATGGGCTGTTTTTACACTTACATCATCTTTGAGTTTGATGATGTCTTTTCGCTGAGCTTCAATTTTATCTTTATAAAGATTTTCATTCTTTGATAAAGTAAAATTTTTATTTTTTATGTCTTGATAATCTTGTATTAGCTCAGCATTGTGTATTCTATATGCCTCAACCCTTTCTCGACACTCAGGAGTGCAAAAGACAGAAAGTATCTCTTCTCTGGTAATTTCTTGAGCCACTGGTTTGTGAAACACGAATGCCATAATTTCAGTGGGTGGTTGATACTTTTGTTCTTCTCCTCAAAACACAAATCAAACAAGAACCCGTGTACTCGCAAACCCTTTGCACGCGATTGAACCCGATTTCTGAACTGCACCTCGAAAAACTTTCAAACCGATATCACAAACAAACAAACCTGTTGGTGCACACATCTGTCGTCTTCGTCTTAATATCGAGTCTCGGGTTCGGTTCGGATCTTATCAAGCATGACATCACTAGTGACATCATCACATGACATCACTAGTGACATCACCTTTCATATTCACGTGAGAATCCAAGTCATACATGGATCAGAATGTTATCATCTACACAAAAGACAAATCAGATTCATGATTTCAGAAAGTTTCGCTTCAAGACAAAATGGAAATCATAGATTTCGCTTGAAAGTTTATGTGAGGTTTCGCTTCAATGTCTTCAAGCGAAATAGTAGGTTCTATAAATAGGTCAATTGTCATTTCATTTGTAACATTGGTCTCAGAGGTATACCGAAGTGCTGCCAGTTTTTCTTCTGATTGTAAAGGTTGTCAAATCAATATATAAGAGGTTTAAAGTGTGAAACAAGCTGTTTACAGATCCGTTTCTCTGTTTCCGCCTTTGAAACGGATTAGAACTCTTCCAAACGACTCGTTTAGGTCGGAATCCGATCCTACAATTGGTATCAGAGCCAGTGAAGAAGAGTTCTTGTTGATTCAGCCGTAAAATCTGTTTCTACACCTTTCTTTTTCGAAAAACAAAACTTTTTACGGTCAAAATCGGACAAAATTCACATATATTGTGCGTATACATGGTTTAATCAATCCTTGAAAGTTTCAAGTTTAAAATCAGCCGAAATCTTGTAGTTTTGTGTGTTTTCGCTTCAACTGCTCGTTAATATGATGACGTCAGCAACATTTTGTATATGATTTCGCTTCAAGTTGATGTATTTCTGTTGATTCGCTTGAGAAGTACAATATCATTCTGATTTCGCTTGAAAAAAAGGACATAATTCTAGTTGATTTCGCTTGAATCGTTGAAGCGAAATTGATCTGATTGCATTTCGCTTGAAAAATACGTTGACATCTGATTGAAACCTGCTGTTCACTTGATCACCTGCTGAATTTTGCTGTTAATTGAAACCTGCTGATTGAATTTTGCTGTTCACTTGAAACTGTGTACTTTGCTTGAAAACTGAGATTTCGCTTCAATCTGCTACGTTGAGATACTGTTTGTCTGATTGATATTGATCTTGTTTTTGCTTGAAATCTGATTAAAACATGTATCGTCTGTTGTGAAAATGCTTTGAATTAAATGAACCGCTCAATAGTGCATCGAGTTATAGAAATATATCGGGTTATGGTTTGCATGTGAAGTTGTCTGTTAAATCATGTGTTGAAAGTTAAAGTGTGTCAGTATTGAATATGATAATCCATATTGTAAGCCATTAAATGTTTGTGTCAGTTTGTTTGTAGTTATTGTAATTTGTTGTAGTTCTTTCACAAATTGTCGTTTTAATAGAACTCTCTGCCCAAGAAGCTATACTTGTTACATGTGTTAGTTTAGTTTTAGTTTTATGTGATTTTGTCAGTTTACATGTGATAGTAATAATAGTGTGTCAGTCATTTGAATTGCATGTGAATACTTGTATGTTGTCGGTAATGAGGATTTAAATGCAGCCCATGTGTATGATTAGATGCTAGTCAGTATACGGTCCAATGAAAAGTATAGCATGTGAGTCCATATTTGTCAGCCCATGTATTTGTTTCAAGATTTGGTATACTTGAGAGTTTGTTTGTCATATACATACGGCCAAATTAGTAATCGTGCAAAATCAAATTCAATTCGTACGTAGTCGGTGTTTCTATTTGACAGGTTTGATGTTTAGTCTATTAGCACGGATTGATCAGTACGTTTGATCAGTCAAGTCGTTTTTGTGTGTTCAAGTCGGTTAAAAAGGTTCAGTTCGTACGATTTGGAGTTCAAAAGTTTCAAGGGTCAGGTCAATCAAATTCGATCCGGGTCATTCAGTCCGTATAGTTGGTCAACATTCAGTCCGCACTAAAAATCATCAATTCAAGTACCAATTTGTTTCGATTAATTGATAAATCTTTAAACTGATTGTGTTTTGTTTGTGTGTTGTACGTTTTGTAAAGGTACTTGTCGGTTTCTACAAGAGATTCAAGTTGCTAAAAAATGGATTCCGAGTTCTACAACGCGTTTGCTACACCCTCGACTACTCCAGCTTCAATTGCTCAAAACATGAATGCAGAAAACGAAACCGGAACAATGCAAAAACCCCCGAAGCTTATGGGAATTGAAGATTACCACGGGTGGAAGAAACGGTTTGAGAATTGGGTTCAGGCAAATCATCTAAAAGCTTGGGAAAGTATCGAAACTGAGTATGAGAGGCCAAAGAATACAACGGGAGCTGATAAAATCATTTCTGAATTTACTGAACAAGAGAGGGAAAGTTATAGAGGAGAGAAAATGATGATCAATTTGCTACAACAAGCGATAAAAGAAGATATATTTGTGTTGCTTCAGCATGATGAAAATGCTTATTCTATTTGGGAAGCACTTGAAAAGAAATTTGAGGGAAGCACTGAAATGTTACAGAGTAAAGCAGCCTTGTTAAAAAAAGAGTTTGAACTGTTTACGTGCATGCCTGGTGAAACAACAAAGAGTCTTATTGAAAGATATTGTCATCTTGTACGTACCATGTCACAGTTGAAGATTAAGAAAAATGCAGCAGAATGGGTTGAAAAGCTTGCTGATGCGTTACCGCAACAAGAATGGGGTACATATATGATGATATTGAAAAAATTCAGGACAGTATAAAAAGTTATCGATTGCACAGTTTATAGAAAAGTTGGAAGCACAAGATCTGGAGCAGCAGAAAATTGCTAGAATGAACAGTTCTACTCATCAACAAGATATTAAATTGTACTATAAAGGAAATATTCAAACTGCTGAAGCAAGTCCAAAGATACAAACTGCATTTAGTGCTGGAAATCAATCTACACCAAGCAGTCAAGGATCAGTCAACACTAGTGGGTTTTCAACGGTGAATCCTCCAAGTGTTCAAAGTTCATCTACTGGAAATGGTCATCTACTTCAGTGCAATGTAGCTCTACATCTTCAAAATGGTCAAAATTATTCTGAAGAAGTTGTAAAGCATCATATGGGATTATTGGTCACTGCATTAGAGTCTTATGAAGGATTGATTGCCGGAAAAATTGGTAATCTGATGCTGACAAAGGAAGATTATGACCAAATTGATGCAGAGGAGCTAGAACTGATGGATATTAAATGGGCTTTAGCTAGTGTTTTGAGGAGAGCAGAAAAATTTAGATTGGTTACAGGAAGAACTGATTTCTTGGATGCAAATCTTTCTAATCTTGGATTTGATAAATCTAAAGTTGTTTGTTTTCGTTGCAGGGAGAAAGGCCACTTTAAAAGAGAGTGCAGGAATCAGGAGCCGAGAGGAGCAAAGGAGTCTGCTGGAAAAGATGATTATTATCGAAAGACCATTTATCAGCAAATCACTCATCAACCACATCAACAAAAGGAACCTCAAACGGCACATGGAAAAATGATCGAAGATGCAAACAAGAAAGCTTACTATGGCATCATGGATCAAGATGACGAGAAATTGGCTGAAGGATTTAGCTGGGACAAGTACATTCCAGCTGATTCAAATGTTGGAGCGTTTATTGCTCATATTATTCGAAAACCGGAAATGCTGAAGGAATGGATGGAAGTGTTATCTGATGAGGAGAAAAGTGAAGATGAAGGATCTGTTTCATCTGAAAACAGTTCGTCAGAGACAAGTGACAGTGAAGAAGAAATTGAACAGATTAATATTGGAAAAACTCACTTATCTTCTGATAGTTTTGAATTTTATTTTGCAGAAAAATTGAAGAAACTAAAAGAAAGGAAAGCTGCAAAAGATTTAAAAGAAGTCAAAGTGATTGAGAAGATTGTGGAAGTTGAAAAGATAGTTGAAGTTGAGAAGATCGTTGAAATCACAAAACCTTGTCTTACATGTTTAGAGTCTTGTAAACAGTGTATAGAAAAAGATGAAAGGTTTAGTGAGTTAGAAAAGTTGAAAGAAAAATTGTTGTTTGATGTAAAGAATTTGAAAAAGTCGTATGATGTATTGAACAGACATGTAAATGGTCTGGAGAAGACTAACTCTGAGAGAGAAAAAGCTTTGAAGATGTTGAATGCTACCATGATGACAAAGCAAAAAGAGATTAACATGTACATAGAAGAATGTGCAAAGAGGAAAAAAGAGCTGGATAGTGAAGCAGCTGAGAATGAAAGAATTAGAAGATTGCTGCAAAGTTACAAAGGTTGTGATTACATAATCGATAGAATTTATCCAACAGTTGAAGGATTTGAAGCGTTTAAAGGTGAAGAAACAAAGCCAAAGAAGAAAAAGGATACTGGTAAGAAACAGGGTGTCTGTTATAACAAGTGTCCGCCTCCGATTTGGGAAGGTTACTCGCCTAGAAAACCTAATGAGGAAGAACTAAAACAGGCGGTCAATATTAAGCTAGAATCCGAGATAACTGATGTTTTACCGGATAATATTGATGTCACGTTCACAGCGTCCGACACAGATCATGAGTCCGAACTGATAAAAAGAGTGGTCGATCAGGTGTTGGATAAGGATGAGGAGTCAGAGTCAAAGTCCGAGTTCGAAAGTTCGTGTCAGTCAGTCGGGAGTTCGAGTTCATCAGAAAAGAGTTCAAAGTCGTCGGGAAAACGGGTTTATAGTAAAGAATTTTTGTTGTCAAAATCTAATTTGAATGACGAAACATTTGAAGTTGCATATACTTTGAATGATTCTGACAAATTATATTTTGATAAAGAATTTCCAATAAGAAGTGTTCGTTTTGACATGATCAAAAAGGTTTTCAAAATGACAGAAATTAGTATTTTTGAAATAAAAGATTTAAATTTTACTGAAAAACCTAAAAAATACACTTCAAGAGTTCAACAGCGGATAAACAAGAAAAAGGGTTACAATTCTGGTTCTGGTTTTCAAAAGAAATCAAACCACAATCGTAGCTACAAAAAGAAAGGACTTGGTTTTATTCCACCTGAAAACTATAAAAATGAAAAATATGTTCGAGATTTTAAATCAAAAATGACATATGTTACAGGAACTAGTCATGAAGAAGAAGCAAAGAGCTCATTCTGGAAACAGTCAAACAAGGAGTTTCTTGCTGAAAAGATGAAGAATGAAGATTATCAAAGAAAGGAGATAAGAACCTGTTACAGATGCAATGAAATTGGTCATATTGCATGGAACTGTCCCCAAGCAACAAAAACAAAACAGGGAGTCTCACAAAAACTGAAAGAAGTTATTGTTGACAAAACTGAACCACCAACTGAAAAGTTCAAAGTGTTTAAAAATTCTACATATGAAGTTGGTGAATGTTCAAAAAGATTTTACAAGAAAAGGGGAAATCTTGACAACCAAGCTTGGGTTGTTAAGAAATCAGAGGTAAAATCTGGCGATGAATCTGATTCCACAAAGTCAGAGGAGCCACATGTTGAGCTAAAAAGTGAAAACTCAGTTCCTCAAATGGATGATGAGAACTTTCCATCATTGAGGACTGAATATTTTAAATCAAAAGTTGGGAAAGTTGAGATCTCAAATCAATTCTATTCTGAACAGAAAGAATTTGATGTTGAGAAAGCGTTTAATGGAAACATTAAAAAGATGATTGGTAAAATGATTGATGGGAAGGTTAAAGGGGTAAAGGAGTTTTATGCTACAAAGAAGGCAACTTATAGCCCAACCCCTAGTGAAGTTGAGAAGGTTACACCCAAGGCTGGTCAAGCTTGGGTGGATATTTTCTTTCATTGAAAAACCTGACTTGCCGGAGATCCCAAGTTTGTAATCGTGGATCAGGAATCGGCATCATTCATATTTTAAAGTGTTTGTATGAAAGTTGTTAAAATTGTTAAATTTTTACAGGATAAGTGTGACTTGCCGGAGCTCCCAGGTTGGTAAGAGTGGAGCAGGAATCGGCATCATTCTTTATATCAGATTTTGATTGTGTTTAATTACAAGTGGTTGAAAGAGGTTTTCAACGTCAAGTGGTAAATCAAGGACATTAAATTGTACTTGATTTTCTACAAATGATTGAGGAACGATATGATGAACCCCTAACTTTACAAGTGGTAAAATCAACAAAACTTATTTTCCGGAAAAATCATTTTGGTTAAAACAAACTTAAGTGTTTTGAAATCATAATGAGAAAATAGTTTTGTGTAAGGGGGAGTTCTGATTGTTTATGCCTAGTGGATGGCGAATTGAGGTGATTTGATATCAGTTGTCACTTTACTGTATAGTTTATTTTCAAATTTTCTAAAATGTGTTTGCATTTTAGGGGGAGTAGAAAATTTCAGAAAATCCAAAAACATTTGAAAATTTGAAAAAGGCAAAAACATGATAAAATTAAAAAAATGAGTTTCGTTGTGAATAGAGGAAATGATAGTACATCAGTGGACTATCACAGCATGCTAAAGAAATGTAAAGTAAAAATGTGATAAACAATCTCGCTGTGGATATGTCAGTAGGTTTTTGCACATTTAGTAAATTGTGACGAGATATAAACCTAAATTTCAAACTTGCTTATATCGTGGAGAAACATCTCTCGGATATATGGGTAACCCCCGAAATCTCGTTTGAAAGGTCTCATAATCTGATATACTAGGTCTTTATACTCAATGATGTCTGGGGTATTATTCCGGGACTTCTGCTGAACGGTGGTTCTGACCTAGTCCTTGGATAATACTTTCCGCAATGCTTGAAACATAGCATAAACCCTCAGCATGCTGATGAAACAATAAAATTGATAGTCGCTGCTGTTGTAGCTAAAAGATCCTCTAAAGGGGACATACTGAAAAGTCGAAGCTGATATCTCTCTGCGTATACGGAAGTATCGACCTGAGATCCCTCGGCCCTCGCATTACCTAATTTATATACAGATATCATTTGTGTCATAATTACCTGTAAGACTGATTATTGGGATCTGGATACGGGAGTATATTCTGAGGTGGGACACGCGATTGAGTTTAAGTATCTAAGACATTAATATCGTATCTCGAAACAGTTGAACTTTGTGTGAGAATTTAAGTGGACCAGTATACTGACAATCTAAGTGAATTGTTTAGAACTTAATATGAAATGAAGCTTAACGGTGTTGGTGATTTGTCTCAAAAACTGATATGATCCTCTTGCACGAACTCACAAAAATATTGTTTGTAAATATTTTCTTTATTGCATTTCATTCCTTTCTATTCAAAAATCCAAAAAGATTTTAGTGTGTTTTAGCATAAATTTTGAAAAATTCAAAAAGATTTTAGACAACTGATGTTGAAAAGCTGATTTTCAAAATTCCGAGTGCTAAACATGACGAATAGGTTTGGGTGATTTTGATTGAAAAGTTTTTTCAGAGATAAAAATTCGTTAAATGATCATTGTTAATGTTTGATTGTATATTGATTGGAGAAGAATCAGTGTTGGTGCATGAAATTTGATAAATTGTTAAATATTTTTTGTGAATCTTACTTTTGGGTAGAGGATGTGCAGGATAGCCTGGATTCTGAGCAGATAGAGAGCCAGGTTTCGATTCTGATACTCTAAAAGCCAGACTACGATCCCAGCATGTTTTGAGGGGGAGTCTGTTAGAGAGAATTACATCATCCGAGGAGGAGATTAGTTGAAGAAAGTTAGAGTGAAGGAAGATCAAAGACTGATAAAGACTGAAGATTGAGAAGACTCGACACTTAAGACTCGTCAACATCTGAGGGGGAGTCTGTTGGTGCACACATCTGTCGTCTTCGTCTTAATATCGAGTCTCAGGTTCGGTTCGGATCTTATCAAGCATGACATCACTAGTGACATCATCACATGACATCACTAGTGACATCACCTTTCATATTCACGTGAGAATCCAAGTCATACATGGATCAGAATGTTATCATCTACACAAAAGACAAATCAGATTCATGATTTCAGAAAGTTTCGCTTCAAGACAAAATGGAAATCATAGATTTCGCTTGAAAGTTTATGTGAGGTTTCGCTTCAATGTCTTCAAGCGAAATAGTAGGTTCTATAAATAGGTCAATTGTCATTTCATTTGTAACATTGGTCTCAGAGGTATACCGAAGTGCTGCCAGTTTTTCTTCTGATTGTAAAGGTTGTCAAATCAATATATAAGAGGTTTAAAGTGTGAAACAAGCTGTTTACAGATCCGTTTCTCTGTTTCCGCCTTTGAAACGGATTAGAACTCTTCCAAACGACTCGTTTAGGTCGGAATCCGATCCTACAAACCCCCCCCCCCTTTTTTTTTAATTAGAAAAAACTAATCAATATTATAATAGTTATTACTTATTATTAATATTATTATTATTATTATTAAAACCTAATGAACACGTAATGATTACTAAATTATTAATACCCTAATATATAATATATTAAAAAAAACTGTATATCTTCTTCTTCGTGTGAATGTTCTTGTCACTGCTTTCTTTCCCGACACCCAAGTGTCACTAACAGTCCTCGAGAAAATGATTTCAAGTTGCAGGTGTGACCCGGAGAAGATGATAAACGGTGATGATGCAGGGCGGTGTGATGTCTTGTGCGGGGTAGTGTAAGGTGATGAAGATGATGACGGTTGCGGTGATCGGAGAAACGATGGTTGTTCAGAGGTGGTGATGATGGCCGTGGATGAAAGACGACCAGAGTTGCAGGTTGTCAGAGGAGAACGGCAGTCGACAAAGTTGACGATGGTGAACAATGACCGGAGACAGAGTTGCAGGTTCCGTGAAAGATTGTTGTGACTCAGATGATCAATTACTCGAGACCTTTGATGATTGCGACTCGAAAACAAAACGAGATGACTCGAGATCTCGGTTGCGACTTGGAACCGTGGATGGTTGCGAGTCGAAACCAAAGCAGGATGAGCCGAAACTGATGATGGTTGCGAGTCGAAAACAAACAGGATGAGTCGAAACTGATGATGATGGTTGCGAGTCGGAACTAAACAGGATGAGCCGAAACTGATGATGGTTGCGAGTCGAAACAAAGGTGATTGAGGTTGCTACTCGAGACCGGTGATGAAGATGTAACTTCGGAGATGATTGCGACTCGAGAAATCGGAATTGAGTGGTTGATGTGAGTCGAGACCAAGATCTGTTTACTTTAAAAATGGAGTCGAGACCAGTGATGAAGGACTCGAGACCAGTTGTTACTCAGACTTTTGGGAAGATGAAACACGGAAATGTAGGACTTGAAAATCAGTTTACGTGAAAGTGATTGCGATTCCCAAAAAAAAACGTGTGATGAATGAGCTGTATTTTATAAAAATATATAGAAAGTTTCAATCAACCTAACAACTCTCCACCGAAACTTTGGGAATTTTTTAAAAACAGGATATTCTCAAGAAAAAGAATAAAAAGATTTTATTTAATCCTTTAACAACCTTTTCAAAATCAAAGCACCAAAATATACCGATTTTTATAAAATTCCGATGAATACTACGAAGTACACGAAGAACTCGAAGAACACCAAACCAAAAATTACGAAAATCTTGAATCTTTGATATCACACCGAGCCTAGAAACAGGTTCTAATGGCTCTGATACCACTTGTAAGTCCCGTAAACCGGATCTTTCAATGATATCAAACAACACCAAGTTTGTGCGGAATCCAAACTTGATGTGATTCAAGAATAAATCGAAAAATATGAAAATACGAAGAACACAATACCGAATCACTTTCAAACTTGCACACGTTCTATTACTTGAATAAGCAAAACGTCTGGTACAAGTTGACACCAAGATCGCCTCTCTCTCTAGAGAAATTGTAACAATGAGGTTCCAAAGGTTCTAAGAAGATCAAACCCTAAAACAAGTTAATAACTCGTTTATATACTAACTCAAGCCCACTTCCCTACATGGGCTCCCCTTGGGCCTGCTTGGCCCACATGGCCTAATGCTTAGCCCAAATGACCTATAAAGGTCCACAACCTAATATAAACTAACCCGGTAAGGCCCAGCTCGTAACCATAGCTCGTTGTGTTAATTTGATGCGTCAGTCTCACACTTTAGGGCCTAACAGAATATATTAGGGAAATTTTAGAGGATCCTTACCAATTTCAGGAACTGTCACCCCCATATCAGGAAACCGCACACCAGATTCCAAACCTAGTCCGAGAACTTGCACCCCCAATGAGTGCAGAAAACGTTCAAGAACTTAGGACTTTTGGGGAGGAAATTTTAGAAAGCAGTGAGAGAATGCGTCAGGTGGGAGAGCGTCTCGTATGGAAATACGATGAGCGCAATATGGATTTTTGGATAAATCCATATCCATGAATGTGAATGGAGGAAATGGTAGTAGTAATAATAATAAAATAAAAATAAAATAAAATATGTGTGTACGGATGCATATTACTATTAGTGTAATTTTCTTTTTGTTGGTATTGTAATCTTTATTTCTGTACTAGTGTGTAATAGACGCATAGTATATGAAAATAGAGTACAAGTCGCAATGATCGACGGTTTTGGTTAAAATTGCGTGTCATGTGATTAACTATATTACTTATTAATTGTGATATTTATATGGGGTAATTGTTAAAATTCAGATGGCCGATGAAGGAAATCAAGGAAATCTAAATAATGATAACCAGAGTAACATTAACGTGGTTAATGAAAATCCAAGCATCAATAACAATGGTAACCAGATGGATAATAGTGCTATCCAACATATAGTGGCACAGGGAATTATAGATGCAATGCCTTTTATTCTTCAAACAGTTAAGGATGCTGATAATAAAAGTAAGCATAGCAGTAAGCGACCAAGCGAACCAGAAAACAGCGTGAACAATGGACCTGTACTTCAAATGCCCATTCCCAAAAGAAGAAGAACCATGCCTTATGGTTGTTCTTATAAAGAATTCTGGTCTTTTAAACCATTGTAACCTTACGCTGGATAGAAAAGACTGAGGCAGTCTTAAGAATAAGCAAGTGTGCTGAAGAAGATAAGATATTGTTTGCTTCTAATCTGTTTAAGAATGCAGCACTAGAATGGTGGAATACTATCCTCCAGACAAAAGGAAGTGATCAAACCTACAATATGGAATGGGAAGAATTTAAGGACAAGGTAGAAATGAAATTTTGCCCACCCAATGAGAAGGAACAGATAGCAAACAAATTCCTAAACCTTAGAATGACTGGTGTTGATAGTAAGGGATACACTAAAATATTCTTTGAATATCCTAGAATAGTGCCAACTCTTGCTTCACCAGAACCAGTGTTAATCTCCCCTTATATCTGGGGATTAATCGGAGAAATTAGACATGTAGTCAAGGCAGCTAGACCTCAAACCATAGAAGAAGCTGTAGAACTAGCCAATACCTTGACTGATGAATTAGTTCGTACTAGAGAAGAGGATCAAAGGAGGAATCTAACCCAGAAGTTGACTCAAGAATTTCGTTCTGGAAATTCTAACCGTGGAAGAAATATAGGTTCTACCTCGTCACCCTACTGTAGGTATTGCAAAAGAAAGCATTCAGGAAGATGCTCCATATATTGTAACTTTTGCAAAATATCGGGACACAAGGAAGAAAACTGCAGGAAGAAAGCTAACAGACGGGTACATTCAGGAAGATGCTCCAGACAACAAGAATACTAAAAATGTTAGAGCATTTGTTCTGACTGCAGATGAAGCCAAGATGATCCTAGATGTTATAGCTGGTACGTTTTTAGTTAATGATGTCTTTGCTAAAGTATTATTCGACTCTGGTGCGAACCAAAGTTTTATTAATACACCGTTTTGCAAAATTCTAAATCAATCATTAACTAAACCACCACTAGAATGCTTAGTAGAGACAGCAAATGGAGAAACTGTTAGAATTTCTGAAATCTTGCAGGGAGCAAGAATAGAAATTTTAAATCAGAAATTTATTGCAAATCTTTATCCTATGAATCTGGCAGGATTCGATGCTGTTTTAGGAATGGATTGGTTAATAGCTAATAAAGCCAGTATTTTATATGATCAAAAGTCAATTCAAGTAAATTCACCAAAAGGTAAAACGATCACAATTAAAGGAAATAAGCCCTCTAGATCCACTAAGTTCATCTCTGTGATGAAAACTGCAAGTTATATAAGGAAAGATTCCATAGTGTATTTGATTTCTATAATCACTAACACTAAAGGAAAAGATTTAAAAGATATTCCAGTAGTATCTCAGTTTTCAGATGTATTTCTAGAAGAATTGCCAGGGCAACCTCCAGATAGAGAAGTTGAGTTCAGAATCCATTTAATACCAGGAACGGAACCTATTGCCAAAGCACCTTACCGTTTGGCACCTGCAGAAATGCAAGAATTGAAGAAACAATTAGACGAATTGTTAGAAAAAGGATTTATACAGCCAAGTTCATCGCCATGGGGAGCGCCGATATTGTTCGTTAAAAAGAAAGACGGATCAATGCGTATGTGCATTGACTACCGTGAATTAAACAAGGTCACGATTAAGAATCGGTACCCATTACCAAGAATTGATGATCTGTTTGATCAATTACAAGGAGCTCGATTTTTCTCTAAAATCGATTTAAGGTCAGGATATCATCAGTTAAAGGTACAGGAAGAGGACATTCCTAAAACCGCATTTAGAACAAGGCATGGACATTATGAATTTACTGTCATGCCATTTGGTTTAACCAATGCCCCAGCTGCATTAATGGACATGATGAACCGAATATGTAAGCCATATTTGGATAAATTCATAATTGTTTTCATAGATGATATTCTAATTTACTCTAAGAGTAAAGTGGATCATGCAAAACATTTACACGCACTTTTAAGTCTATTAAGAAAGGAAAAACTTTATGCTAAATTTTCTAAGTGCGAATTTTGGTTAGAACAGGTACAATTCCTTGGACACCTAGTCAATCATGAAGGAATTCATGTAGATCCAACAAAGATTGAGGCAATTACTAAATGGAAAACCCCTGAGTCACCAACCGAGGTTAGAAGTTTCTTAGGATTGGCTGGTTATTATAGAAGATTTATTCAAGATTTTTCTAGAATAGCTATTCCTTTAACTAAATTAACATGTAAATCTGTTAAGTTTGAATGGGGAGTAAAACAAGAAGAAGCCTTTAGAATTCTTAAGCAAAGATTAACTCATACACCTATATTAGCATTACCAGAAGGAACTGAAGATTTTGTAGTATATTGTGATGCTTCTAAATTAGGTTATGGATGTGTGTTAATGCAACGACAAAAGGTTATAGCTTACGCATCTAGACAACTTAAGAATCATGAAGAGAATTATTCAACTCATGATCTAGAATTAGGAGCTATAATTTTTGCTCTTAAGATTTGGAGACATTACCTTTACGGTAGTAAGTTTACCATATTCACTGATCATAAGAGTTTAAGGTATATCTTCAAGCAAAAGGAGTTGAATATGAGACAAAGATGCTGGATGGAGATGCTTATTGATTACGATTGTGATATTCAGTATCATGAAGGAAGAGCAAATGTAGTGGCAGATGCTTTAAGTCGAAAATATAAAGAAAAGCCAAAAATGGTACGTTCTCTTAAATTAAATCTACAAGTAGATTTAAATGAGCAAATAAGAGAAGCACAAGAATCAGTAATCAAGGATGATTCTGAAAAATTAAAAGGTATGTTAAAAGAATTAAAACAAGGAACAGATGGAATTTGGAGATTCCATGAAAAGAAAATGTGGATACCTAAATTAGGAAATCTACGTCATCGTATACTAGAAGAAGCCCATAAATCCAAATATATGATGCATCCAGGGAGTGATAAAATGTACCAGGATTTAAGGAAAAATTTCTGGTGGATAGGAATGAAGATGGACATTGCAGCCTATGTTTCTAAATGTTTAACTAGTTCACAAGTTAAAGCTGAACACCAGAAGCCCTCAGGTTTGTTACAGCAATTAGAAATGCCAGTTTGGAAATGGGAATTGATAACAATGGATTTTGTTACTAAATTACCCAAAATAAGGAAAGGAAATGATACAATCTGGGTGATTGTAGATAGGCTAACTAAGTCAGCTCATTTCTTACCAATGAAGGAAACAATTAGTATAGAACAATTAGCTAAATTGTATTTAAATGAAGTTGTATCTTTACATGGCATTCCTTTATCAATTGTTTCTGATAGGGATAGCCGATTTACCTCTAATTTTTGGTCAAGTTTTCAAAAGGCAATGGGAACTAAATTAAAGCTAAGTACAGCTTATCATCCTCAAACGGACGGACAGAGTGAAAGGACAATTCAGACAACGGAGGATATGCTTAGAGCTTGTGTAATTGATTTTGGAGGTAATTGGGATGATCATTTACCTTTAATAGAATTTTCTTACAATAATAGTTATCACACAAGTATCAATTGGGGAAAAGCAACTATCTGGACCTGAGATAGTGCAGGAAACAACTGACAAGATTATTCAAGTCAAGGAACGACTGAAAGCAGCACGTGATCGACAGAAGAGCTATGTTGATAACCGACGCAAGCCGTTGGAATTCCAAGTAGGAGATAAAGTATTATTGAAAGTCTCTCCTTGGAAAGGAGTAGTAAGATTCATCAAACGGGGAAAGTTAAGTTCCATGTATGTTGGACCTTTTGAGATTATTAGAAGAATAGGACCTGTAGCCTATCAGCTACAACTGCCAGAGGAAATGGCAGGAATACATGATGTGTTTCATGTATCAAATCTTAAAAAGTGTTTAGCTGATGAATCGCTGATAGTACCTCTTAAGGATATAAAGGTAAATGAACAACTCAAGTTTGTAGAAAAGCCTCTACAGATTGAAGACAGAAAAGTCAAGAATCTCAAGCACAAGAGACTAGTTCTAGTCAAAGTGAAGTGGGACTCCAAAAGAGGACCTGAGTACACATGGGAACTCGAGTCAAAAATGAAAAAGAAATATCCGCATTTGTTCCAGTAGAACTCGAGGACGAGCTCTAAAACAAGGTGGGGAGAATGTAACAACCCTCAGTAAAACCAACACTTTCATAATATTTTTCGACACCCTATTATATATTAAAATATCCCAATATGTCTCATATTACACCCCGTATGTGAAACCGAGCCCGAGTTATGTTATAACATATAAAATAAATTAAAAATAAAGAAAATGGAGTTGAGGCGGGCCGCGTAGACCCACCCCAACAACTCACGCGGGCGGTATAAGGGCTGAGATCTGACTTCGTTGACTTCTTAAGTTGATACGGGCCGCGTAAGCTTAAGCTTACTATTACGCGGGCCGCTAGAGATCATCAAACGCGGATGCATCCTGAACTGACATGTGTCGACATCGTGTCAAGTCTAGTGATGATCCGGATGAGCTATAGGTTGACCATGTGTTGTCACGGGCTGCGTAAGGCTTAGCCTTACCTTACGCGGGCCGCCTGAGAGTCGAGTATCAGCAACTATAAATAGCAGGCATCGAATTTCATTTCCGTTCGTCCCAAATTTCATTCTCAATCACAATTTCTGTAGAAGAAGCATTATAGTCGGGTACTATACCCCTAATTAGCGAGGTTCTGCTCCGTTGTAAGTATTATAACCCCAGTTTCGTAATATTTACGCTGCCCGATTGATTTAGGGTTCCGTAACAACTGTCGTGGTTCTGACGGACGTAATTGTTGGAATGCCGTCTCGGGGGGGGGGGGGGTATCATTAATAATTTCAAAGGGTTATGATACAAACCACTGTACATTTGTGTAAATTATAGATTATATCCAAGAAACCCTTACGAAAAGCCTAAGACAGCAATGTGAGTTTATCCTCTTTTTGTTAATGTTTTTGGAATGTTTTACAAAACCTTAATTGTTTACAATATGATTAAGCGGTGATTGAGTCTTTGTAGTTCTTCAATTACTGCCGGTATTATGGGGTTTTGTATACAAAATTTATTACTACGAGTAGTAGTAAGTCGGGAACGACAGTTCATTACCATTGGACGACGAGTTAGCCAATGGGTAATTTGACCATAGCCACAGATCCGGTCGAGTGGCAAATACTGAATGAGTAATTGTGTAGACATAAACAATGTGATCGCTCTCAATACTGTTTTAATTGATAAAATGTTTCTTGATTAAACTGGGATTCACTCACCAGTATTTCCGACTGACAAATGTTTTTAAAACGCGTTACAGGTAACACAATGTGAACAGCCAATTAGTGAAAAGCCAGCTGGAGAGCACTGAAGGCTTGGGAAAAATGTGGCTATAAAAGTTACCTAATAAACGATGTTTTAAATTCAATAAAATAGGGTTTGTCCCTATAAATGTATTGTAATAAGAAACTTGGGTTTTGCTCATGTTATTATTAATATCAAATATGGTGGTTTTACTCTGATAAATATTTCCTAACTACGGTCCTGATGTAAATTACACTGCAAGATTTAAACAACTGATACCACCAAACTCTGAGCTCGCGTCCGCCCGTTCCCAGGACAGATAAGGGATCGGGGGTTGCGACAAGGTCAATCATCGTTGTGACTCCTATAGATTGTTGAATCCCCAATTATTTCGGATAATGGATCAGAATCCTTTTACACTTGCTAAGCCTCACTGAGACTCACATCCACCCCAAATTATTATTACGTGTGCACCCGTAATGATAATATGATTTTCATGTTCATCTCAGTTCCTCTTAACTTGCGTCAAAAGATCCTCAGATTCGAGTGTGAAAAGCTAAGGTATTCTCTAAACGTTAAGAATCACAAAGTTCTAGTAACGATTCAATACTGTGTATGCAACAATATGCAATGCAATGCGTATGTGTATGCTTGATGTATAATGTATACAGTAATTAAAAGACGAACCTTGCAATCTGGAGCGGAGTGTCATGGTCTCTGTCGGAACTAATTCCGTTATAGTCTGGTTTTATAAAAAACGTTTTAAAACCTAGTTCACTATAACCAAAATACCACATGCGGAACCAAACTGTCACACCGCTAAAATACCACATGCGGAATCCACCGCGATGTGTATGACGTACAAGGATCTAGCCACTAATCACATTGAACTAACAGTAGAATAATAATCACAAGATCGCAATCAATGTGAAAAGTGCATTTCAAAACGTTTTAATTCAAAAAAGTAATCATTTAGCGGACGCATAAATCATTGTTTTACCATATCAACATCGTTTTGTAAGGAAAACATAAACAAACATCAAATGACTTCGCGAATAACACAACCCATGACAACACCGGCTTCCCAGACTGCAAGCTCCAATTCGATGCATCTAACGACCTGCAAGCATGCGGAAAAAGTGTATCAGCATTATCCTGGCGAGTTCACAGTTTTATTTAACAGAAAGTTGGTAAATGTTTAGTTTAAAGACATGCCAATAATAAACTTGATACCGAAGTGATGTTATGTTTGTTCGCCCTCATCAATGCCTATCAACATTGGCCATGTGTTTAAGGTCATTAGTTCACGCCTGTCCTCCCAAGTACGATGCGAGGTTGTCAAGACTAATAGCACTATCAACTAATACCTCTTTGCCTCCAGGCAACTAGCTCGGTAGTAAGTAGGGACTTTCGTAATAGAGTTGAGTTTATTAACTAACATCGAAATTAAACCACAACATTTGTAAAAAGTATTCCTCCAAGGAATAATAGTTTGAAAAGTATTCCTCCCAGGAATAATAGCTTGTTTGTTTGTCCCCCCGGATGCATGCTTGTGAAAGATTAGTGAACTCACATTGGTTTGCTCGGTATGATAACGTACTTCTAGCGTTAATTAGTTGTTAGGTCTGTTACACGCGACGTAAGGTATGATGAATGTAAGTACGTATGTGTATAGGATCATGCAATACCCTAATGTCCAAACAACTCAGTGGTGTTCATGTAATCATGTTAATATGTTTATCATTCAGATCAATTAAACATGTATGCGATATGTGTAAACTTAGTAACTTACAACAACCTTCAGCGATATACTTTCCATAACAACCAAAAATATTTATTTCCTTTTGCGATGGTACCCTATTACTCCTAGGTACATTTGGTGTTCTTTAGCCTACACACATTAAATGTTTGGTACTTAGGCATTACAGTAATTTAGGTAAAAATGACATATATTTTTCTAAATTCGGATCCCCAAGTGAATCCCCAAATTCGGACATCCTACAATTGTAAACCCTGAACCTCCTTTTTCTTTATCTTGTAAGGCCCCTAACCGGGCACCCTACAGTCGGGTCACATCACAATGTACTATATTAAAATAACACTTTATTTATATACGCAGCGGAAATTTTCAATTAAAAATAGTACATAATTTATTTAAACACAAAAATGGTTTTTTTTGTCATTAACAAACCGAATTCCTTCCACCATAACACGAGTAATCTCATCCGCTAGCCAAGAGCAACTCCGACTTGAATCACACACCTGCAAGACAATCTAGCATACATGCAAAAGTCAGCTACGCTGAATGAGTTCTAATAGTTTAAGTTGAAGTATTTAAAACACATCACAAACGCTTTGTTTGAAAACCAAAACTCCATCGTTGTAATCTCACCAATGTTTATTAAAATACATTTAACATCATTTTAAAGTTTAATGACTCCAACCCGTAACCAAAAACTCCATCCATATCCTCGGTCTAATCATCCTACAAGTAATCCTTTCCGATATGGATCAGATTACTTAAACACCAAAGGATAACCTGCAATGCATCTTAATTCATAGGACCATCAACCAAACCGACTCGTATCTAGGATATAACAACTAATGGCCTAAAAACATTCGACGCCCACATCACTTAACATCATCCGTCAACTACACAAATAATCATCATTTTCCTACCATTTTACTAACGTGAAACACATAAGCACATAAGGTGGGAACCTAACACATCAGTTGTTGCCCGTAGGCTATCATCATCTGCCCTCGTCAGGGCACCCTCGTCAGGGTTTCGTCTCCTCCAATTTGACCCTGAAGAGTCCGTCACCCGCATAATACCCCGAAGGGTTCATGGTTGCTACTAGGGCTAATCATCTAAACATCTCAGTGATGTTTTTCGTGACATAACGCCACCCCGAAGGTAGCGCCGCCATCACATATAACCCGTATCTCGTGACCTGACGTCACCCCAAAGGTAACACCGCCATCACGAGTAACCTGAATCTCGTGACCTGACGTCACCCCGAAGGTAACGCCGCCGCCATCACGAGTAACCCGCATCAAGCACCTCAAGAGTGCTAATTCACATAAAGAACATAAATACACATACAAGGTTAAAAGCACCTTAAGTACCCGAAAACTACTACCTTGACATTTCCGCTACCACTAAGGTTCGAAACGTATGATAAAATCATCAAATAAAATTTATCACGACACAAGTTATGCTTTTAATATCGACACCTACCACACCCCACACATATACGGCCTCGACATCACCAAATAAAATGTCTTACGCCTACGCAAGACTAATAAAGCCCGATTAACCAATACGTCATAAAAACCATTAACCGAGGAAAACGATTATAAAACATTTTAAATCTCAAAGTTGGTAAATTAATTAACTTGTAACACGTATCGAAAACATGTGAAAAGCATGTACGCTAGCCTCGAAAATATTTAAGAAAAAGGGGAATAGAACTCACTGGTTGCGAAGCTTCCAGATTCCCACGATACCACCGTACTGCAAACTCGTCCTCAAGCACGAGCCTCCTAGCTTAAATTAATTGAGCTGCTTGTGTACCAGGTTAAATTAATTCACTAGCTTGCTTGTATGCTTGCTTCTTTTAATACGATACTTCTTTGACTTTTTGACATGCTCGTGAGGCTGCTTGCTTCAATATTTTGCTTTTGTTTCGATGTATGGTAAGTACCAACTAGCTAGCTTGTTAACTTCACCTATCTAGATGCTTGCTCCTTATTATCCATTTTTTTTATAATCACAACAGTATCCATCACAAGTTCCCTAATTAAAATATTAACAATCAACCGGGTCCCTTTACGCACTTCAACTTGCAAACACATGGGTTCAACCTTCATATCCAACCCCCATGAAACAATAATATTGTCGTCACCATCCCATGAAACATGCTCAACATCACAATTATCCCCATGCAACATTGTAATTTAAACTGTGGCATCTTGGCTACCACTTCGTAACCCAAGAGTACAAACCTTTGGTTCAAATATAAAATATTATCACCATATTCTTATTCTAACCTTGAACTTTTTAACTTATAATCTTGCATCACCTTTTGAACATATAAGCTTGCAGGCCATAATACACATCACCCATGTCATTAGTAACCATCATCATCCATCCATGCATACTTATATCGAGATATGTTCATCGCCATCATTGTTCCGCTCCAAAACCACCTACATCAACACCACCATGCTCACACATCGTTACCACCATACTCCAAACACCACCTCGACCATCGCCTTCACCATCCGCCATATCCGCCGTTACCCCGCACCGTCACCTCTGAACGCCATCATTCACCACTGTCCTCTCCACCAAACATCAACTTCATCACCGAATGTCGCCTACATCGCCAAATATCACCGCCGTGTCCACCAATACGGTTGCCACCTCCTCCCTCTTCAATCGTCATCATGAAATCAAAGTCTATCATTATAAAAATTATGAGATACCACACTAGCCAAATCGTGACAACAAACATCTACACAATAGATCATGAACCCTACTAGTTTGCCATGCAAAACCCAAGAAGCTTTAATACATTCCAACCATAATGCAAAAACATATCTGATTCTCTTTATGCCATGCATAATATCACCCATCATGCAAAGCCGCCTAGGTTCGGTTTACAAACCCCACCCGATTCCAAGACCTACTCAACCACCGAAGGACCAAACCTTCACCGTAGCCACAACCGACCACTCCGTCGGCCATCATCATGACCGATCCTAACCAGAACTCATGCATACAACAACGAATAAACCAGTGAACGTAAAGGAGATTACCTTGTCGCGAATTAACTGTCACACGGCTTAAAACAGCGTTGAACCAATGACAAAAGCCAAGAAGCAGAACTTATCTCCGGTGCCTCCTTCGCGATGGTTTCCAGTACCTTAAAGTTTAACAGAGTCACAATCGATATTCCTAACCGCTGCCGTAGGGTTTTCGGAAGAGATGAAGATGAATCCATAATTCAACGAGATGGAATATTTGAAGGAATGTTTGTTTTCAAATTTACACTTGGGTCCCTGGAGTTCATCCTTAAGGCAACTTGTTCCCAATATAATAAAACACTGTTTCATTATTCACCTATTACCCCCTTCAAGTTCATTAAATTGAAATCAACGCGTCTATGACTATACCTTGTCTCGTGGCCTTAAATTGAAATCAACGCGTCTATGACTATACCTTGTCTCGTGGCCCACAAGTCTCGTTTGCTACTACATTAAATAATACAAATTTATAAAAATTCAGGATGTTACATAACCCTTTATAAAACCTGACCATAACCATGCTAACAAGTTCGGACCCTTAGATGCATATATGCGGACACTATAATGTAAATTCTGATCACATTCCTCAATGTAAATACGGACAACCTTTCAAAGCAAATATGTGCGGACTCCTTTCGAAGTTAAACATGTACTGACCTTAAACCAACATCACATGTGCGACCTTAATTAAATAAATAAATGATTGGTATGTGCGGACCTAAATAAGCCACAAGTACGGACTGTTATGATATCTTATGTATGACCATAAGTAATTTCATAAGTGCGGACATGAAGAGAACATTAAGTGCGGGCATTGAGGCAACACATGTGCGGATGTTTTTCAACTATATTAAGTGCGGACTGATGTAGGAACAACAAGTGCGGACCTTTAAACCTATTCATATGTGCGGACATCAACAAGGCTTGTAAGTTCGGACCTCACATATTGCACAAGTTCGGACGTGTATAAGGTACACAAATTCGGACCCAACATTATACACTAAGTGTAGACTTCTTTTATAAACAACAAGTACGGACATCTATTCCTTTTTAACAAATGCGGACACATCTTGAAATAACAAGTGCGGAAAGTTTTAAAGAAACTACAAGTGCGGAAATTATAACTTTGTGACTTCACAAAGTCTGACAACAATAAGAATTTTCATTCTTCAAGATTTCTACGAACTGAAACCCCCAAATGCACAGAAATCCACCATGTAGGGCATCAAATCAAACAATCTAACATCGATATCATACCACAAACAACAAACAATCATTGCACAATCATTCGTCTAACAATTACGTATTCATTGGCCGAAACAGTCACACACAATCAGTTGTTTGGATATCTAGGGTTTGTATAAATCAAAGGAACAAGATTAACAACATATCATGCAATCATAAACAGTTACCTCTGGTTAAATCTAGACGAATTGAAGGTCAAGAATTGATGTGTGAACTTGTGAAGCCAAGAATGATTGAAGGAGGATTGGAGATGATTAGAGAGTGTAAAAATGCGTACAGAGAAGTTATGGAGAACTTAGGGTTTTGAGTAGTTTATTATAGTTTCACAATTACTCTAAACACCCCCTAATAATATAACTTTTACACAAAAACCACATACTACCATGTAATTTACAATTAAAGCATACAGTTCACGTATTTGTCATGTAGAACATAAGTTTCGTATAAAACATCCGTTTATAATTATTATTTGCATGAGTTGTCAATGTTCAAGAGTTATCATGTGTGTGTTCCGGTTTCCCGAAACGTAGAATCATTTAACTAACCCTAGTTAAATGAAGTGCTATGAATGTATAACTTAAGTTAACTGTGGTTAGGTTAAAGTAGTGATTTGAAGTTGCGGGTTGTCACAAGAAAACTCATGCGGACTGCATGTCACACCTCATACGTTCCGCATTGGGTGCACTCGCAGAATGCAGCTGGTTGTTCTGCAGCTGTTCCCTGCCATCTTAACTCGCGAATTTGCCACTTTTCCTCTGCTTCTTCCACTTTTTAGGACACTCCTAAGCATCTCAAAGCATCTGGGACATGTGGCATTATCTCTGGAGTAAGGGGCCGAAAAACACCACTTTGAATTTTTTTTAATTTTTCTTTACGACAGTCTTTTCTAACATCTTAATATAGAGGTGTGAAAAAATGGGGGCACAACTCGCACAGGAAGGCCGAGTTCTCCAAGTTCTCACAACTCGGAAGGGTTTTCCTTGATCTTGATCCTATATATATATATATGTAGAGAGAGAGAGAAGGCTTTTCCAAGTTCTTATAAGCAATACTGTGTACTCACATTTTCGATTAACAGGAGGACCTACAGCAGAGGCACGCTAGTACATCTGTATGTTTGTATACTTGTATGATGGAAGTTTGGAATGATCTAACATTCACCTAATTCAGTCCACGTTTATAGTTTAGTATCATTTGGCTATAACCTATGGGTCTTCTGTAGAGGTGACAATTTCGACCCATCTATTTATTAACGGGTTGATTCAGATTTCATTTTCATCTCTGATGGGTCAAAAGGGCATCTAAACTAAAACGAGTCAAGAAGGCCGTTAGTCAACCAAAGTTTATTGTTAAAGCATACACCTAAAAGTTGGATTATATGATGTTTTGAAGGCTCTTATGGTGGTTACACAACATTGGTTGCACTTGCATTCAAGAATACTTTTAAGGCTGGAGCTTCTCTATATGGTGTAAGTGCTCATTTGTTTTATAATTTGACCCGTTGTCTAACCCCAACTTGTCACCACTGCATTTAACATATGGTAACGGTCTTAAACAGACAGCGGACCTGAAGTTGCTGAAAGAAGAAACTCACAAATTTGAGTCCCCTGACTTGGATAATATTGTTGGTAATTATTATTTATTATTTACTTTTACTCCTATATTGCAATGGCTTTTACGTATATCAACTTGCGTACATGAATTATTAGCTGAAATTTTTTATTAACATTGCAACAGGGTGTGAAAAAGAATTCTTGAGAGATCACCTATCAATTTTGTTGATCACTTTTCTTGCCTTATAATCCTCTTTCAAGGATTGGAAGACAAGGTACTGGAACTATTTTTTGAATTATTTTGCTCACCCTTTATCGGTACTTTTTTTATGATACAAACTAATGATTCTGAAAAAAAAAAAACCGTTTGAAGCGCCAAACCGAACTGTTAAACCACTAAACCGGATGCAACCTGGCCGGTTAGATTTTTTATTTTTCTGAAACCGTAGTTAGCAGTTCAACCCACAATTTTCGTAAAAAGCGGCTAACGGGGCCATGAACACCCCTTGCCAAAATATTGAAAAAGTGTAAAGTTTTATTTCCGAATCCATTTTTTTTACTATTATAATTATTATATAATTTTGTTTATACAACAACTATTATAAATTAAAAATACATATAGTTTTATCGTAAATTAATAATAACTTTATAATATTTATAACTTATATGTAATTTATATACTTCACAACATACAAAATATAAATATTATATCAAATACATATACTAAAAGAAAATTACTTTTTCACATTATGAATACTAAAATAAATCACTAATAGACAAAGGTTAATGAAAAATAAAAGTATAAGTTAAAAAATTCAGGTATAAGATCGGGTATATAGTTCGGGTAAACGGGTATGTGGTTTCGGGTAATTGGGTCGGATATCACCTAATCCCGTACCTGACCCATAACCGCAAAAAATTTTAATACTAATCCCATACCCGACCCAATACTCGTCGGGTATTGGGTATACCCGTCCCATTTGTGTTGGGTTTCGGGCATACCCGTCTGGCTCGGGTATTTTTGACATGGGTGTGCCTATTGGCACACTAATGTGTCTATTGGCACACCAAACCCTAGTAAAATTAGGGTTTATCTACGCAGCGTATTGGTCAATACGCAGCGTATAGGGTTAACCATATACGCTGCGTATTGACCAATAGGTTGCGTAGATAAACCATGGATCTCAGTGCCTAATAACCAATCATTGCACAGAAAACAAGGGATATATACGCTGCTTATAGGTCTATACGCAGCGTATATAAACCATTAGATTTTTTTGGGTCATTTTGGTAGGTTTGAGGGTTCATTTTTTCACAAAGTTTAAATACGCTACGTATAGACCTACACGCAGCGTATATAAAGGTCTGAAAATGTCTTTTATACCATTGTGTTGAGGCTATACGAAGCCAAATACAAGGGTAGTTTTGTCATTTTTTGTCTCATACGCTGCGTAGGGATCTATACCCAGCGTATATAAAGCTCCATTTTTGTATTTTTTTTTGTGTATTCCTTTTTTTATTTATAAAAAAAAAGAAAATTAATTGTGTGTATTTTGGGGTATTTCCATGTTTATTTATAAAAAACAATATTATTAAAAATAATACAAATAGTAGGTCCCGTATTGACCTCGTATAAGCCTATAAGTGTGATATCGTTTCGTATAGGTGTGATTTAGGTCCCGTATTGACCTCGTATAAGCTTATAAGTGAGATATCATATCGTATAGGTGTAGTATAGGTCACGTATTGATTTCGTATAAGCCTATAAGTGTGATATCGTATCGTATAACGTAGTATAGGTCACGTATTGACTTCGTATAAGCCTATAAGTGTGATATCGTATCGTATAGCGTAGTATAGGTCACGTATTGACCTCGTATAAGCCTATAAGTGTGATATCGTATCGTATCGTATAGGTGTAGTATAGGTCACGTATTGACCTCGTATAAGCCTATAAGTGTGATATCGTATCGTATAACGTAGTATAGGTCACGTGTTGACCTCGTATAAGCCTATAAGTGTGATATCGTATCGTATAGCGTCGTATAGGTCACGTATTCAACTCGTATCGTATATCATATCTTATAGCGGCGTATAGGTCCCGTATTGACCTCGTATAAGCCTATAAGTGTGATATCGTATCGTATAGGTGTGGTTTAGGTCCCGTATTGACATCGTATAAGCCAATAAGTGTGATATGGTGTCTTATAATGTAGTATAGGTCACGTGTTGACCTCGTATAAGCCTATAAGTGTGATATCGTATCGTATAATGTAGTATAGGTCACGTGTTAACCTCGTATAAGCCTATAAGTGTGATATCGTATCGTATAGCGTCGTATAGGTCACGTATTACCTCGTATAAGCCTATAAGTGTGATATCGTATCGTATAGCGGCGTATAGGTCACGTATTGACCTCGTATAAGCCTATAAGTGTGATATCATATCATATCGTATAGGTGTAGTATAGGTCACGTATTGACTTCGTATAATCCTATATGCATATACAAAACCTATAGGAAACCTATACGAGAGTTATACTACACTATACGATACGATACGATACGATACTATACTATACTATACTATACAATAACACCCGTAAAGGCCTCTATACGAGACTTATACTATACACTATACGATACGATACGATGCAATACGATACGATACGATACGATACGATATGATGCAATGCGATACGATAATTTAATTTAAACCATAACAATATAATATATTTGTATTATTTACCAATAATATTGTTTTTTTATAAATAATGTTCTTTTTTTATAAATAAACAAAGGAAAACCATAATTTAATTTAAACGATAACAAAGTAATATATTTGTATTATTTAACAATAATATTGTTTTTTTATAAATAATTTTCTTTTTTAATTTTTATAATTCATAATATTTGTATTATTTTTAGTTTTTATAATTTATATTTTATTATTTACCAATAATATTGTTTTTTTATAAATAATTTTCTTTTTTTCTTATAAATAAACAAAGGAATACACAATAAAAAAAAATACAAAAATGAAGATTTATATAAGCTGCGTATAAATCCATACGCATCGTATGAGACTAAAATGACACAACTACCCTTGTAGTTGGCTTCGTATAACCTCAACGCAAGGGTATAGAAGACATTTTCAGACCTTTATATACGCTGCGTATAGGTCTATACGCAGCGTATATAAAAGGTAGTTTTTTTATTTTTAACCCCAAACATGTGGTTAAATTATCTTTTTAACCCTTATAGTATATATACGCTGCGTATAGACCTATACGCAGCGTATATAAAGGTCTGAAAATGTCTTTTATACCCTTGTGTTGAGGCCATACGAAGCCAAATACAAGGGTAGTTCTGTCATTTTTGTCTTATACGCTGAGTAGGGACCTATACGCAGCGTATATAAAGCTCCATTTTTGTATTTTTTTTTGTGTATTCCTTTTTTTATTTATAAAAAAAAAAAGAAAATTAATTGTGTGTATTTTGGGGTATTTCCATGTTTATTTATAAAAAACAATATTATTAAAAATAATACAAATAGTAGGTCCCGTATTGACCTCGTATAAGCCTATAAGTGTGATATCGTTTCGTATATGTGTGATTTAGGTCCCGTATTGACCTCGTATAAGCTTATAAGTGAGATATCATATCGTATAGGTGTAGTATAGGTCACGTATTGATGTCATATAAGCCTATAAGTGTGATATCGTATCGTATAACGTAGTATAGGTCACGTATTGACTTCGTATAAGCCTATAAGTGTGATATCGTATCGTATCGTATAGCGTAGTATAGGTCACGTATTGACCTCGTATAAGCCTATAAGTGTGATATCGTATCGTATCGTATAGGTGTAGTATAGGTCACGTATTGACCTCGTATAAGCCTATAAGTGTGATATCGTATCGTATAACGTAGTATAGGTCACGTGTTGACCTCGTATAAGCCTATAAGTGTGATATCGTATCGTATAGCGTCGTATAGGTCACGTATTCAACTCGTATCGTATATCATATCTTATAGCGGCGTATAGGTCCCGTATTGACCTCGTATAAGCCTATAAGTGTGATATCGTATCGTATAGGTGTGGTTTAGGTCCCGTATTGACATCGTATAAGCCAATAAGTGTGATATGGTGTCTTATAATGTAGTATAGGTCACGTGTTGACCTCGTATAAGCCTATAAGTGTGATATCGTATCGTATAATGTAGTATAGGTCACGTGTTAACCTCGTATAAGCCTATAAGTGTGATATCGTATCGTATAGCGTCGTATAGGTCACGTATTACCTCGTATAAGCCTATAAGTGTGATATCGTATCGTATAGCGGCGTATAGGTCACGTATTGACCTCGTATAAGCCTATAAGTGTGATATCATATCATATCGTATAGGTGTAGTATAGGTCACGTATTGACTTCGTATAATCCTATATGCATATACAAAACCTATAGGAAACCTATACGAGAGTTATACTACACTATACGATACGATACGATACGATACTATACTATACTATACTATACTATACTATACTATACAATAACACCCGTAAAGGCCTCTATACGAGACTTATACTATACACTATACGATACGATACGATGCAATACGATACGATACGATGCAATACGATACGATACGATACGATGCAATGCGATACGATAATTTAATTTAAACCATAACAATATAATATATTTGTATTATTTACCAATAATATTGTTTTTTTATAAATAATGTTCTTTTTTTATAAATAAACAAAGGAAAACCATAATTTAATTTAAACGATAACAAAGTAATATATTTGTATTATTTAACAATAATATTGTTTTTTTATAAATAATTTTCTTTTTTAATTTTTATAATTCATAATATTTGTATTATTTTTAGTTTTTATAATTTATATTTTATTATTTACCAATAATATTGTTTTTTTATAAATAATTTTCTTTTTTTCTTATAAATAAACAAAGGAATACACAATAAAAAAAAATACAAAAATGAAGATTTATATAAGCTGCGTATAAATCCATACGCATCGTATGAGACTAAAATGACACAACTACCCTTGTAGTTGGCTTCGTATAACCTCAACGCAAGGGTATAGAAGACATTTTCAGACCTTTATATACGCTGCGTATAGGTCTATACGCAGCGTATATAAAAGGTAGTTTTTTTATTTTTAACCCCAAACATGTGGTTAAATTATCTTTTTAACCCTTATAGTATATATACGCTGCGTATAGACCTATACGCAGCGTATATAAAGGTCTGAAAATGTATTTTATACCCTTGTGTTGAGGCCATACGAAGCCAAATACAAGGGTAGTTCTGTCATTTTTGTCTTATACGCTGAGTAGGGACCTATACGCAGCGTATATAAAGCTCCATTTTTGTATTTTTTTTTGTGTATTCCTTTTTTTATTTATAAAAAAAAAGAAAATTAATTGTGTGTATTTTGGGGTATTTCCATGTTTATTTATAAAAAACAATATTATTAAAAATAATACAAATAGTAGGTCCCGTATTGACCTCGTATAAGCCTATAAGTGTGATATCGTTTCGTATAGGTGTGATTTAGGTCCCGTATTGACCTCGTATAAGCTTATAAGTGAGATATCATATCGTATAGGTGTAGTATAGGTCACGTATTGATGTCATATAAGCCTATAAGTGTGATATCGTATCGTATAACGTAGTATAGGTCACGTATTGACTTCGTATAAGCCTATAAGTGTGATATCGTATCGTATCGTATAGCGTAGTATAGGTCACGTATTGACCTCGTATAAGCCTATAAGTGTGATATCGTATCGTATCGTATCGTATAGGTGTAGTATAGGTCACGTATTGACCTCGTATAAGCCTATAAGTGTGATATCGTATCGTATAACGTAGTATAGGTCACGTGTTGACCTCGTATAAGCCAATAAGTGTGATATCGTATCGTATAGCGTCGTATAGGTCACGTATTCAACTCGTATCGTATATCATATCTTATAGCGGCGTATAGGTCCCGTATTGACCTCGTATAAGCCTATAAGTGTGATATCGTATCGTATAGGTGTGGTTTAGGTCCCGTATTGACATCGTATAAGCCAATAAGTGTGATATGGTGTCTTATAATGTAGTATAGGTCACGTGTTGACCTCGTATAAGCCTATAAGTGTGATATCGTATCGTATAATGTAGTATAGGTCACGTGTTAACCTCGTATAAGCCTATAAGTGTGATATCGTATCGTATAGCGTCGTATAGGTCACGTATTACCTCGTATAAGCCTATAAGTGTGATATCGTATCGTATAGCGGCGTATAGGTCACGTATTGACCTCGTATAAGCCTATAAGTGTGATATCATATCATATCGTATAGGTGTAGTATAGGTCACGTATTGACTTCGTATAATCCTATATGCATATACAAAACCTATAGGAAACCTATACGAGAGTTATACTACACTATACGATACGATACGATACGATACTATACTATACTATACTATACTATACTATACTATACTATACTATACTATACTATACTATACTATACTATACTATACTATACTATACAATACAATAACACCCGTAAAGGCCTCTATACGAGACTTATACTATACACTATACGATACGATACGATGCAATACGATACGATACGATACGATGCAATGCGATACGATAATTTAATTTAAACCATAACAATATAATATATTTGTATTATTTACCAATAATATTGTTTTTTTATAAATAATGTTCTTTTTTTATAAATAAACAAAGGAAAACCATAATTTAATTTAAACGATAACAAAGTAATATATTTGTATTATTTAACAATAATATTGTTTTTTTATAAATAATTTTCTTTTTTAATTTTTATAATTCATAATATTTGTATTATTTTTAGTTTTTATAATTTATATTTTATTATTTACCAATAATATTGTTTTTTTATAAATAATTTTCTTTTTTTCTTATAAATAAACAAAGGAATACACAATAAAAAAAAATACAAAAATGAAGATTTATATAAGCTGCGTATAAATCCATACGCATCGTATGAGACTAAAATGACACAACTACCCTTGTAGTTGGCTTCGTATAACCTCAACGCAAGGGTATAGAAGACATTTTCAGACCTTTATATACGCTACGTATAGGTCTATACGCAGCGTATAAAAAAGGTAGTTTTTTTATTTTTAACCCCAAACATGTGGTTAAATTATCTTTTTAACCCTTATAGTATATATACGCTGCGTATAGACCTATACGCAGCGTATATAAAGGTCTGAAAATGTCTTTTATACCCTTGTGTTGAGGCCATACGAAGCCAAATACAAGGGTAGTTCTGTCATTTTTGTCTTATACGCTGAGTAGGGACCTATACGCAGCGTATATAAAGCTCCATTTTTGTATTTTTTTTTTTGTGTATTCCTTTTTTTATTTATAAAAAAAAGAAAATTAATTGTGTGTATTTTGGGGTATTTCCATGTTTATTTATAAAAAACAATATTATTAAAAATAATACAAATATTATTATTTATAAAAATTAAAAATAATACAAATATTAGGTCCCGTATTGACCTCGTATATGCCTGTAAGTGTGATATCATATCATATAGGTGTGGTTTAGGTCCCGTATTGACCTCGTATAAGCCTATAAGTGAGATATCTTATCGTATAGGTGTAGTATAGGTCACGTATTGACGTCGCATAAGCCTATAAGTGTGATATCGTATCGTATAACGTAGTATAAGTCACGTATTGACTTCGTATAAGCCTATAAATATGATATCGTATCGTATAGCATAGTATAGGTCACGTATTGACCGTGTATAAGCCTATAAGTGTGAAATCGTATCGTATATGTGTAGTATAGGTCACGTATTGACCTCGTATAAGCCTATAAGTGTGATATAATACAAATATTATTAATTATAAAAATTAAAAATAATACAAGTATTAGGTCCCGTATTGACCTCGTATAAGCCTGTAAGTGTGATATCATATCATATAGGTGTGGTTTAGGTCCTGTATTGACCTCGTATAAGCCTATAAGTGAGATATCGTATCGTATAGGTGTAGTATAGGTCACGTATTGACGTCGTATAAGCCTATAAGTGTGATATCGTATCGTATAACGTAGTATAGATCACGTATTGACTTCGTATAAGCCTATAAATATGATATCGTATCGTATAGCATAGTATAGGTCACGTATTGACCGTGTATAAGCCTATAAGTGTGAAATCGTATCGTATATGTGTAGTATAGGTCACGTATTGACCTCGTATAAGCCTCTAAGTGTGATATCGTATCGTATAACGTAGTATAGGTCACGTGTTGACCTCGTATAAGCCTATAAGTGTGATACCGTATCGTATCGTATAGCATCGTATAGGTCACGTATTGACATCGTATAAGCCTATAAGTGTGATATCGTATCGTATAGCGTAGTATAGGTCACGTATTGACCTTGTATAAGCCTATAAGTGTGATATCGTATCGTATAGGTGTAGTATAGGTCACGTGTTGACCTCGTATAAGCCTATAAGTGTGATATCGTATCGTATAACATAGTATAGGTCTCGTGTTGACCTCGTATAAGCCTATAAGTGTGATATCGAATCGTATAGCGTCGTATAGGTCACGTAATGACCTCGTATAAGCCTATAAGTGTGATATCGTATCGTATAGCGGCGTATAGGTCACGTATTGACCTCGTATAAGCCTTTCAGTGTGATATCATATCGTATAGGTGTAGTATCACTACAAAAAAATGCCATTTAGTGGCACACACTTTTATTGGCACTTGACTTTAATGTCACTAATCTAGCTTTTAACGGCACATTGTGTATGCCATATATGCTTATACACATTTTAGTGACATTTAACTTTTATACCACTAATATATGTTTTTAATGGCACTTGATGTATGACACTAGAAAGTTCTCCGGTTTAATTCTGTAACTTTGAGCGCTTCTATAAATTTTTTATGCCGCTAAAACCATTAAAATCTCCCGCCCGTCAAATTTCCCATCCACTCAAATCTCCCTCTCATACAGAAGTTTGGAGTGTTTCTTCCTAGACATCTACTAATTAGGTTTTTTTTATGCTCCCACAATTCACTCCCACTGTTCGTCACTCCCTAACCGCCGTCTACCACCCAGATAACCTAACCTGATATATCTGAAGGTATCAAGCAGATTGAAGTTATTGGGGACAAAGCCCCTCTCACCTATCCCCCATCCTCTCTATCATCCGTCCTCTATACACTCATTACAACCTCGGAGGAGACTGATACTGTGTTTAGTTGGTAGTTGGTAAATTATTAATTATATATTTTAAGATTAGGTAGTTGGTAAATTATTAATTATATATCTTAAGATTCATACACCTATCGTGCATAAGCTAGTAATCTTAGGTTTATTTCTTTAATTGAGATATGAACATCAGAGTGTTTTTAAATTCGAATCATAGGTTTGGCTGAATTTGTTCTTTATTTTAATCTTGCATTGGAAGAATCAACTATTCAAGAATGAGCCTCTATTTCAATTTGTTCATCAATTCAGGTGAGCAATCTTGGATTTGGTGCTAATCATCTTTTTCTTTTCATGTAGAACTGTACATTGGTATGAATTTGTTTTTATTTATTTATTTATTTTTTTCTTCCTACATACCCTCAAATAGTTAGATAAGAGATCAATTGTATGAAAGTAGACAATTGTAAATATGCGAGAATTGGTAATTTTATCATCGGGTCACAACCTGTTTGATTTGTAAACATATGAAAAGATTAATTTTAGAGTTTGAAAGTGATGAAGCTTTAATTGTACTGGAATTAGTGATAATCAATAGTGCAAGAACACTGTGGTGAGGTTCAGTTTGCTATTATGATGGATTAAGAAGCATAAGTTAGCTTTTAAATTCTTCAAATTAATAAAGTATGCTTCATGAGTTGTATCTTGCATGTGCTTTGATTGTTCTAAGCATGCTTATAAGGTGTCCGATCAAATGCCTATAGCTTATTTTGAGATTATTATGTTATATCAACGATGGTTCCTCTTTCCTTTTGCGTTAAATCAACCCAATGCTTGCGAATTGGCACCGTCTACTTGAACAAACCCTAATTTTCATAACATCGCAAGTTCAAGAACTTGACAGATTTCACTACTTTTGCCGCTGACGATTATACCCACTACAAGAAATTCAAGCATTAGCGGCGACACTTTTAGCGGCGACATCTAAAAGTCTTGATCCGGGACAAGTTCTTTGCAATTGATCTGGGCCGTTGTTTGCTTAACTAATCGAAGGACTAGGGTTTATCCCTGAATAAAACATGTGTAAAAAGCTCACACAACCAGTTTAGCGGCATTTTCCCTCTTTTCCCTCCAAGATGAAATCTGCACACACCACAACTCATCACCTCCACCGACGCACCGTTGCACAACCTTGAGTCTGCCAGAGCACTGCCGCACCGCCTTCACTTTGCCGGAGCACCTCCATCTTGCCTGATTCTCCGACGCCACTTTGAAAACGGTACGAATATTCCAAAATGCTTTGTAATTTCAGTTGTTATGTTAGTAATTTGAGTAGATCTGTTGTTGATTTCATGATGTTTGACTGTTTTTTAGTCAAATACAAGTATGGTTAGGGTTGCAGGTCTGGGTGTGGGTTGGGTTGGGCTTTTTTTTAGAACACAAGGGTTGGGTCAGGCTATTTATACATGGCAGTAGATGTATTTCCAGTAGGTACCTAATAGAAGTTAGATTAGGAGAAGCAGAGGTGCACAAATCGGGTTTTTGGCTAAAACTGGTTCTGTTGAAACCTTGTGCGGTTAGCTCAAAGAAAGTCAAACCCGGTTTTTGGTGAAATAGGTTCGGGTTCTGACCTGGCATTTTAGGGGAAAGGCTTGGGTTTGACCGGTTTGAAATCGGGTACTGGTTTGGTTCGGGTTTGACCGGCTTGAAATTGGTTAATGTTTTTTACCGAATCTGCGTGAAAACATAATGTTCATTTGATATTTTGACATATAATAAAGAAGACAGTAATGAAATTGGGTAATGTTTTGACCGGTTTGTTTTGTTTTCATTTTTTCAACCTTTCTGTAGGATCGTTTTGGGACCCCAATGAGTCGATCAGAAGAGTTTTTCTCAATACGAAAGGCGGAAACAGACGTATCAAGTTCAATTCAGCAAGAATATCACTTTAAACTGTCTTTTGATTGATATTAGATCGATTACAATGTTGTAGACACTTCGGCAGAGCTTCGCTACCGGAATCAAAATCGTTACAAATGACTAGGCACAATAGGTATTTATAGGCCGGTAATTCCGCTTGAAACTGTTCAAACGGAATCTAATTCCGCACGGAATTAACTCAAGCGAAATCAACATGTTAATTTCGTTTGAAATGACATATGTGTCATTTCAAGCGAAATTACCTATAAACACATATTTTCTCGTTTTTCGTGCCCTGATCTATCTATACAAAACAAGACTCGATACAAGACGAAGTCGACAGACGTATGCACCAACAGACTCCTCCTCGGATGTTGACGAGTCTTCAGTGTCGAGTCTTCGGTTGTCAAACCTTTAGTCTTCCTCAGTCTTCTCGAATTCTTTTGAAGTATCTAACAATGTAAAGCATCCTCAATCTTCTCTCTTTCTCTTTTCTCCAGAATCTCGATCTAGCTCTAACTCTTCACTAATTTTCTTGATCAGATCTCTTGATCTCAATCTTTAGTTTGTATGAAAATCAGAATCTGAACTTGGCTCTACAATCTTTTGTCCTAAAATCTGTAGCTGGCTCTTACAACTTCAGACTCCCCCTTAAGTTGTGCTTAGGATAGAAGTCTAGCTTTCACAGATTCAAGATCGTGACCTGGCTTTCATCCAATTCTCAGGTATCAGAACCTGGCTAACCTGCACATTCTCTACCCAAAGATAAATTAAAAAAATTGAAAATTTGACAAATTTATATACCACTTGCATTGCAGGTATTATTCAACCAATAAATGATTTTACAATATTGATCTCTAATGAACCACTTGTAAAAATAATCTCAAAATGATTTAACATTTACATTTTCTGATGATTCCTTGAAGACAATCATTTAAAAAATTTTCTCATTTTAAACACTCTCCCAAACTTGTTCATCATGTTTAGCACTCGGAATTTTGAAAATCAGCTCATCAACATTAGTTGTCGAAAATATTTTTGAATTTTCAAAAATTTTATGCTAAAACACAATGAAAATCTTTTTGGATTTTTGAAATTACAGAAATGCAGTAAAGAAATATTTACATACAATATTTTTTGTGAGTTTGTGTAAGAGGATTATATCAGTTTTTGAGACACATCACCAACATCGTTAAGCTTTAAACATTTTAAGTTCTAAACGATTCACTTAGATTGTCAGTATACTGATCCATTTAAATTTTCACACAAAGTTCAACTGTTTCGAGATACGAGATTAGTGTTTTAGAGACTTAAACTTGTTCGCGTGTCCCACCTCAGAATATACTCCTGTATCCAAATCCCAATATTCAGTCTTACAGGTGAGTATACCTAGATGATATATGTAAGGGGTTAATTGCGAGGGCCGTGAGAGCTCAGGCTATTGCTTCCGCAAAATCAGAGAGATGACGACTTCGACTTTTGGTGGGTTCCCTTTAGAGAATCTTTTCTTCAACAGCACATGATTAGCATTTTGCAATGTTTCATCATTTTTTATGCTGAGGGTGGGCTTTTATTTCAAGCAAGCGTAAAGTATTCTCCGGGGACTAGGCCATTGCTTCCGAAAAATCAGAAGTTCCGGGATAATACCCCAGATATCACTAAGCATAAAGACCTAGTATCTCAGAAAGAGGGACCTTCCAAACAAGATTTCGGGGATTACCCATATATCCGAAAGATGTTCCCCACGATATAAGCAAGTTTGAAATTTAGGTTTATATCTCGTCACAATCTACTAAATGTGTAAAAACCTACTGGCATATCATCAGTGAGACCGTTTATCACATTTGATCTATCCAATTCTTAAGCATGCTGTGATAGTCCACTGATGTACTATCATTTCCTCTTTTCTCAACAAAACTCATTTTTGATTTTATCATGTTTTTTACTTTTTCAAATTTTCAAATGTTTTTGGATTTTCTGAAAATTCTTACTCCCCTTAAAATGCAAAATCATTTAAAGGAAATTTGAAAACAAACTGTACAAGGTAAATGACAACTGATATCAAATCGCTTCAAATCGCCATCCACATGGCATAAACAATCAGAATTCCCCCTTACAACAAACTATTTTTCCATTATGATTTCAAAACACTTAAGTTTGTTTTAATCAAATGGTTTTTCCGGAAAATTAGTTTTGTTTTTCATCATAAACCACTTGTAGATTAGGGGATCTCATCACATTGTTTTTACATTTTCAACATTTTGAAAAAAATAACAATTTTAAGTTCAATCAACAAATACCAATTGTAGAGAATCAAGTACAACTTAATGTCCCTGATTTACTACTTGTAAGTTGAAATATCACAGAAGTGAATTTCTCAAAAAATATGCCGAAGCCTGCTCCACTCTTACCAACCTGGGAGCTCCGGCAAGTCCTGATTTTTCACTCATCATAATAAGTTCCATCCCAGTCTGAAGAAACACTAGATAAATGGTCGGAACCGAGATATCTAGGGGGTTTGAATCCGCATAAAAAGGTTAGTTTCCTCTCGATCGATCCAGGTACAGCTGATCTTCTTCTCCAGTAATTCTGTAAAAAAGAAGCACCGTTAGCCTCGCCAAGGGGAGAAGAGGGTTCTCTCCTTGACCCGACTCCGGTGTGAGAATAAGTATGGGTAATGAAGAAGAAGACGTATTTGAGAAGTGTGTGTAACTTGAATTCATACCTGGGTTCTTTCTCATATTTATAGCCGGGAGTCGTTTAGGCGGGAAAACCCGTTAGTGAAAAGTTGACGGAAGATGCTAACACCGTAAGCGGTTACATTTCCTTCCGTCAAGCTCCTTGATCCGACGTGAGAGCACACGGATCGTGGTTTAGATCGAAGGCTGGGGATTTGCCACGTGTAAAGTGGTCAAGTGGAGATTACTCTCCAATTGCATGCCTTCGTTGTGATTTCAGGGACCTCTGAGATGGTGACACGTGTCCAGACGGTTATAACCGTCTTGGTGGTGCACGATTGTATTTCTTCTAGAAGATTACTGCTGTAATCTGGTGTGGCACCCTTATTGTGTGGAAACAGCTGAAAGAATAAATCCCAAGTCTTGGTAAATAATATCCAAGTCTGGATACTTAAGCGGAAGTATTTATAGGATTTTCATCCTTTGATAACGGGAGAAGGCGCAAGGATTTATGATTTCCTTTGGGCGCGTGATTATAGACTGCTGACTGTTTCTCCCTTTTGTAAGACCAGTGCGCGGCCACACAAGGTTAAAAGGTTAAAAGGCAAGGTTGTGGTATGGTCCCAAGTACTTATTATGAGGTTTTTGGGACCTTACCCCTTCAAGTCCCCCCAGTCTAGTGTTCTACTTATGCAAATAAGTGGAGCACTGGACTTATGAAAGGGAAATGCTTTTGGGCGCGAAAAATAAGAAAACTTCTGGACGAAGATTCATTTTGATTAAAGATTTTTGAAAATCTTTGACTTTTATCGAGACTGGTACAGTAAACTGAGTGACAACCTGTCATTGTCAGTTGTTTTTACTGTCCGTGTCTTACACGCGCGCGTGTAAACGCGTGTGTGTTTGATATTCACTCTTTCTGCCGCTTGGAGAACTGTGATATCCGGAAAAGTTGCTGTGACGGTTACCGATGCTATTTATTGCGATGAGTATAAATAACGTTTGGGTAACCTCCTTTGTGCAATCATTGTTTTGTTGAAAAACTTTCCCCGTTCCTTTCTTCTAAGAAAAAATTTCATCATTCTTCCTCTTATGTCAACCGGAGAACACCAAGAGGATCTTTCTGAAGAGATATCGACTGAACTTCCACCGTTAAAGTGGCCTAGAGCGACTTTTGATGGTTTGGTTAAGAATTTCAAATTTCCAGAGAACTGGGGTGCTCTGTATCCTGAAGAGGGGCAAACTGCAGCAGATGCTCCGGCTGGGTATATTACCCTTTTTTGGGATTTTTTGAGTGAAGGTAATTTTCGTTTGCCTGTCACTAAATTTTTTCTTGAAATCCTTGGGTTTTACAACCTGCATATCTCCCAACTTCATCCAATTGGCATGGTTAGGGTTTGACATTTCGAATTCGTGTGTCGGACAATGCATATTGAGCCGACTGTTCCCCGATTTAGGGTTTTCTATCAGATGCATTGTACCCAAGGATTTTATTCGTTTGCTCAGAGGGCGTCTGCAAAGAAGATTCTACAGCAACCCCCAAAATCCTTTCATGATTGGAAGCAAAAATTCTTTTTTATCAAGGCCGGAGTGATTCCGGTGAGGATGGTTTTAAGGAGGAAAGAAGATGTTCCGATTGAAACGCTTCAGACCCCTGTTGATGAGAACTGGTATCAAGATTTGAAGGATGTACCCAATATTGCTTTGCCGGAGAAAGCTCTCGTCGGAGCCGGCATGAGTTTGAATTGGAAGATGGAGCGTGATGACAAACCGGTGTACACCGAGGATGGTCATGGTAAGATTGGGGGTTTTTTCCATTTCCATTTTTTTTATTTGACTTGCCATCCTTTGCTTGTAGTTGTTTCACTATATGTTATTGCCTTCAAGAGGGAAGGCGGAAGAATGGGTACCATCAAGAAAAAACCTGAAGAGGAACTCTGGTATCATCGTATTGTAAGAAACTTTGTTCTTCCGCGGGATGCGGATCTGTCTGCCCAACCAGCTGCTGGTGCTGGTAAGCTATATTTGTTTCTGCTTTCCTTATTGCGCTTGTGGGTAAATTGTTGTTTTGCGCCTTTGTAGGTGACTTGTTGAATTTGGGCATAGGCCCTGAAAGGAAGAAACGCACAACAACTTATACCTCTGCGCCGAAGAAGGGTGAGGCTGTTAGAATTCAATCTTTGAAGGCAAAGAATGTGGGAGAGAAGAAAGGTATGCGTCGTTCCTCTGACTCCAGGAAGCTCATGTGATAGTGTATGTGGGTGGATGGTGTGTGTGGGTGGTGGTTTCTGATTCTTTGGAGGGTCTTACCCCTGCAGTAACTGTACGAGAACCAAAACCTGAACCGAGGGATTCTGCTGATATTCCCCCATCCAACCCAAGTGATCCTATCGACTTGGATTCTAGTCCTGAACGTTTGGTGCACAGGAAGGCTGGTAAAAGGAAACAAGCTGATACTGATGTGGAGGGTCAGCCTTCTAAGAAAGTTCAACGGAAGAAAATTACCAGGAAAGGGAATCTTGACTCTTTCATTTCAGAATCTGTTCCTGGTAAGTGTTGTCTTTTCTTGTTTTCTTTATGCGTGTTAAATTTTTACAGGTTTTTGTTCCTTTTCCAGAGGTTCCTGTTTCCCCTGTTCCCACAGAACAGCAATCTGTGGTGAATGAAGAGTTTCCATCCACTCCTCCGCGTACTTCTGTTGTTGATCAGTTAGAAACTACAGAGGTTGTTGATGGTGGTGTGGAGAATATTGTTGAGGCTGAGAATCCTGTTGATATTGCTGAAAAAGTTGTTGATCCAGGTGTGGTGGATGGTGCTGGTAAGCCACAAACCCCTGAAACTGTTGCTCAAGATCCGGGGAAAGAACAAACAGCTGAAAAAACTTCAACTTCTTCCCCTAAACCTTTTGATGCTATGCCTGATCATGTTGAGAAGGTGACAGTTGAAGGGCAAGGCTCGTCTGCTGGTAAACATTCTCCAATCCGCCCAGAAGAAACCTTGGGAGATTATTACTACCGGACTTATATGGAGAAAGATGCTTCTGAGCCTCATGCCCCCGTTTGGAATTTAAAGAAAGGTGACACTTTCTCGGACTGGCGTGTGTGTCAAGACTGGTTGCAGGGGATACTTCCGCCTGGAGAGATCAAATTTCAAGAAGCCCGGTCTTATGAACAAACCTATCAATCTTATCTTGAAGAAACTGCTTCTCATGTCTCTACTACTCACCGCATAGTGCGTGAGTGGTGTAGTATGCGTAAGGACCAGGAATCCTTTATGGTGTCTCAAAAGAAATTCGCCAAAGATGAGAAGCTCCTAGCTCAGCTGAAGGCTAAATTGGAAGCTGATCAGGCCAAGTTTGAAGCTGAGCGCAAGACCGAGGAATGGTCTGTTGCTGGTTGGAAGAGAAAAGCGGAAGCTGAAGCTGCTCTCCTTTCCGAGGAACGCAAAAACTGGAGGAGAATTTGCGAAAAAGATAATGCTGAAAAGGCAAATCTCCGTAATATCATTAATAACCTCAAAGCTGAGGTTGAAAAACTGAAGAATCAGGATGCGGAGGTAGGAAGGTTGAAGAAGGAGAAAGCGGATGTAGAAGCTGCTTTGGAAGAAGCGCGTTCTCATAGGGAGCGCAGTGAGCAGCGAGAGGTACAAGCTTGCGCCACTCTTGCTCTTAGAGATAGAGAATTGGAAGAATTTACTACTTTGCTTTCTGATCAGGAAAAACTTAAGAAGGATTTGGAGCTCGCGTACTCCGAGAATACTGAAACTTCCCGCCGTTTGACTGAAATTGAAGAGAAGTTGGAAAGTTCAGAAACGACGCGGGTTACAGCGGAAAGCGAGCTTGAACCTTTGAAGAATGATATGGTCTGGTTGAAAGATCGCGGTATTTCCTGTGTAAGTTTCTTTCTTCCTTTTTGTTGTGGAACAGTTAATGCGCTCTTGTATTCATCTTTTCTTGCTTTCATAGGTTGCTGAATCTGTATTGAACTCTGAAGAGTTAGATAAAACCGTTGCCCGTTTAGTGGTTGCTGCGCGAAGAGATGGGTATGCGCAAGGATATGCTGAGTGTTCCCATCATGTGAATAGTGCTTTAAAGGTTGACTGGGATAACAGTAAGTCTGCAACCTTCGGCGCGGATACTGGTGCCGCGCTTGCTGCCTTGAAGACAGAGTTTAACAACTTGCAACTTCCGGTTATGGATCTGATAAACGTTGCGCTGCAATCTGATGATCACGTGGCGCAACTAAGAGAAATCTTTCCGGATGAGGGTGAAGATTTATCGTAGACTAAAAATGTACTGAACAATTTTCTTGTAATATTTGGGATGTAAATCCCTATTTTTGTTGATGCGCTGTTGCGCAAGTAACTTAAACACTGCCGTGTTTGAAAGTTTTTAGGGCGTATCTGTACGCTGAGAATAGTATGATGTTTCTATATGTTTGTTTACAATATTTTGCATGAGTACAATTACTTTTGTGTTGAGTAAGGCGAATGAAGTTGGTATATAAAGCTCATGTTAGAACTTATAGCCGTTTGTGATGTGATCACTGACCGTTCATGAAGCTTGTTTCAGATTACCATAATGTTTTTGCGCTTACTAAAAGAAATTGCATGCACTTTGTAAACACAGATAATAGAAACTTTGCAATTTTATTTACGGATAGAGCTCAGAGGCTTTTACAAAGTTTTGCTAATAATTATGTGAAACTTAACTTACTCTCTAATATTTCCGCTTTGCTTGATGGATCATGTCTTTCCGCAGGAAACTTATAGAGTCGTTCTTTAGGTTTTTGCCCGCTTGCTTGGGCCTTCCTCGCCCCGGGTTATCTGCTTAATCTCTTTGCGCACATTTTGGAGTAAATGCGTGAGTTCGCCGCTCTTGAGGGCTTTCTCTATTTCTGTGCGTAAAGAGATGCAGTTGTTAGTGGTATGCCCATTGTCTTTGTGATATTCGCAGTATTGTGCCGGGTCTTGTCCACGTTTATGTTTCATTGGGATCGGAGGTTTGAATTGATAGTCTTCAGTACTCAGAACCTCCACCGGGGTCTTTGTTAGGGGAGTCCACTACCTCTCCCTATTCTCTTGTTTGTTCTCCCTCTGCGCGGAGAGTTTGTTGATTGTTGTGCGAGCGTCTTCAGACGATCGACTTACTGATCCAGACTCACGCCATGACTTCTTAAACCTTCTTTCGCCGGTTGAGCTTAAGTCCGCGGGCCTATTGTGTGGTGGTGGTGGCCTGTTTGTAGTAAGTTTTTTCTCAGTTTGCGCGTAAACCTTGGCCGCCGCCATTATCTTCTCCCAACTTTTTGGAAGGCCCTCTGTTCCAGATAAGACTTTAACCATGTCATCACATCTAACCGCGTATTTGAATTGAGCACGGATTAGTTGTTCGTGAACACCGCCAATCTCCAACACTTCTTTATTGTATCTGGTGATAAAATCCTCCAGATTTTCGTCATCACGACGCCAGATGTTCATGACGTCGGATGTGTCCCGAATGGAACGCCGTTGCTGACTGAAGTGTGTCAAAAACTTTTCACGCAGATCTTTCCATGATTCGATGTGTCCGGTTGGTAGGTTATCAAACCAGATTCGCGCTGGGCCAGTTAATGTTTGTATAAACAGATGACACCATAGCGGGAGGGTCCAACCTCCAACCAAACCCGCGCTGGTAAATACTCTCAGGTGATCATCGGGGTCTGTTAACCCATTAAACTTCGCTATGTTGGATGGTAATTTAGCCTTCTCCAATGGAGCTAAAGCTATTTCTAGTATGAACTTTGAGTTTTCCGCTGCTTCTGCAGGGCGGTAAACCAAGTCATAATTGTGTTCTGCCTCAGGGTTATAAACCGCTCGAGGCCTGCACTTGTTATAGTTTGGCTGCAACCCATTGAACACACTGGTGTTTGCACTTAAACGGTATGTTGGATCGGATTCATCGGTGTGGGTGTCCCGTTGTGAACCCAACCTATCATGAACCGATTGCCTTCGATGTGTTCTACCATGACTCTCTCTCTGATGACTTCCTGTCTGAGTGTGTTCCCGTTGTGATGTGGATCTGGCATACACTTCTGTATTCTCGTAAGTTGAATCATCCCGTTGGGAGGCATGAGCACGAGATCCTGGTCTCCGTGATTGAGTCAGGGGAGCAGTTTGGGCACACAACTGTGTGTACACTGCGTTTAATGCTCTTTTGGACCTGACATACCAGGAAATTGGAGTTTCTCCTGGTGGCAGAATTGATTTAGCAGGGTTTGCTGGTAACATTCCTGGAATGACAGGGTCGTTTGCTCGGTTGGATTGAACTTCGTTGTCATCGGATACATCTTCTGGAATTCCTTCTACTTGAACGTTGTTTCCGACGTTCGGTCGAAGACCGGTTTGTCGATGAGATGATGAATTTTCTGCCATGTGTAAAACAGAAAACGAAAAGAACTGAATCGAAACGAGATGAAAACTGATGAGACAGAGGAATCGGTGGGCGCCAATGAAGAAACACTAGATAAATGGTCGGAACCGAGATATCTAGGGGGTTTGAATCCGCATAAAAAGGTTAGTTTCCTCTCGATCGATCCAGGTACAACTGATCTTCTTCTCCGGTAATTCTGTAAAAAAGAAGCACCGTTAGCCTCGCCAAGGGGAGAAGAGGGTTCTCTCCTTGACCCGACTCCGGTGTGAGAATAAGTATGGGTAATGAAGAAGAAGACGTATTTGAGAAGTGTGTGTAACTTGAATTCATACCTGGGTTCTTTCTCATATTTATAGCCGGGTTGTGGTATGGTCCCAAGTACTTATTATGAGGTTTTTGGGACCTTACCCCTTCACAGTCACACACCTGGGATGACCCATTCTTACCTGGTTGCTTCATTTTCTTCTCATAAAATTCCTTTACCCCTTTAACTTTACCATCAACCATTTTACCAAAAATATGTTTTACTTTGGGGTTAAAGGTTTTTTCAACATCAAATTCTTTCTTTTCAGAGAAAAATTTATTTGAAATTTCAATTTTACCAACTTTTTGTTTAAAATTCTTAGCCCTCAATGGTGGAAAATTTGCATTATCCATTGGAGGTACTGATGTTTCCAACTTTAAATCAACAGGTGGCTCCTCTGACTTTGTGGAATTAGATTCATTGCCTGAAAATAGCTCCTCTGATTTTGTCGAATCAGATTCATTGCTAGAACCATCATCAGATTTCTTAACAACCCACTTGTGATTGTCAAGATTTACTTTTCTCTTGTAAAATCTTTTTGAACATTCACCAACTTCAAACTTCGAATTTTTGAAAACTTTGAATTGTTTGGTTGGTAGTTCATTATCAACCATCTTTTCTTTCATTTTATCAGAAACTCCCTGTTTTGGTTGGATTGCCTTTGAACAATTCCTGGCAATATGACCAACTGTTTTACATTGAAAACAGGTTCTTGTCTCCTTCTTTTGTTGAGCAACTTCCTTCTTCATCTCTTCTTGCTTCTTAGCAAGGAATTCTTTGTTTGATTGATTTCTGAACAACTGCTCCTTTTCTTCTTCAGTTGATGTTCATGCAACAAACATAGTTTTTGTTTTATAAATTTTCTCATTTTTATAATTTTTCGGTGGAATAAAACCAAGACCTTTTCTTTTGAAATTACCGTTATGGTTTGGTTTCTTTTGAAAACCTGAACCAGAACTGTAACCCTTTTTCTTGTTTTCTCTTTGTTGTACCCTTTAGGTGTACTTTTTAGATTTTTCAGAAAAATTTACATCTTTTATTTTAGAAATATTAATTTCTGTTAGTTTGAAAACCTTTTTGATCATGTCAGGTTTAACACCTCTTATTGGAAATTCATCATTAGAATATAATTTGTCAGAATCATTCAAAGTATAAGCTACTTTAAATGTTTCGTCATTCAAATTAGATTTTGATAGCATAAATTCTTTATTATAAACCCGTTTCTCCTTTCTGACAGTTGACTTTGACTTGTCAGACTTAGACTTTGACTCTGAGTTTGACTCCAACTTTGACTCCTCGGTTTCATCGTTATCCAACACCTGATCGACCACTTTCTTTATTAATTCGGACTCATGATCAGTGTCAGATGATGTGAAAGTAACATCAATATTGTCTGGCAAATTTTCTGAAGACTCAGACTCCCACTGTAAATTGATTGCCTTTTTGACTCTTTCTGAATTTGGATTTCGTGGAGAATATCCATTTTCAAGTGGGGGTGGACACTTTGTATAACTGGCACTTTGTTTCTTACCAGAAATCTTCACTTCAGTATCCTTTTTATTTTCAGAACTCTTGTCTTCAGATACTTCCTCTTCATCAAATGCCTTCATGCCTTCCACTGTTGGATAAATCCTGTCAATAACATAAGAAGTACATGAGTAACTTTTTAACAGACGGTTTACTCTTTCTGTTTCAATTCTTTGAGTTTCCAGTTTCTGTTCAAGCACAGCACATTTTTCAATGTAATTATTGACAATTTTCTGCTTTGTCATGAAAGCTCCTTGAAGTGTTTTCATGGCTGTTGCTTGTTCACTGCTAGATTGATTATATTGATTCATTGCTTTATTCAGAACATCATAAGATTCCTTCAATCTGTTCATGTTATGAATCAATGTATTGTTCTGCTTCTTCACTGCTTCACAGTTTTCACATTTCACAGGAAGTTTTGTGCATTAACTTCTTCATCAACTTTGAAAGCTGGAATGTCTTTTATTTTCTTCCTTATCACAGGAACTTCTTCACCATCACTGCTGGCAGGTTTCTTAATCTTTTTCTCTTTCTTTTTCTTTTGAGTCTTTCCATCATCACTATCACTATCTTCCATCATTTTTAAGTGCTTTTCCATTCTTCTTGCATAATAATCATCATCATTATCACTATCTTCAGCAACTCGAGCAACAAAAGCTTTGTGATTTGGATTTTTGTTAGGATCATAATCATCCCAACTGAAATTTGCCCAGCTAAACCCTTCTGGTAATTTTTCATCATCTTGGATTATCAGACATGCTTTACTATCAGCTGAAACATATTTATCCCATCTGAAATCTTTTGTTGACCTTTTATCATCTTGATTCACCATACAAGCTCTTTTTGATGATTCTTCGATTGCCTTTCTGGCATGTGCAGTTTGTGGTTCTTGTTGTTGTTGAGCAACTTGATGATAAATTGCTTTCCGATAGTAATCATTGTTGTTGAACGGATTTTGAGCTCCACTTGCTTCGTGATTTGTGCACTCTCTCTTGAAGTGTCCTTTTTCCCTGCAACGAAAACAAGTAACTTTAGATTTATCAAAACCTAAAGTAGAAACATTTACATCACGGAAATCATCTCTTCCCGTAATTTGTTTAAACTTTTCAGCTCTCCTCAACACACTCGCCAAACACCACTTTATATCCATCAACTCCATTTCCTCAACATCTATCTGATCGTAATCCTCTTTTGTCAGCATTGGATTTCTGATCCGAGCTGCAACCAAACTCTCATATGACTCTAACACAGTCACCAACAAAGACATGTGACTTTTTGCAACCTCCTCTGTGTAATTTTGACCATTTTCAAGATCTAATACCATATTGCATTGTAGCTTCTTTCCATTCTTGGTTGTTGAATAGTTTGGATCATATGATGGATATGAAGAAAATTCAGTTTTGCTGTTTGATCCTTTAGATGACCCTCCTGATGAAATTTTAGCATTGAATGCAGTTTCAACCTTTGGTGACATGTTGGTCTTGTCACTGATACCTCCTTTGTAATACAACCCAATATCTTGTTCTCCATCAAAATCTTTCATTCTTGAGATCTTTCTTTGTTCCATCTCTTGAGCTTCAAGCTTTTCAATGAACTTGTTCAGTGTCAAATTACTAAAATCTTTCTTATTTCTCAACTTTGCGGGTGGTGCTTCAATGCGTTTAAGAACTTAGGACTACCTTCTTCAGCAGAATTTTGTGGTATGTTAATAGACAATGATGATGAGTTTAATATCTAGAGCATAAACTTATTGATGGAACTACTGAGTTTGGTAATGCTTGTGCTTAATATCTTATTATTAATTCGAAATAGATGGAACCAAAGGATTTGTTAAGGGATGACTGGGTGCAAAGACACAGAAGAACCATACAACAGTATGCTAATCGTTATAAGAGTCGCATGGTGTCTTATCGTGTTCGTGTCTTAACAGGTCGAGTTGACACGATATGACAACCCTAACAACAATATGCTAACCAATATAAGAGTCGCAAAGCATGTATTAAAAATAAGTGATTATACTTTGGTAATTTTGGAAGAATGATTCAGGTGCTTTTGTATATTAAAAGTACATTTTGAACGACATTGACATGCACCCACTGCAACGCGCTGGTATTCCCACTAGTATTATTAAATGAATGTATTAGACCAAGCTTTGAGATGATGGTTTGATTAACATCTAGTTTACTTGGTCAGGAGGGAAGTAATCAATTAAGAAGGATGGCTTCATCCTGTTGACCTTCATCCTTCTGAAACACACAGATGAACAACGGGAACTAGACACATATTGACGATACTAAAAAAATTAAAGTAAGTTTCCAGTAGTTGCCTTTCACTCTATAATGGACACACTGGTTTTTTTTTTTTTTTTTTTTGTCTCAGCAAAATGTGCTTATTATGTGAACAGGCACATTCATTGCATATAAGCCTAGCAAAATGTGCACGGTCGGGATCAAAACTTGTTCGGGACAAACTTGGTACTCGTAAAATGGGTTGTTTAGAAAAAAGTATCAATGGTGTTCAGGTTCAAATGGGTCGTTTTAGTAAAAAAGTACATTGGCGTTGGGTGGTTTCAAGCCATTATAAGTTAGATGCTCCCGCGTGAGGCAGTTCTTGCACGCACTCGGTTTCATTTTTTTTTTGTGAGTTACCTTTTGTTTTCTGCTTATGCGTTGTGCCTCAGCACCGTTTTTGCGCCTAGGCGCGCACCGTTTTTGCGCCTCAGCACCGTTTTTTCAAAAAAAAAACCCATTTTTGTGCCTAGGCTACCACAAGGCGCTATAGGTGCGCCTCTCTGCGCCCGAGCGCCTAGGCGTACGCTTTTTGCGCTTTTGACAGCATAGGACAATTGAGTAGTTCAAATTTGTGTCAATAGTTTTATTTAACCTTGCACTTTCACATTTCTGAAATTGCTTCAATTTCTTTTATGCAGTTTATAAAACTCCTACTGTAAAAGAAGACCCTCAATTCAACAGTCAATACTCGTCTAGTCACTACCAAGTATGTACTCCAAACTCAACTTTTAATTTTATTGAAGTTGATAAGTTAATAAAATTGATGACTTTTGGACCATACTTTTCATTAGAACATATTCTTAAGTACATGTTATAATAAAAGGGTTACTTGTGGAAAGTCTAAAAAAAGAATTTTAGTGGTTCAAAAGTTGAAATGTTAATTAAGATTGACACACTTTAACCATCTAAAAGTGCACTTTAGCCAACCCATTAACAACTCACTCCAGGTTATAATTTTCTTTACGAAAAAGGTCTTGATCTGATTTAGATAATATAACAAGAAATAACCAAAACTGTCATAAGTTGTTGGAGGTAAAACATTCTGCAGAAAATCGCATTAGCTAGATTCAACATATTCTAGAGTGCCTCACGTGCTTTATTAAACCAAGGTCTTGAATTGTTGATATTATTCTTTCACGTTACATTTCCACTGATTTCATGTTTTTGTGTCTTAGTTTTATGTGAGATGAAGTAAATTAGGTGTTTACAACTGAAGGAAACATTATATTCATAGGCAAAAGATCAAATACAAATAATCTTAACATACTAAACATACAAATTGAAGGAAAACTCAAAGAGACAAGGTGGCATTTTTGTAATTACCACCAACTATCAAAGTTACTATACAAATGTGAACTCAACCAAAAATACCTAAAAAACACAATTTTTTTAATATTTTGTATAAAAAAATCGCTACATTTTGTTAGCAAAAAAAAAAAAATTTTTTGCTGCTACTAAAAGTAGCGATTTTTTAATAAAAAATAAAATAAAATAATTTGTGTGTTTTTTTTTATTTTTTTTAGGTTTTTTGGGGGTTTAGTTTTTAGTATTTTAGCTTGGGTGGGGGGTGGGGGGGGGTGTTAGGTTTTTGGGGGGTGGGGGGGTTAGGTTTTTTTTAGGTTTTGTTGGGGGGGGGGGTGGAGGGGGGGTTCGGTTTTTTTTAGGTTTTTTAGGTATATTTGTAGAGTAACTTTGATAGTTATTGATAATTACAAAAATGCCACCTTGTCTTTTTGAGTTTTCCTTCAATTTGTATGTTTAGTATGTTAAGATTATTTGTACAAGAACTTTCCCCTATATTCATATACACCTAATCTTGTTAGCAGTTTATAAAAATAATCCTGTTAGAAATCTAACTTTGCGATTTTTTTTAACAGGTAATTGTTAATACCATTGCTTATAAAGCGTTAGCATGAGGATCATTTTACTTGTATGAAGATTGTCAAAGAGGTTGATGAACTCAATGGAATTCGAGTTTTTATTCATACATTTGTGGGTTGTTTTTTTATGTTTGATATTTAGACTTAATTTGACATTGATTATATATATTTTTTTTGTGAATATTTGGAATATGTTTGGATAATGATCAAACTTTTTATTGAAGTGATGATATTATGATTTTTATATTCTATATTTTTATTTTAATTCTATATTGTAAATAAATAATGATAATAATAATAATATACTAAACATATGTTGTGGCACTTGTTAATGTGATTTTTGTGGCAAAATTATGTGCCACTAAAAGTAGTATGAATATTCAACTAAAAATAGTTTTTACCGACATAAAATTTGTGCCACACAAAAAATGCCACCAAAAGCCAATAAAGTGTGATATCAAAAGTAGATGAAGTCAATACGTGACCTATATATTTATACCGACATAAACGATAACAAAATAATATATTTGTATTATTTACCAATAATATTGTTTTTTTATACATAATTTTCTTTTTTAATTTTTATAATTCATAATATTTGTATTATTTTTAATTTTTTTAATGTATATTTGTATTACTTACCAATAATACTGTTTTTTTATAAATAATTTTCTTTTTTTTATAAATAAACAAAGAAATACACAATAAAAAAATGAAGCTTTATATACGGTTAGCGTATAGCAAAAAAAAAATTTAAGCGAAAAAAAAAATTTCTTAACGGTTATATATTTTAAGCGATTTAACGTTGGAACCGGGTGAGAATTTATACCATAAATACATCAAAATAGCAAAAAAATATCTGATGGGTTATATACGCTGCGTATAGCTCTATAAGCAGCGTATATAAACCCTTGTTTTCTTTGCAATGATTGATGATAAGGCTCTGAAATCCATGGTTTATCTACGCTGAGTATAGCTCTATACGCAGCGTATAGGGTTAACCCCATACGCTGCGTATAGACCTATACGCAGCGTAGGTAAACCCTAAGTGTGTAGATAGCCAACCAAGGTGTGCAGATAGTTTGACCCTTTTGACATCTCTTCACAATAGTTGGCCCTTTAGTTAGTTACCAATGTACTTTTTTTATTTGGTTTGGGGCAAATTACGGATTTGATAGTTGATTTTACAGTTTTTTATGAATTCGCCCTCTGCAGCTACAAGGGCTAGTGTTCATTTAGATCCTTAGCGACTTTGCGTTAGCAACATACATAAAGTTAACCAAAGGCCCCTTTTCTTTCTCTGCTGACCAAGTCCTTTCCTCCGAACTCAAAATTACCGTGGGCACCGATCTGAGCCACATCCCCATATGTTACCTAGATTTCATCATGCACCATGTGAACATCAAGGAAAAAAATATAAAGTCAGGGTTTCGAATTTCAAACGAAATCAGGTTGATATAAATAGTCCAAACATCAGCTTGTAATTCAGACCATTTCTGTTTTGGAGCCGCTGGATCTTAGGTCAAAACATGATCATCCACAGCAGTCTCTGACTCTAATCACAACTTATTTATTTATTTTTGAACGGCGTACGGTTAGGATGTTGCTAATCACATTATTTAGACGGGTTGGACTTTTGGTCACCGTGTCGTAGATTACAAAAGCAATTACACCAGTTTCATATGGAATCATCACCTACCGTGTAGCATATATTGGGGAAGTTCATATAACATAAAACCGAAAATTTGACTTTTGAAATATTTTTTAAGATAAAAAGATAACTTTGTGAGTGTAGGGACTATTTCTGAAAGTAAACAGTGTCACGGCCCCCGACCCGGTTTGACCCGTTTCAGGAGCCGCGGGACAGAAAATCCCGTGGTATTTATTTAACAGCGTAAGTTTTCTTCAGGATCTTAGGAGCCGCGGGACAGAAAATCCCGTGGTATTTATTTAACAGCGTAAGTTTTCTTCAGGATCTTTTTAAAACTGCAATTTCCCGATTATTTTATTTCACAACTCGGGATAAATCCCGGTAATTTACAATCATAAGATTTCACGGAGAAATCTTTTATTTTACAAAACATGTTTCTTTATTTTATATTGAGCCACTTCCTTAAGCTTGTAGTGCTTCTCGGCACTTTTCCTGGATCACAACAGATCACCTGAAACATGTTTGAAAAGGGTTTTATCAGCGGGAAATACTGGTGAATCATTCTTTTTAGTAAAACGACCTGTTTGTTATAATTTACAATATTAAGGAAGATTACAATGTTTCAGATATCAACCAACTACCCACAGTATTTGTCACTCGACCGGATCTGTGACTATGGTCATATCACCATTGGCCACCCGTTTGTCCAATGGCAAAGATTATCAAGTAATGTATACAAAACCCCACATACTGGCTGTAATTTGGTGATTACATAAACTTAATCCCTGTAATTATAACCTTGAAAATAAACATGATTTTGAAAGTAATTTGATAAAAAGAGAATGACTCACATTGCAGATTTAATTGAGCAGAGCCTAGCCTACTGATTAGCCTTTTAACCTAAAATTAATAACATGCACACAATTTGGTTAGTAACTTAATACAGCATTTACGATAACTCACGAGATTAAACCTTCACATCGAATAACAAAGTGCGATACTTAAACAACCATTGATTTAACAACGAATGACAAAGCATAAACCCTAATGTGGGCAGCACTTAAACATCAATTGGATAGCTTAATCGATCGGACATTGAATCATAACAGCGATCGAGTTATTACCCTGTATTGCGGCAATGATTTGTGATTCGTGTGTGTTTTGATAGTAATTCTTCGATATCTCAGTGTGTGATTGGAATTTCTACGTCGTTTCAGTACCAGAAATCAAGTCCCAATGTCCACTATTTATAGCCAAATTTTGACCCCCCTCGCGTGACGCGAGTGGTCCTACCCTGGGCTTCGCGTGACGCGAAGGGTCACCTATTTCCATAGGGTAGCCACGTCCCTAACTAGGCTTGCTGAGTTGACGAAATCGTAAAATTCAAAACTGACAACAAGTTATTTAGATAATCGTAACTAGGGTTTACCCCCCTGAGTTTTAGGGGTCCTGATCCTGATTCTGTTGATTCTGAAAATTTTAGGGTTTGTGCAGAATCACTTGGGTGTCTTAATTAGGGTTTCCTATTGGACAAATTAACTTAATAAATATGACTTTTGATAAGAGTTGTTACATCCTCCCCACCTTAATAAAAATCTCGTCCTCGAGATTTACTGGAATAATTGAGGATACTTTCGCTTCATCTCTGATTCCAGCTCCCAAGTGTATTCAGCTCCTCTCTTTGAATCCCATTTTACTTTAACTAGCACTAGTCGTTTGTGCTTAAGAAATTTCACTTTTCTGTCTTCTATCTGAAGAGGTTTCTCAACAAATTTTAACTTTTCGTTTACCTCTATATCTTGGAGAGGTACTACCAAAGATTCGTCTGATAGACATTTCTTGAGGTTGGATACATGAAATACATCATGTACTCCAGCTAACTCCTCTGGTAGTTGTAAGCGATAAGCAACTGGTCCTATACGTTGGATTACTGGAAATGGTCCTACGTATCTTGGACTTAGCTTTCCTTTCTTACCGAATCGGACTACTCCTTTCCAAGGTGAAACTTTCAACAGTACGTTGTCTCCAACTTGAAACTCGAGTGGCTTACGTCGATTGTCGGCATAGCTCTTTTGACGATCTCGAGCTGTCTTCAATCTTTCCTTGATTTGTGTAATCTTGTCTCTTGTCTCTTGCACTATTTCAGGACCTGACAATTGACTTTCTCCTATTTCTGCCCAACAAACTGGAGTTCGGCACTTTCTTCCATACAGTGCCTCGAATGGGGCAGTTTCAATACTTGAATGATAACTATTGTTATAGGAGAATTCAATTAATGATAAGTGATTGTCCCAATTTCCACCAAAATCTATTACACATGCTCGGAGCATGTCTTCTAGAGTTTGGATTGTCCTTTCACTTTGTCCATCTGTCTGTGGATGATATACAGTGCTTAGGTTTAGTCGAGTTCCCATTGCTTCTTGGAAACTAGTCCAGAAATGAGAAGTAAAATGACTATCCCTATCCGAAACAATGGAGAGCGGAACTCCATGTAAGGATACTACTTCATCTACATACAATTTTGCCAATCTTTCCATGCTAAAGGTTTCTTTCATAGGTAGAAAGTGAGCTGATTTGGTTAATCGATCCACAATTACCCAATCGCATCATTACCTTTTCTGGTTTTCGGTAACTTAGTAACAAAATCCATTGTTATGAGTTCCCATTTCTATACAGGCATTTCTAATTGTTGCAGTAGACCTGAAGGTTTCTGATGTTCTGCCTTAACTTGTGAACAAGTAAGACACTTAGAGACATATCTTGCTATATCCTTCTTCATGCCTATCCACCAGAAATTCTTTATTAAATCTTGGTACATTTTATTGTTTCCAGGGTGTATGGTATACCTAGATTTATGGGCTTCTTCTAAAATCTTATTTCTTAATTCTCCCTGCTTAGGTACCCATATTCTGATTTTGTGGAATCTCCAAATTCCATCAGCTCCTTGTTCTAATTCTTTTATTCGTCCCTTCATTCCTTCAGCATCATCCTTGATTGCTGTTTCTTGAACATTTTTCAATTGTTCCATTAAATTTAACTGTAGATTCAACCTAAGAGCACGAACTCGTCGTTGTTTCTCATGGTACTTACGACTTAAAGCATCTGCAACTACATTTGCCTTTCCTTCGTGATACTGAATATCACAGTCGTAGTCACTTAGGATTTCCATCCATCTCCGTTGCCTCATGTTTAACTCTTTTTGCCCAAATATATACCTTAAACTTTTATGATCCGTATAGACAGTAAATTTACTTCCGTACAGATAATGTCTCCAAATCTTAAGGGCAAAAATTATGGCTCCTAATTCTAAGTCATGAGTTGTATAATTCTCTTCGTGCTTTTCAATTGCCTTGAAGCATACGCAATTACCTTCTTGTGTTGCATTAGCACATATCCAAATCCTAGTTTTGAAGCATCACAATATACTTCAAAATCTTCAGTCCCTTCCGGTAATGCTAGGATTGGAGCATTTGTTAACTTTTGCTTTAAAATCCTAAAAGCTTCTTCTTGCTTAGGTCCCCATTCAAACTTAATTGCTTTACAGGTTAGCTTAGTTAATGGTACAGCTATTTTGGAAAAATCCTTAATAAACCGTCTATAATATCCAGCTAAACCTATAAAACTTCTAATTTCCATTGCGGATTGTGGAACCTTCCATTTGGTAATTGCCTCTATCTTAGCAGGATCTACATGAATGCCTTCATGATTCACCATGTGACCTAGGAATTGCACTTCTTGTAACCAAAATTCACACTTTGAGAATTTGGCGTACAGCTTTTCTTTTCTTAACAAAGTTAAGAGTGCATGCAAGTGCTGACAATGTTCATTTTGACTTTTGGAATAAATAAGTATATCATCGATGAAAACAATTACAAATTTATCCAAATACGGTTTACAGATCCTATTCATCATGTCCATGAATGCGGCAGGTGCATTCGTTAATCCGAAGGGCATGGCTGTAAACTCGTAATGACCATACCTAGTTCTGAAAGCAGTTTTAGGTATGTTTTCTTCTTGTACCTTCAATTGATGGTATCCAGAGCGTAAATCAATCTTAGAAAAATACCTAGCTCCTTGAAGTTGATCGAATAGATCATCAATCCTAGGTAATGGGTATCGATTCTTAATTGTAACCTTATTCAATTCTCTATAATCAATACACATTCTCATTGAACCATCCTTTTTCTTTACAAACAACACTGGTGCTCCCCACGGGGATGAACTAGGTTGTATAAAACCTTTACTTAGTAATTCATCTAATTGCTTTTTCAGTTCTAACATTTCGGTAGGTGCTAACCGATAAGGTGCCTTGGCTATCGGTATAGTTCCTGGAATTAAATGAATTCTAAATTCTACTTCCCTATCTGGTGGTAGTCCTGGTAATTCTTCTGGAAATACATCTGGGTATTCTGAGACTACAGGAATCTCCTTAAATTCCTTACCCTTAGTGCTAATGATTACCGAAATCATATACACTATTCCTTGCTTTCGTTCATAACTAGCAACTTTCATTACTGATATGAACTTCATGGGCTTACGTGGTTTATCTCCTGTAATCATAATTACTTCTCCAGTAGGTGTCTGAATTTCTATAGAGTACTTATCACATAGAATTCGAGCATGGTTGGCTACTAACCAATCCATTCCTAATACAACATCAAATTCGACTAATTTCATAGGTAACAGGTTTGCAAAGAATTTATGACCTGAGAGTTCTATATTTCCTTTTTGCAAAACTTTATCTATGCTAACAGAATTTCCGTCTGCCGTTTCGACTGTAAAAATCTGCCTAAGGTTGGTTAAAGGTAAATTAAGAGCTTGGCAGAATGAAGTATTGATAAAACTTTGGTTTGCACCAGAGTCAAATAATACTTTTGCATACACGTTGTGAACTAAGAACGTACCAGCTATCACATTTGGAATAAGTTCGGCTTCTTGAGTAGTTAACTGAAAAGCTCTAACATTCTTCTTGGTAGCTCTGTCGGCTGGCTTGGCTTTGTTGTCTGCTGTTTTGACCAATTTAGGACATTCTGTTTTGAAATGCCCCGCTTCTCCACAGTTATAGCAAATCCTGGTTTTCCTTCTGCAGTCTTCTTCACGATGTCCTATGGCTTTGCAAAAGTTGCAAGTCACATTACACCTTCCATAATGTTTCTTTCTGCAATTCTTGCAGAATGGCAGAGTTGAGGATTGTCCCATTCCTCTTCTCTTGAAGCTGTTATTATTACCCGTACGAAATCCTTGGGTAATTTTCTGAGCCAGTTCCTTTTTCCTGTTATCATCTCTTGTGCGTACCAATTCGTCAGTTAGGGTGTTAGGTAATTCCACTGCATCGTCAATAGTACGAGGTCTCGCAGCTTTAACGATGTTACGGATTTCACTAATTAATAATATAGCGAGAAATGAGTACCGGTTCTGGCGAAGCCAGTGTTGGTACAACTCTAGCATATTCAAAGAATGTCGAGGTATAACTGCGACAATCTACACCCATCATTCTATGATTTAGGAATTTATTCGCCATTTGATCTTTTTCACATTCGGGACAGAATTTTCTTTCTACAAGACTCTTAAATTCTTCCCAGTTCATAGCATACGCCATCATCCTTCCTTTTGCTTGTAACACCGTGTTCCACCATTCTAGCGCCCCTTCCTTAAAAAGATTTGACGCGTACATGACCTGAGCACATTTACTTATTGTAATCATGGCCTCGGTTTTCTCTAACCAACGTAGTGCCGCAGTCGCTCCTTCATTGCCTGCAAATTCAGCGGGTTTGCAAGCAAGAAATTCTTTGTAAGTGCAACCAGGCGTTGCAGCTTTCATTTTCTTAGGGAGCGGAGCCTGCCGTGGATTATTATCGTGATTAGTATGATTACCGCCTCCATTTACGCTATTACTGAAGTTATCTTCAGAAATACGTTTGCTAGGAATGATTTGTTGAGGTTCGATTGGATTTCTAACAGCAGCAACTATTGCTGGAATAGCGTTAGCTATCCCTTGAGCAACGATATTTTCTATATCTTGCCTATTTAAAAATTGATCCTCCGGTTGTTGCTCAGATTGATTAACCTCATTAACTGGTTCGTTATTAGCGTTTTCCATCTGATAATATATAATTTATTAGTATCGATTAAATAACAATTATACACAAAACATACATACAAATTTCAAATACACACATATAGCCAAAACTATTGATTTCTCGGTTTCCATTTTTATATTTAATAGTATGCATCAATACACACCATTATCTTACAAAGTTTTATTTTAGGTTATTTCACAAGATTATATTATTATTGCTATTATACAACCATAATCTCATAAACCCCTTATCCCTCGTTAGTTGATATTTTAATAACGGCGCTCCCTCTCATCATACTTCCAGGAGATCTGTTCTCCTACTTCCCTGATCCTATTTCCTGCATCCACCAGCTCCTCACCAAAGTGGCGGAGTTCAGCTAAATTCTCATTGCTCATGGGTGGATTTGGTATTGGTTCAGGGTCAAATTGAGGAAGAAAGGAATAAGGACTGTTGAGCAAGTTTTGGAACTGCCAATCATTCGTCCACCACTCGTCCATTCCTAGAGGTTGGGTGTGGATTATAGGTTCTGGGATTGCTGGTTCCAAATTTATTGGTAGTTGTGTTTCAATAGGATGAGTAAAAACATTTGTATTGACACGCTTAATAGTATCACAGCTTGCCAATATAAAATCTACCTCTTCCTGCAATGTCATTTCCTGGTTTTGCTTAGAGCTTTCTCCAATTTCTACCTGAGTTTGCCAATATAAAATCTACCCAATCAAACTGTAATCCCATCTGCCTAGACTCTTCCCCGACTTCAATCCCCTTCCCTTTATCTAAAGGATTTTCTATTTTAGGCATCTTTCTAGTGGCGGGTTTTCTCCTACGCACACGCCTCCATCCCACGAATCTTCTCTTTTTCTTGGGCTTGGGTTTTTCCGGAGGTGGATCATTGAATTCAATAGGTTCTTCTATATCTGGTATATACCTATTGAAATCTCTGGATACCCCTATTTTTACCGGATAGTTCTGAAGGGCGTCAGACAAGTCACTCATGCTGTTATGCAAAATACACACAAATACTAAGTAAAAAATTTTATAACGAAATTTCATAGATAACCTTTAAATATTATTTCAGATTGGGTAACTACAAAACAACTGAAATTTAAAACACACTAGGTTTTATCGTAAATTTATTTATTTACTGGAAAAGGTTTCTGGATTTTAAGTCAAATTATTTTAAAGATTTGTATTAACTGCTACAGTGGCTAGCATATAGAGATCTGCCCATTTCTCATCTAACTTGTCTACCCAAGGTTATTTACTGGTAAATTCCTGTTTAATCTTCTTTTCTCGAAATTTCTTTATTTTCTCCTGACTTTTCTTAAAAATCAAACTTCTTTTATTAGGAGAAAGTGGTTCCTCATATTGTGCCTTTCGCACAAATATTCCTTCTTCAGGAATTACAGAGTGATTTGAGGATTTGGTTTGGGATGAACTTCCCTTCTCATTGGATGACCTATCTAATTTAAGATAGATGTTTAACAACTTTTGCTTACCCATACTGTACAAAAATATTCAAATAAGAAAACACATAGTCACAAAATGGCAATCAGTAAAATTAAGTATTTTCTAAATACTTAATTGGCTTAAATCAGTGGCTCTGATACCACCTTTTTCTGTCACGGCCCCCGACCCGGTTTGACCCGTTTCAGGAGCCGTGGGACAGAAAATCCCGTGGTATTTATTTAACAGCGGAAGTTTTCTTCAGGATCTTTTTAAAACTGCAATTTCCCGATTATTTTATTTCACAACTCGGGATAAATCCCGGTAATTTACAATCATAAGATTTCACGGAGAAATCTTTTATTTTACAAAACATGTTTCTTTATTTTATATTGAGCCACTTCCTTAAGCTTGTAGTGCTTCTCGGCACTTTTCCTGGATCACAACAGATCACCTGAAACATGTTTGAAAAATGTTTTGTCAGCGGGAAATACTGGTGAATCATTCTTTTTAGTAAAACGACATGTTTGTTATAATTTACAGTATTAAGGAAGATTACAATGTTTCAGATATCAACCAACTACCCACAGTATTTGTCACTCGACCGGATCTGTGACTATGGTCATATCACCATTGGCCACCGGTTTGTCCAATGGCAAAGATTATCAAGTAATGTATACAAAACCCCACATACTGGCTGTAATTTGGTGATTACATAAACTTAATCCCTGTAATTATAACCTTGAAAATAAACATGATTTTGAAAGTAATTTGATAAAAAGAGAATGACTCACATTGCAGATTTAATTGAGCAGAGCCTAGCCTACTGATTAGCCTTTTAACCTAAAATTAATAACATGCACACAATTCGGTAAGTAACTTAATACAGCATTTACGATAACTCACGAGATTAAACCTTCACATCGAATGACAAAGTGCGATACTTAAACATCCATTGATTTAACAACGAATGACAAAGCATAAACCCTAATGTGGGCAGCACTTAAACATCCATTGGATAGCTTAATCGATCGGACATTGAATCGTAACAGCGATCGAGTTATTACCCTGTATTGCGGCAACGATTTGTGATTCGTGTGTGTTTTGATAGTAATTCTACGGTATCTCAGTGTGTGATTGGAATTTCTACGTCGTTTCAGTACCAGAAATCAAGTCCCAATGTCCACTATTTATAGCCAAATTTTAACCCCCCTCGCGTGACGCGAGGGGTCCTACCCTGGGCTTCGCGTGACGCGAAGGGTCACCTATTTCCATAGGGTAGCCACGTCCCTAACTAGGCTTGCCGAGTTGACGAAATCGTAAAATTCAAAACTGACAACAAGTTATTTAGATAATCGTAACTAGGGTTTACCCCCTGAGTTTTAGGGGCCCTGGTCCTGATTCTGAAAATTTTAGGGTTTGTGCAGAATCACTTGGGTGTCTTAATTAGGGTTTCCTATTGGACAAATTAACTTAATAAATATGACTTTTGATAAGAGTTGTTACAAACAGTGTCATTGATTCCGTTAAAATTGTAATAAGAATGAATTTGTATTATGAAACAAATGACATGGACTAAAAGCGTAATTTACTCATTAGAATTTTATACTAAAAATATATCTATATTTATACTATATAATAAAAGAAAATGATGAGAGACATTTGTCCCAATTATAAGTCATTTACATTTTGGTTTTTTCGCATCTCTCTCTCCTACTTAATTATGAATTACTATTATTTAATTATTGATATTTGTTATATTTTTATTAACAAGTGAATTTAATATGAAACTAATAATAAAATCTCTAAATATAGTTATTTTGTTGATTAAAAACTTGTATTTAAATCTCTCAATATCACCAAATTCAAACTTATGTTTGTTAAAATATTATAAAAATGAAAGAATAATGAAACTAATTGTTTTTCTCTGGGTTATCTCTTAAAATTTTTAGTGGTTAGATGGTTTGAATGATAAAATATGTCATTTAATAAAAATATAGGTGGCATTACAACATCCGGATTTTAGCCCTTAATTTTTAATATGTATCAATATTTCTATATATATGTAAGGCCATGAGGGGTACTCTAACATTTGGTGTGTTAAGAGGTATTAAATGGGTTATTTGTTAATATGTTAACCGGATGTTAAGATATTCAATTAACTATTCTTTTATTTTTTTAAAACAAAAACCACTAAAAATAGGGTTAGATAAAGTTAGTGGGATTAAACCATTTCCTTAAAGTAAGACATAGTGAAATGGGGGGAAAATAGGTTATATGATACTTAGGTGAAGTTAAGGAGGGTTAATGTATACCCTAATGCTTAATTGTAATTTATTTAAATTAACATTAATCTGCTACAGAAAAAAGTTAATACATTGTATAAAAAAATGTTTTAAAAATTAACGTAACATAATTTATAAATGCCAGACCAAATTTCATTTCTATATATTTCTAATAGTAATTTACTTTAATTAACATTAATCAGCTACAAAAAAAGTTAATACATAGTTGAAAAAAATGTTTTAAAAGTTAATGTAACATGATTTATAAATGCCACACCAAATTTCATTTTTGTAAAGCTATATCTTGACAACCATATATGTTAATAGATAACAATGTATTTTATTCAACCCGTGAAATACACAAGTTTTTTTAATACATAATTTCATTTTTTTTAATACTAGGTATATAACATTACATTTTTTATAATTTTTTCAACCCACACGGGATTCTAACCTAGTGAGCTATATAGCGAAACACACAGTCAAATATGTTATTTCAATCATCCAAAAATAAACTAGTGTCGTCTAAATCAGATTAAAATAAAAAAAAAAACTCAAGATTCTAAAGTACCAAAAAAGATATCGTAATCAGAATCCCAAATCGGGCTAGCGAGATCAGACACACCATCCATAAAGAAACACATAGTCAAATATGTTATCTCAATCATCCAAAAATAGACTTGTGTCCGCTAAATCAGATTGAAATAAAAAAATGCAAGATTTGATTCTAAAGTAACAAAAAAGATCTCGTAATCATAATCTCAAATCGGGCTAGCGAGATCAGACACACCATCCATGAATTAAGCAGCATCATCGTCATCAAACTACATGCTGAGCAAGTCTTGTTGCTCCATATCTTCTTCCAAACTTCTCCACTCAAGTTCACGTTTAGGGTCTACATTGCTCCAATCTTCTTAATCGAGAATAATTTCCAACAAAATCACAGGTACCGAATGAGCAATTTCTTTGTTTGGAGTTCATGAATTGACGAGCATGGTTGACTACAATTCACCCGTTGATCTAAAGGGCAAACAAGCTTAGTTTGTTCTCTCCCTTTATTTATATTTGACTTATCAAACTGGTCAAGAAAATTTGAGTGGTGGGAACTCGTGTCACAAATGTAAAGGCGACATCCTTTATTCAAGAGAAAAACAAAGTAGAAGTACAACATTGTGTGGGCTTCTTTTGGAACGGATGTTGTTGATAAAGAAGAACTCATCCATTTTGCCCCTTTTGTGTTTGGATTTCCCTGTAGATGATGAAGACAATGATATTTAGGGTTTTGTTATTTAATTTTGGGCTAAAAGGGTAAAGGGATTTAAAAAGGATATCATATATGCCATGTCATTACTCAGTCAGCGTCCACGTTATTAAAAAACAAACAATATTAGAGTTTTTTAAACATTTTAACCAACATAATACCTTTTAAGTAAAAAATATATGTTTTTAACTAATAATTAAATTCATATTGAATTCATTTGTTTAATGATATAATAACTATTTTTGATTAAAAAAATAAGCATCCATAATTAATTAAGAGAGAGAGAGAGAGAGAGGCAAATAAACAAAAAGAAGAGTAGTTGAATGACACATCTCCCCCATGGTCTTCTTTTATTATATAAGTGGAGAGTTCAAATGAAAAGAATTAAAAATTAAGAATAAAAAAAATAAAGGATACAAAGGTAATTTGAACAAATCATTTATTAATAAGACTATTATTTATTTTTGTTATTCAAATTAATGAACTCTAATCATTTAATAAGCCTATCTTATAAAATAGTTGTGCACCTTACACAATAAAAATAATCATGCACATGATCTTACATTTTCAACGTTTCCTACACCATTAAAACAATATTTTGGTGTAGGATACAGAATGTGTAGGACTCAAACACTTTTAAATAATTTTGCGACTCATAATAAAATATGTGTAGGACACAAAATTTTTAAATAATTTTGTCACTTCTAATAAAATTTGTTTATGAACCAATACATTAATGATGGTGAAGGAGAAATTTATGGTTGCATTAATAAGAATTGAGTAACTCTTTAAAATATTTATTAATATTCTACATCAAAATGTCTATACTACCCTTAGTAATTAAAGCATTATTAAAAGTTGACGAAAATGATACCTTGATTCACAACCATTGATCAAAAAAATATATGGTCTAGATTAATTCATTTTTTCTTCTTTTAAGAAGATTCTTCTCAAATGAACCTCCCCCTATTATATAAAATAGATATAGATGACAAAAAAGTAAAAAGAAAAATGAAATGTTTATAGGTATGATTCGGGTAGATGTAGAGGCGGCTCACACATTTTTTAGACCAAAAGCGAAGTAAAATTTTACACCCTTAGTGAAGTAGGTCAAACAAAACAATAGATAATAATGACAAAATATTAAGAAATAGATAAAACATTTAAATATGCGAAGAGTACTTTAATGTGGTATATATTCTCATCCATCAAGGATAACGTTTCAACCCTTAATTGATGATCTAATATTAAAATGGAACATTTGAATATTAAAACACACAATTTAACCACAATTTCACATATGACAATAGCATATATAGTAAGAATACTACTTAGTTTCTATAATCCTTGTAAAAAAGGAAAACAATTTATATGCAATAACCTTTATAGGACACTTAATCATTATGGTTTTATTATAACACAACGTAATAGGACACTTGATGTTTGAGTCGTAAAACATAAGTTTTATAGGACGTTTATTCGCTAGAGTTTTATAATAACACTAGGTTATTGACCCGCTTAATCATGGCCGGTGAGTGGTGGTGGTGGTGGTGATGAGAGGTGGTAGTGAGTGGTGGTGGTGGTGGCCGGTGAGTGGTGGTGGTGAGTGGTGAGTGGTGGTGGTGAGTAGTGGTGGTGGTGAGTAGTAGTGCTGGCCGGTGAGTGGTGGTGGTGGTGCTGCTGGTGAGAGGTGGTGGTGCTGGTGGTGGTGGTGAGAGGTGGTGGTGAGAGGTGGTGGTTGTGGCCGGTGAGTGGTGGTGGTGAGTAGTGGTGGTGGGGGTGGTGGTGGCCGGTGAGTGGTGGTGGTGAGTGGTGGTGGTGGTGATTAGTGGTGGTGGCCGGTGCGTGGTGGCGTGTGGTGGTGGTGATGAGTAGTGGTGGTGGCGGGTGGTGGTGGTGAATAGTGGTGGTGGCTGGTGGTGGTGAATAGTGGTGGTGGCTGGTGGTGGTGGTGATGGTGATGGTGGTGAGAGGTGGTGGTGGTGGTGGCCGACGGTGGTGTGGCCGGTGTTGATGGCCGGCAGTTGTGGTGGCCGACGGTGGTGGTGAGAGGTGGTGGTGGTGGCCGGTGGTGGTGGTGGTCGGCGGTGGTGGTGGCCAGTGAGTGGTGGTGTTGGCCGGTTTCGAAAAATAAATAATAAACGAGCTGAGCCCGAGCTTGAAAAACTACTCACGAGCCGAGCTCGAGCTTTAGAAATAAATATTGAAACTAGCCGAGCTCGAGCTCTCTGCAAATTAAAAGACACGAGTTCATGCTTGACTCGACTCGTTAACACCCCTAGTTACATTGATGATGTTTAGCAGCCACTACAAAAAAGTCCAATTAGTGGCACACACTTCTAGTGGCAAATCAAGAACCGCCCAATTTTATAAGAATAACGCTCAAAAAAGCATATATTTCTAGGCGTTTTAGATTATGGCCAAAAAAGACATCTTTCTGGGCGTATTAGCTGTCCCGCCTGGAACCCTTTGTTTTTTCTCCACTAAACTACCAAAGTTTCCAGCTAACAGTTTCAAATCTAGGGATGGCAAAATACCCGATCCCGACGGATATACCTGAAACCCGACACAAATAGGACGAGTATACATGATATCCGACGGGTATTGGGTCGGGTATGGGATTAGATTTAAAATTATTCGTGGGTATGGGTCGGGTATGGGATTAGGTGATACCCTACCCGATTAACCGAAACCACATACCCGTTTACCCGCACTATATACCTGATCATATACTCGGATTTTTTAATTTATATTTTTATTTTTCATTAACCGTTGTCTATTAGTATTTTTATTTTTGTATGTTCATTATGTGAAAAAATATATTTTCTTTTAGTATATGTATTTGATAATATTATTTATATTTTGTATGTAGTAAAGTATGTACTTATAAGTGTATAAGTACTATAAAGTTATTATTAATTTATGTAGGTCCGGCTAGGGGAGGATCTAGTCGCCTAATCCTTGTGTACAAACCAACCCGGTTGTGCGGAATCCAACCGGGAAAGCAAACCGAGATAGAACACGCAAATAATCAACACACAAGATTCACCGATTAACACCTCTGTATTAATACGTATGAAAGGTTCAGTTACAAAGCAATGTTTACAAATGTATTTTGCAAACTCTCTCTAATCTCTCGTGTGTGTATTCTTTTGTCTCTGTGTTCATATGTGAAACAGAAGGATAACCCACTATATATACTCACAGATACACGAGACATGACGAAACAAACTAAAGACTCGACGAATCAACATGACCATCGACGAAATAGAACAAGGGTGACGAAACAGCATCTATGTCGATGAAACAAGTGTGTTTCCTCGACTTCCAATCAGTTTCGTCGATGTGGGCTTTGACCCAAACATTTTAAGGCCCAAACTCCTTTTCATACCATGCACGTAGAATTCAAACTGTTTCATATTTGTGAAGCTTAGTCAAAGTCTTGACATCATCATGACATCATCATGATGATGTCATGATGATGTGTCAAGCGGGAAACGTTCTCGGCTCTCCGTGCTTCGCGTGTCGAACTCTGGGGCGCACGACGGAGGAATGTCGTGACGTCGGGCTTGAGCCGAACCTAACCGGGTCGAACCGAACCGAGTCGAACCGAGTCGAGTCGCGTCCACATACATGTATCAACAAACTCCCCCTTGGACGCTACTCGTGAGGTTCATCTTCCATGTCTTCCATGTCGGAGGATCTTCAAAGTCTTCACGTCTTCAAAGCAGAAAGTGTATCAACAAACTCCCCGTTTCATGTAGGAAGTGTGTTGACAAACTCCCCCTTAACATAAGCTCCCCCTTGAGTTATGCCCGTGAACGATTTGATCTTCAGTACTTGAGATCCTTGTGGTGTTGATGATGGTCAGCGGCAACTCGATCATCTTCATCATTTGAGTGCCTTCACGTCGTGTCTTCATTCCAAAGCTTGTCATCGACCATGTTCTCCTTGCCTTTAGAATCTGCACATGCAAGAAATCTAAACGCGTAATGAGAACAACTGCTTGGAATATAGTAACATAAACAAATGACACACACATGACCATTTCTCAATCAAACACCGTCCGACAGTTTGAAAGTTTAAAAAATTTATCAATTTTAGTTTTTCACTTTCAAAACTTGCAAATTCTGACCATTTATGAAGATTTAGTCACTTTGGTTTTCAATCAGGTTTCAGGTAACGAAGACTCGAGCTCCAACATCGTACGATCGAAAATAAAATAGAAATAAAATCTTTTTGGCTTTTATAAAGTTTATATTAAAACACACCTAAAATCTTTTTGGTATTTTTGAATATATCAAATGTAAAGACTGAAAGCAGTAAATAAATATATACAAAGATGCAGAAACTGAAAGCATTAAATAAATATATACAGACATTCTTTTTGAGAGTTTCGAGGGTAAGAGAATCATATCAGTGTACGGTCATGCCAAAACGCTCTCTTTGTTCAATTAGTTAACATTAAGATAAGCATCCTATAACAATTATCGGTATTGTTGTCCACATAAGCTCAACTTATCAGATGTAATCATGGCGAGGGGATACGTTAAGGTATGATTTATACTTACCGACCGGTGTTCATCCACATCACGACACATTCCCGTATCAAGGTATGCACGAGGGTTCATCTTACCGGTGAGTATACCGATTATCATCTGTTTGACCGTATAAGATGTGAGATTCTCACTTATTTTGATTTGAAAACAAGCCCTATGTGATAGAATTACTTATTGAGGAGGAACTTGATTTTCAGATGCATGAGGGCACAGGAGCAAGTCCGTGAACAGGTCAGTACTTTCGTACAGCAGAGAGACGAACTTGACTCCCGGATGAATGTGATATATTATCACTTATTTGTTTGGACATGTGATTGTTGATCACTTATTGAGGTCGAATGCAATATGTACACGTATGTATGGTATCATGGAAGATCTAGACTTGCGTCCCCGTTATTTTTCGGAAAAAGATACAAACATGATACCCAGATGATAAGCAGCATAAAGACCGAATATCTCAGAACCTCGGCAATCTCTCAAACGAAATTTCGGTACTAAGACCATTTGCCAATGAATGGTTCCCACCTGGTCTTCAGTCGATTTAAGTTTATATCACCCTGCACACTTTAAAATGATTGTGAGCCTACCGATACATCTTATATAGAGTTGCTTATCGTTTTTCAGTTTAGGGTTTAAAGAGGTTTAGACAGACCACTGATGTACTATCATTTTCTCTTTTGCTCGCCAGGAAACTCATTTTTGCTTTTCTAATGTTTTTGTGTTTTTGAAATTTTTCGATGTTTTTGGATTTTCAAATTTTGGATTTACTCCCCCTAAAATCAATAAACTAAGACAAATTTAAAACACAAAGATATTTACAAAAATGATTTTCCGATGTTGGTTTTACTCTTGTTTTACCTCAATGCCGTTTACCAAAATTAAGTTTTAATCAGAAAAGATTTCTAAAATTTTGGAAAAATGAGTTGGCACGTCGGTAAGCGGTGCGGACCATGACAACATTGACGAGTTTCATAGTGAAACAATCACGTGTGAGGTGATATTCGAGTTCAACGTGTCTGGTCAAGGAGTGCTGTACGAGATGATAATAATTCATAAAGCAGCTTAAATATCGACAAGTATAGGAGAGATTAGAAATTTAAAAACCGTATCCTGCAACTGCTTCGTGCATTGCCAGGAATCTGAGTGCTCTCCCAAACTGGATATCCACCCGGTGTGGATTTCAAAGTCGATTTTGTAGCTACTGAGAAATCTCTTCACAGCAACAAAATCATAGACCTCCGGGTCCGGCTGGTCTTCCACATTGTACCAGCGAAGGCCTTTATCTTTCTCTTGAGAAGTAGTGTGCGGTTGTTCAATCCACGCCAAGGCATCCGCACACCCGGTTGGTTTGTTCAACAAACACATTTTCTTCAATCACACCGTAGAGAAAAGTACCCTACACGTTCATCTTGTGGACTTTGAACTTCTTGTGGAAGAAAAATCCATGAATCTTCAAAAAGCTTCAGACGTGCTACAGGCGCGTACTTTTCTTTGGAGTCTTTCCTGAGGACCCGATCAAAAACCATAACAACCAAACTTTGGCACATACCTCATCATGTCGAATTTTTCAACTTCATTCAACAACATTCTTTCACCATCATTTTTGTCTTCTTTTCTCCTCTCTCCATCGAAGGCAACAACTCCTAGATATAATGATGTTTCGGAGTCTGGTGTCGCCGATCTTGTGCATGGACGCTCCACTATTGTAGGTCCGGCTAGGGGAGGATCTAGTCGCCTAATCCTTGTGTACAAACCAACTCGGTTGTGCGGAATCCAACCGAGATAGCAAACCGAGATAGAACACGCAAATAATCAACACACAAGACTCAACGATTAACACCACTTGTATTAATGCGTATGAAAGGTCCGTTACAAGCACAAGGTTTACAAATCAGTTCTGCAAACTCTCTCTAGTGTGTGTGTGTTCTGTTTTCCTTATCTGTCCTCTCTATCGAAATGAACATAACACACGGGTATTTATACCCAAACAAGCAGATCTGGTCGAAGGATCAGATAGGATGATCGAAGGATCATCTATCGACCAGAAACAGCTCGAAGGATCAACATGTACCACGAAAGATGGGATCTTTCGTGGTCCATCTATCGAATGCTATCTATCGAGCTCATCATCGAAGGATATAAGTGATCCTTCGATGACACATCCTTCGACCTAAACAACTTACAAACATAATGTTGACTGTTTGGCCAAGTCAAACCGGAGGATGGTTGACTTGGTCAAACTTACAAGACTAACAAAGACATCGTTTTACATCGTGACCGAATACAGACAAAGTACAGACATAAGTGCACCAACAAACTCCCCCTTGGCTGTAGCTTTGTCTGGCTGTAGCTTTGTCTCGATCTTCATTCTTGTAAGTTCTCGTGTCTTCAAGTCTTTGACTTCTATTCAAGTCTTCAATGTCGGAGGATCTCCAAAGTCTTCATGTCTTGAAAGCAGAAAGTGTACCAACAAACTCCCCGTTTCATGTAGGAAGTGTGTTGACAAACTCCCCCTTAACATAAGCTCCCCCTTGAGTTATGCTCGTGAAATACTTGTTCTTTATGAAGTGAGATCCTTGTGGTGTTGATGATGGTCAGCGGCAACTCGATCATTTTCATCACTTGAGTGCCTTCACGTCGTGTCTTCATTCCGAAGCTTGTCATCGACCATGTTCTCCTAGCCTTTAGAATCTGCACATGCAAGAAATCTAAACGCGTAATGAGAACAACTGCTTGGAATAGTAAAATAAACAAACAACACACGTGTGACCATTGTTTAAACAAACACCGTCCGACAGTTTGAAAGTTTAAAGTATTTTATCAATTTCAATTTTAACTTTCAACACTTGCAAATTTCGACCGTTTATGAAGATTTAGTCATTTTCGGTTTTCGATCAGGTTTCAGGTAACGAAGACTCGAGTTCCAACATCGTACGATCGAAAATAAAATAGAAATAAAATCTTTTTGGCTTTTATAAAGTTTATATTAAAACACGCCTAAAATCTTTTTGGTATTTTTGAATATTTCAAATGTAAAGACTGAAAGCAGTAAATAAATATATACAGACATTCTTTTTGCGAGTTTCGAGGGTAAGAGAATCATATCAGTGTACGGTCATGCCAAAACGCTATTGTTGTTCTTTTAGTTAACATTAAGATAAGCATCCTATAACAATTATCGATATTGTTGTCCACATAAGCTCAACTTATCAGATGTAATCATGGCGAGGGGATACGTTAAGGTATGATTTATACTTACCGACCGGTGTTCATCCACATCACGACACATTCCCGTATCAAGGTATGCACGAGGGTTCATCTTACCGGTGAGTATACCGATTATCATCTGTTTGACCGTATATAGATGTGAGATTCTCACTTATTTTGAATTGAAAACAAGCCCTATGTGATAGAATCACTTATTGAGGAGGAACTTGATTTTCGATGCATGAGGGCACAGGAGCAAGTCCGTGAACAGGTCAGTACTTTCGTACAGCAGAGAGACGAACTTGACTCCCGGAAAGAATTTGTGATATTTTATCACTTATTTTGTGGGACATGTGATTGTTGATCACTTATTGAGGTCGTATGCAGTATGTACACGTATGTATAGTATCATGGAAGATCTAGACTTGCGTCCCCGTTATTTTTCGGTAAAAGATACAACCATGATACCCAGATGATAAGCAGCATAAAGACCGAATATCTCAGAACCTCGGCAATCTCTCAAACGAAATTTCGGTACTAAGACCATATGCCAATGAATGGTTCCCACCCAGTCTTCAGTCGATTTAAGTTTATATCACCCTGCACACTTTAAAATGATTGTGAGCCTACCGATACATCTTATATAGAGCTACTTATCGTTTTTCATTTAAGGTTTAAAGAGGTTTAGACAGACCACTGATGTACTATCATTTTCTCTTTTTCTCGCCAGGAAACTCATTTTTGTTTTTCTATTGTTTTTGTGTTTTTGAAATTTTTCGATGTTTTTGGATTTTTCAAATATTGGATTTACTCCCCCTAAAATCAATAAACTAAGACGAATTTAAAACACAAAGGTATTTACAAAAATGATTTTCCGATGTGGATTACTCTTGCTTGACCTTAATGCCGTTTACCAATAATAAATAGTCAAATCTTGATTTGTCAAATGCTTTGGTAAAAAGGTCGGCACGTTGGTCATCGGTGTGGACGTAAGCAACATCGATTAGCCTTTTCTCAAAGCAATCACGTATGAAGTGATACTTAATGTCGATGTGCTTAGTCTTTGAATGCTGCACAGGATTTTTAGTGATCTGTAAGGCAGCAGAATTATCAACGTAAATAGGAGTAGTTAGGAATTCAAAACCGTAGTCGCGCATTTGTTGTTGGATCCATAGGACTTGGGAGCAACAACTTGAGGCAGCAATGTATTCAGCTTCGCATGTTGATGTAGCGACGCACGTCTGCTTCTTGCACTGCCATGTGACTAGGCGATTTCCCAAAAACTGACATCCAGCCGTTGTGGATTTGCCGTCGATTTTGCATCCGCCAAAATCAGAATCACTGAATGCGATCAAGTCAAAGTTATTATCCCTAGGGTACCACAGACCGGTGTCAGGGCAACCCTTCAAATAACGAAAAATCCTTTTTACAGCTGAAAGATGTGAGGCCTTCGGGTTGACTTGATATCTGGCAAGCAGGCACGTTGGGTACATTATATCTGGTCTTGATGCTGTGAGGTACATAAGAGATCCGATCATCGCGCGGTAGTATGAGGGGCTCGTAGCTTCACCCTTCAAGTCTGGAGTAATTCCGTGATTTTGTGGCAGTGGGGTACCGATGGGCGTTGCATCAGACATCTGGAACCGGCTCAAGATGTCACCAACATATTTAGTCTGATGGATGAAAATCCCAGACTCAGTTTGTTGTACTTGTAGGCCCAAAAAGAAAGTCATTTCCCCCCATAGCACTCATCTCGAATTTATCCTGCATTACACGCTCGAAATCCCTACACAAAACATCATTAGTAGAACCAAAAATAATATCATCAACGTATACCTGTACCAGTAGAAGATCTCCATCTTGTTCTTTGATGAAAAGAGTACAGTCGATAAGACCTCTGCGAAATCCGTTCTCCAGCAGATAATTGGATAAGGTTGCGTACCAAGCTCGCGGTGCTTGATGTAGACCATATAGAGCTTTGTTGAGCAACCAAACCCGATCGGGATGGATAGGATCTTCAAAACCTGGAGGCTGTTCGACGTACACCTCTTCTTCCACCACACCATGTAAGAATGCACTTTTCACGTCCATCTGGTATACCTTGAAACCTTTGAAAGAGGCATAGGCCAGAAAGATTCGAATTGCTTCTAGACGTGCAACAGGTGCATAGACTTCGTTGTAGTCGATCCCTTCAATCTGACGAAAACCTTGAACGACTAGCCTTGCTTTGTTCCGAATAACAATTCCACGGTCATCCTTTTTGCATTTAAACACCCAACGGGTACCAATCTTCTTGTAACCAGCAGGTTTCTCTACGAGTTTCCAGACACCAAGCTTCTGGAATTGTTGCAGTTCTTCCTGCATTGCTTCAACCCATGAGCTATCTTTCAAAGCATCTTTCCAAGTTCTTGGCTCTTCCTGTGAGACATAACACGCGAAAGACCAATCATTTTGTTGACCAGATTCTCGGATAGTTGCATACAAGCCTGCATTGTTGTTGTTTCGCAACATATTTCTTGTTTGAACGCCACTTTGTACATTCCCGATGATGTTTTGTTGAGGATGGGTATTGTGAATCCTTGTTTCTGGATTATCTTGAACTGGAATATTTGTACCCAGATTGTTGAGATTGAGATCAACAATCAATTCAAGACCCGGAATTGACGAAGAGGATGATGCAGTAGCTTCAGCTGTTCTAGGAACATCCACTGGAGGAGTACCTTCTGAAGTACCATGTACTGCTGTTATTGGAACCTCTTGATCTGCATCTAGAAATTCATCATCCTCTAAAGATTCGTTCAGTTCGGAAGCATCTTGAAAATCCTCATTGTCGAGAGCATTGTTGTTCACTGAAGATGGTTCTTGATTGACAATAATGGGACGAACCAACGGTGAATCTGTTGCATTGTCGCTCTCGAAAAACATCATAGCCGCAGCATTTTCTTCAACTGCTTCAACATTGATCGAATTGAAAAAGTCATCGTACTCAAACATCCAAGGCTGACCAGGATTTCTGACTGGCAAAGTGTGCCTTTGTACTCTGACTTCAGACCATTCCTCGACCCTTTTAGTCTCTAGATTCCAGACTCTTAAGTTCGGGGTGGAATACCCAAGAAAGTATCCCTCAATTGCTCTTGCCCCAAACTTTCCATTAGGATCGATTATTGTGCAGGGAGCTCCAAACGGTTCGAGATATGACAAGTCTGGTTTCCGTTTGTTGATAAGCTCAAAGCAGGTCTTGTTGTGCCTTTTGACTGTAAGGACTCGGTTCAACGTGTAGCATGCAGAGGACACAGCTTCAGTCCAGAATGGAATGGGCAGCTGCGACTCTACCAACATAGTCCTAGCAGTCTCGATCAATGTGCGGTTTTTACGTTCAGCGACGCCATTCTGTTGAGGAGTGTAGGCTGCACTAAATTCGTGAAGAATACCTTTTGAAGTGCAAAACTCCGCCATGGCATGATTTTTGAATTCAGTACCATTGTCGCTACGTATCCGCCTAACCTTCAAGTTGTACAGATTCTCAATCTGAATGATCAAATTTTTGATAATACCGAAGGTTTCACTCTTGAGTGCCATGAACGCCACCCAAGAAAATCTTGAATAATCATCAGTTATCACGAGGCAATATTGATCATTCCTAATGCTTTTGTGCTTGACAGGACCGAACAAATCCATGTGCAAACGTTCAAGAGGAACAGCCACCGTGTTGACTTTCTTTGTAGGGTGTCGCTTCTTCGTTTGTTTTCCTTTCTGGCACGAGACACAGACGTCTTGAAGATGGAAGTTTTTAAGGGGAACACCATTCACCAATTCATTTGACACCAAATGATTCATTTTGCGTAAGTGAATGTGACCCATTCGTCTGTGCCAAGAGATTGTGTCTTTTTCTGTGGCTTTGGAAACGAAACAAGTTGCTTGTGCAGACGTCGTGATAGCTTGGCTCATATCAAGGACATACAGATCATTTATCCTTGGAGCCGACAAGAGAATCCATTCTTTTGGGATTTTGAAGCCGGGTTTCAGCACATAACATCCATTAGCATCAAAGTGTACTGAGAACTGCTTATCACAAATTTGAGAAACACTAAGAAGATTGTGATCCAGTTGTTGTACGAAGTTGATCTTATCAAAGCTAACAACCCCGTTGGAAATCATTCCTTCACCCGTAATATATCCGCCTTTATCTCCAGCAAAAGCAACATAACCTCCTCTAATAGATTTAACGTCGTAGAGAAGCTTCATGTCGCCTGTCATGTGCCTGGATGCCCCACTATCAACAATCCAATGACTACTGATAGTTCCTCCTGGAACACCCTGCACATGAACTCACATAATTAGTTGGAGATGGGGACCCAAGCCATTGTGGTCTTGGGTCTTCCATTTTCATCAATAACAATAACCTCTATTCTTTGATGATTTGAAAATTGTGATGGTCCCCCTGATTCTTTAACCGTTTTTGGTTTCCAGGTCTGTTTTGTTATACCAGTGTTATTCTTTAAAATTTTGACTTCATGGTTGTCAGAAGTTTTTGAATTTTCTGGTTTGACAGAAACAGATGATTTGTTAACCACATCAGTTTTAATTGCTTTTTCAATTTTCTTGACCTGTTGGCGTTTCTGTTTCTTTTCCCTTTCTTTTACAAGGCGGGGATCTTGTTTTGATGAAACAGATCGCTTGCGGTCAATGTGGTCACGGGGAACATCAACTATGCCTTTTTGTTTATGAAGATACGGGCAATTTCGAACGATATGCCCGATTGTTCCACATTCAAAACATGATCTTCGTTCAACAAACCCCGAAGTATCATGTGGTCGTCTTGCCGATGATGAACTTTGTGATCCCGAGGTACTAGGTTTTGAACTACTTGGTTCATTCCTTTTCATCACAGTTGTTTTCTGGACAAAATCTAAGTTAGATTGATTTGCAAACTTTTCAATTTTGTCCGTTCCCTTCGATTTCACAAAGTTCACATTCTTCTTCTTCTTCTGATTCGGATTCTTTTGACTTTGAGTCGGTGCCTTACCTTTGGGTTTGGTATGATTTTGCTGGGTTTGCACTGTTGGTAATTTCTTATTCCCAAATTGTTTTCTGACTTCAGCCTTTGGGATAGGAGGACACTGTGTGACTGTAACATGTGATCCTGTCTTTCCCAAAAACTTACTTGTTGAATTTTCAAAGACTTTACTTATTAAAGATTGATTAACATTCTTAATAGGAAAATCTTTGTCTGAGTAAATTTTATCATCACCAACAAGAGTGTACAGCAAATCCACACTCTCCGACTCTTTTGTTGATGTGGACTCGGTTGGAACAGTCTTAGCAGGTTTTGTGGGAGGATCACATAGGATATGATTCTCAAGAGGTATGTCCTCTTCTTTGATTACTGCATCAGACTTTTCCGAATCAGTATCATCAGACTCATCATCAGAAGAATCAGCATCCTCAACCACAACTGGAGGATCCTGATTCTGTTCAGCAGTTACAAATGTATCTGCTGACACATCTGAATCTGACGATACTTCTTTCTTGTATCCGAGCCCTGCTGCGAATTCCTCAACATCCAAAGGAACAGATGGTTCAAAATGAGTTCTATACTCCTCATCAGGCAAAGCATCAAAATTGTTTCTCACGGGTGGTGGACATTTCTTGTAACCTATGCATGTGACATCCCGTTTCTCTTTCTGGACATCAATGATGTGATCCAACACATAGCTAGAACTCAAATAACTGTCTAACTTGAGTCGGATCGCCTCACTTTCTGTTTTAACACAAGCCATTTCTTTTTGCATAACCTCAAGACGAGTTATATAAAGGTTAATGTCAGTTTGTTTTCTGGAAACCATTTTTGTCAGTTCTGTTTTATCTTTCTTTAACGTTTCAATCATTGACTTAAATTCCTTTTCATGGTTTTCATAAAACATATTGGCTTCAGTGCACTTTGAAAGATCAACGGTCAATTTCTGATTGTGGATGAATGTCACATCATATTTCTCTTGCAAAGCCTCGTGTTTGCTTTGCAATTCACACCACCTATCATTCATAGAAACATGTTTGTCTTGCAAGTCAAACAAACTAGCTTGTAAAGCATCATGTTTGCCTTGCAACTCAGACATGCTTGCCTCTAAATCAGCACATTTAACACGCAAACTATCACAGTTATCACAGCTAACAGAAGTGGGTTCATCGACACATACCTGACTTGATGAACTGTCGACATTCGCCATAAAGGCTGAATGGAGAGAAGACAAAGAATAAGCAGCTTGATCCACCAAAATAGATCTTCTTTGAATTCCTGCTGCAGTTTCTTCCAAGAGTTCATCAATATCTGCATCGATTAACGCATTTGATGTCTCATCCACATGATCATCACCTGAGCTCGAGGATTCTTCATCCGAACTTCTGCTGTAACCAGAAGAGTCTTCATCCTCAGAAGAGTCACCACCATTGGCGGAAGATTCTCCACCACTGGTGTGATTAAGATCCTTGACAATCTCAGCAAAACACGCCGTTCCATCCGGAGCATCATTTCCCAACTGTAGTGACCAGTCACAACCTTCATCTACTTGGACCACAAGTGCCTGGTTGGCATTTGATGGTCCTGCTTGACTTTGGTTGTTGACAGGTACCAGCGTACGAACATTGTTCCTGTTCTGGTTCTGCTGGTTGCCTTGGTTTCTGAAAGGATTCTGGTTTCCATGCTGAGCTGGTCTTGTGCATTCCCTTTTGAAATGACCCCGTTCACCACAGTTAAAGCACTTTACAGCTTGCTTGTCGAACCCATACTTGGTGTCTTTCTTGCTTTCCAAGCTGGTTCTTCCAGTTCTTTCCATGAAATCTTTTGCTCTCCTTACAGCACTGGCGAAAGCCCATTTGATGTCCATCAAATCCATCTCATCCTTATCAATCTGCTGATAGTCTTCTTGTGTCAGATTAATGTTCCCAATCTGACCTTCCACTAATCCACAGTATGCGCTCACCACAGTGTTTAGCAGCTCCATGTGTTCCTTTGCTACTTCCACACTGACTTTAGAAAAGCTTGAGGTGTCGAGCCGTACTGTATTTGGCTTTGATTGTTGACCAGCAGATGATGTGCTTCCATAACACGCTTGCTGTTGAGGAGGAAGTGGATTCCCGAACATATCAGTTGCTCTGATTTGCTGTTGCTGTTGTGGTGCTGGTTGAGGAGCTGGATTAAGCGGATTTCCAAACATATCTGTTGTTGGAGGAGGAGTGCCATACAAGCTCGTGCTAGACACAAATGCTGTTTGAATTGGAGCGTGTGAAGAAGGTTTTGTAGAAGTGCTAGAAGTTCCATAATAAATTTCAGGATTTTGTGGCACTGCAACTCTTTTTTCCTTGAGAGTTTCTTCCTGATTCTTGTTTACCAGGAGTTGAGCAAAATCACTGAAGCTTGTTGTATCCAAAGTGCCATTGTACTTCATGATTTCTAAGAAATTACTCCATTGAGGTGGCAGTGCATCTGCAAACTTCTTCACTATCTCTGCTGAAGTTGTTACAACCCCAGTATTTGCCAATTCAGTCAGCAAATGAGTAAATCGACTTGTCAAATCTCCTAGAGATTCATTCTGCATACAAACAAAACCATCAAACTCTTTCTTTAGCAGATCTTTTCTTAATTGACGTGTTGCTTCATTTCCTATGCCCCTTATCTTCAATGCGTCCCACAACTTCTTCGTTGTCTTGAAACTGACAAATTGATGATAAATGTCTTTGCTTAACGCCTGAGTAAGAATGGCATATGCTTTCTTTTCTAAGTCATAGACCTTCTTCTGATCTTCCGTAAGATCAGCAAACGTAGCAGCAGATGAAGCGGCAACCTCTATCGTTTGATCAAAATCTGTGATGAAGCGCAACCACAGTTCTGTATTTTGACCAAGGACATATGTATGAAATCTGTCAAACCATCCCGGATATTCACTTAAATGCATCAACTTTGGAGGCCTATTCAAACTTCCTGTTTCACTTTCGCTTAGCAAAATGCTTTGAACACTTGGAGCTTGATTTGATACAAATGCCCATTGACCGGTAGATGTAGCATTAGCTTGCGAACCCGAATCCGGAGCTGGAGTACCAAAATACATCTCTGCATTTACCGGAACACCCCACATCGAATTCATTTTGATCAGCCGAAGGATACCTGTTCGAAAGACTTGAACAACACAAACTGTTAAAACACAAACAGACTAAGGATCGAAAGATCAACACCTGTTCGAAAGATCAACAGGGTTCGAAAGATCACTGTTGAGTTTCGAACAATGTTTTCGAAAGATTCCCCAACGAAGGATCCTTATCCTTCGAAAACGTACTGTAGACCGAAAGATGAACACTGTTGAGTGTCGAACAATGACTTCGAAAGACTCCCCAGTCGAAAGATCCTAGTCTTTCGAGAAAGAGCAGTAGACCGAAAGATAAGTCTCACACTTCGAAGGATGCTCGAACGATGACTATCTGTCGAACCTCCTTTGGTCGAAAGATGATATCCTTCGATCTTACTGACACGGTTGACAAATGTGACAGGTTGGTGAAAAGTTGACGGGTTGGTGAGAACTTTCTGCAGAAAGTATGTTCAGACCATATCTTCAGGTCTGAATATGCAGGTTTCACCAAAACAGGTAATGATTCCAATATTTTAATCAAAATACAACTTCCAACACACAAACACTTTCAATATTCAAATTTCAAGGATTAAACAAGTTAATATAATGATGAACACTTGAATATGTCAAGAACACAGCTCAAAAATCTGAGTTTTCCGAAAAACCAACAAATTTTCGGAACACAATATATGCTAAAATGTTTAACAAAAACCCAAGACTAACATGAAAACATGAAAAATAACAAGGTTTTAGGTCAAACACAAGGCAACATAACAAGATTAAATCCGATTTTAAGATGTTTTACCAGAAAATATGAACTTCAAAAATCTGAAACACACCCAAAAACACTCGGTTTTAACAAGGAGAAGAGCCAAGGCTCTGATACCACTTGTAGGTCCGGCTAGGGGAGGATCTAGTCGCCTAATCCTTGTGTACAAACCAACTCGGTTGTGCGGAATCCAACCGAGATAGCAAACCGAGATAGAACACGCAAATAATCAACACACAAGACTCAACGATTAACACCACTTGTATTAATGCGTATGAAAGGTCCGTTACAAGCACAAGGTTTACAAATCAGTTCTGCAAACTCTCTCTAGTGTGTGTGTGTTCTGTTTTCCTTATCTGTCCTCTCTATCGAAATGAACATAACACACGGGTATTTATACCCAAACAAGCAGATCTGGTCGAAGGATCAGATAGGATGATCGAAGGATCATCTATCGACCAGAAACAGCTCGAAGGATCAACATGTACCACGAAAGATGGGATCTTTCGTGGTCCATCTATCGAATGCTATCTATCGAGCTCATCATCGAAGGATATAAGTGATCCTTCGATGACACATCCTTCGACCTAAACAACTTACAAACATAATGTTGACTGTTTGGCCAAGTCAAACCGGAGGATGGTTGACTTGGTCAAACTTACAAGACTAACAAAGACATCGTTTTACATCGTGACCGAATACAGACAAAGTACAGACATAAGTGCACCAACAACTATCAACAATCCTAAGACTATCAATAGTTCGTCCTGGAACATCTTACACACTCATTCAGAGATTAGTTGGAGAGGGGGACCCAAGCCTTCACAGACTTGGGTCGTCCGTCATCATTGAGGATTGTGACATCCATTTCCCGATGATTCGGAATTGATGTAGCTCCCCCTGAAACAGTTACTGGTTTTGGTTTCCAAATCTGTTTTTGTTTTTCATTTTTAACTTCTAACTTAACAGATTGCATTTGGACAACCTCTGGTTTTAAAACCTTTTCAATTTTCTTGACCTGTTGGCGTTTCTGTTTCTTTTCCCTTTCTTTTACAAGACGGGGATCTTGTTTTACAGAAACAGATCGCTTGCGGTCAGTTTGGTCATGGGAATCACCAACTTTGCCTTTTTGTTTATGAAGATATGGACAATTTCGAATTACATGTCCAATTGTACCACATTCAAAACATGATCTTCGTTCAACAAACCACGAAGCATCATGTGATCGTCTTGCCGATGATGATGAACTTTGTGATCTCGAGGTACTAGGTTTCGAACAGTTTGGTTCATTTCTTTTCAACACTGTTGCTTGTTTAACAAAATCTAAGTTAGATTTGTTTTCAAACGTTTCAATTTTGTCCGTTCCCTTTGATTTCACAAAATTTACCTTCTTGTTCTTTTTCTGGTTTTGGCTCTGTTTGCCTTTTCCATTTCCTTGGGCAGCGTGATTTTGCTTTCGTTGATTGTTTTGTTTTTGCAATTTTTGATTCCCATATTTCTTTCTAACTTCGGATTTTGGGATAGGAGCACACTGAGTTACTACAACTCCTGGGCTCGACTTTCCCAAAAACTTACTGGTAGAATCTTCGAAAACTTTATCAATCAAGGATTGATTGACATTTTTGATAGGGAAATCCTTGTCTGAATATATTTTATCAGATCCAATCAACGTGTAAAGCAATTTCACGCTTTCACATCTTCCAGATGAGGATTCAACAGACTTGGCTGTAGCAGTCACAAACGGTTTTGCAGGTGGATCACAAAGAATGTGATTCTCAAGAGGTATGTCCTCTTCTTTGATTACCGCATCAGACTTTGCTGAATCAGTATCATCAGATTCATCATCAGAAGAATCAGCATCCTCAATCACAACTGGAGGATCCTGATTCGGTTCAGCAGAAGACACACTTGTATCTGCTGACCCATCCGATTCTGATGATACTTCCTTCTTGTATCCGAGCCCTGTTGCAAATTCCTCAACGTCTAAAGGAACAGATGGTTCAAAGTGAGTTCTATACTCCTCATCAGGCATGGCATCATAATTGTGTCTCACAGGTGGTGGACATTTCTTGTAACCTATGCATGTGACATCCCGTTTCTCTTTCTGAACGTCAATGATGTGATCCAACACATAGCTAGAGCTCAAATAACTGTCTAACTTGAGTCGGATCGCCTCACTTTCAGTTTTAACACAAGCCATCTCTTTTTGCATTATCTCAAGACGTGTGATATACAAATTTATGTCAGTTTGTTTTCTGGAAACCATTTTTGTCAGCTCTATTTTATCTTTCTTTAATGTTTCAATCATCGATTTAAATTCCTTTTTATGGTTTTCATAAAACATGTTGGCTTCTGTGCACTTAGAAAGGTCCACGGTCAACTTTTGATTGTGAATGAATGTCACATCATACTTGTTTTGCAAAGCCTCGTGATTGCTTTGCAACTCACACCACTTATCATTCAATGAAACATGTTTGTCTTGCAAATCAAACAAACTAGCTTGTAAAGCATCAAGTTTGCCTTGCAACTCAGACATGTTTGCATCTAAATCAGCACATTTAACATGCAATCTATCACAATTATCACAAATAACAGCAGTGGGTTCATCGACACATACCTGACTTGATGAACTGTCGACATTAGCCATAACGGCTGAATGGAGAGAAGAAGAAGAATAAGGAGCTTGATCCACCAATATAGATCTCCTATGATTATCTGCTGCAGTGTCTCCCAATACCTCATCAACCTCTGCTTCAACTGACACACTTGACGTGTCATCCAAATGATCATTGCCTGAAGTTGAGGATTCTTCATCTGAGCTTCCACTGTAACCAGAACTGTCTTCATCCTCCGAAGATTCATCACCATTGGTGGAAGATTCTCCACCACTGGCGTGATTTAAAATCTTGACAACCTCAGCAAAACAAGCGGTTACAGTAGATGGCCGACAGACTTGTTGTTGTGGAGCTGGTTGTAGAGGATTTCCATACAAGTCTGTTGTTGGAGCTGGCTTTACTGGAACTTGTATCGGATTGCCATATAAAGCTGTTGTCACAGGAGGCCTTTGGGTTTGCTGTTGAGGCACTGGTTGAGGAACTGGTTGAAGCGGATTTCCGTACAGGTCTGTTGGTCCGGTAGATCGAACAGGTAATGGATTTCCGAACATATCAGTTGCTCTGATAGATAAACTCGTGTTTCTATACTTTCCACTATCCGGAGACGGAGTACCAAAATACATATCTGTATTTACCGGAGTACCCCATCTTAGATTCATTTTTGATCAAGAATAATAATACCTTGAAGAGTTGAAGTCGATTAATTGATTAGAGCAGCCCAACCTCGTCTCCTCGAAGTCGATTAGTCGAACGAAGAACAGCCGCACCTGCGTTTTCTTCTCTTTTGTTTCTTCTGTTCTCCTCGTCTCCAGTTAGCAGCAAGCAAGCAGTATGTTTGATGATGAATTCCTGATCAACACACTCGAAACAGACAGTTAAAACACTTATGAAAATATTTTTTTTTTTTTTAAATCACAAGTATCGACGAAAATGAAATGTGATCAGGTCCGACGAAAATGAAACCCAAATAGAAGCCCAAATTTATGTTGTGCGAGCCCAAACTCCTTGTGCGACTATCAGATCTTGTGCGAGTGAATAACCTTTGGGCTCCCAGTTAATGAAACAGCCCAGGCCCAATGAAGAAACAGAAGCCCAGATCAGGATCTTGTGCGACTGATAACTTGTGAGATCCACTTTCTTGTGCGATCCAAATAAAAGTCAAGTCTTGTGTGACTGAAAAGGTTATACAATTAATGGATCTTGGGCCTTATCTTGTGCGAGCCCAACAATGTTGTACGATTACTGAATCTTGTGTGATTGTGAGACTTGTACGATTGTTACTCAAATCTTGTGCGAGTAGAGTAGACAAACAGCCCAGTTCAATATGAGGCCCAATTCTTATGCCACTAATGAGTCTTGTGTGACTGATTGTTTCTTGTGCGAGCCAAATATATGTAATTCAAATCTTGTGCGACCAAACAAATGTTGACTTCCAATGCTCTGACACAAAGCAGAATCACTTTTTCAATCACTTTCGGCTACACTCCTTCCCAATTCACCAACCAATGATGATGTCCTTTTTACAATTTTCAAAGCACAACACTCTTACAATTGATTTTAAATGGATCGAAAAGTTGTGTTTGTGAAGAACAACTTTGAATATGGCAAGAACACAATGAGTTTTCTGGAAAAACTATGAGTTTTCCGGTGTCCCGACAACTTTCCGAAACGCGTTTTGCTTAAAAACTTCACTAAAAACCCACTTTTAACATGTGAAAAAGAAAAATAACAAGGTTTTTATGTGAACTTCCAGCAAAAGATGCAGATTTTCGAAGTTTTAAGCAGAAATTTTCAAGAAACACTAAACTTCAAAAACCTGAAACACACCCGAAAACACTCAGTTTTAACAATGAGAAGAGCCAAGGCTCTGATACCACTTGATAAAAACCCAAACTTGTTTGGTTTTAAACAAGGATTAGAGCCAATGCTCTGATACCACTTGTAGGTCCGGCTAGGGGAGGATCTAGTCGTCTAATCCTTGTGTACAAACCAACCCGGTTGTGCGGAATCCAACCGGGAAAGCAAACCGAGATAGAACACGCAAATAATCAACACACAAGATTCACCGATTAACACCTCTGTATTAATACGTATGAAAGGTTCAGTTACAAAGCAATGTTTACAAATGTATTTTGCAAACTCTCTCTAATCTCTCGTGTGTGTATTCTTTTGTCTCTGTGTTCATATGTGAAACAGAAGGATAACCCACTATATATACTCAAAGATACACGAGACATGACGAAACAAACTAAAGACTCGACGAATCAACATGACCATCGACGAAATAGAACAAGGGTGACGAAACAGCATCTATGTCGATGAAACAAGTGTGTTTCCCGACTTCCAATCAGTTTCGTCGATGTGGGCTTTGACCCAAACATTTTAAGGCCCAAACTCCTTTTCATACCATGCACGTAGAATTCAAACTGTTTCATATTTGTGAAGCTTAGTCAAAGTCTTGACATCATCATGACATCATCATGATGATGTCATGATGATGTGTCAAGCGGGAAACGTTCTCGGCTCTCCGTGCTTCGCGTGTCGAACTCTGGGGCGCACGACGGAGGAATGTCGTGACGTCGGGCTTGAGCCGAACCTAACCGGGTCGAACCGAACCGAGTCGAACCGAGTCGAGTCGCGTCCACATACATGTATCAACAATTTATGATAAAAGTTATATTATGTAATGTACCTTTTTAATTTATAATTGTTGTTGTATAAATAAAATACATAATAATTGTAATAGTAAAAGAAATGTATTTGGAAACCCCAACATATATATTTTAACAAATTAATGGGTATACCCGATACCCACGGGTATACACGATACCCGACGGGTAATTACCCGACAAATACCCGACGGGTATTGGGTCGGGTATGAGACACAATTTTACAAGCGGGTATGGATAGGGAATTACTAATACCCAACCCGAACCCGACCCATTGCCATCCCTATTCAAATCCTTCTCAAATCTCCCCCAACTAGTAATTCCCTCCCAAAATTTTGAACTCCCTCGCAAAATTTGCCCTAACTATCTCATATCTCTGTCATAGGTTCCCCCAAACCCAAATTTTCCCGAATTCCTCTCAAAACGAAAATGGTGAGACTTACAGCCGATTTGATATGGAAAAGCCCTCACTTCTTCAACACTCTTCGCGAACTGAACTCGATCTTCGAGGTTTTCATCCTTAAACCCTCTTTCACTTTTCACTGTAACCTAATACTTTATTCAAATATACATATATTCATGTTCGTATATCTGAATATCTTCTTTTAATTTTGTTCAATTTGCAGGCAATAAGATTCCTGAGATGGAGAATTTGGGTGCTACTGAGGTTAGTTTTCTTCTTTATCCAATTTCTAGGTTTTACAAATGTTAAATTAGGGATGAGATCCGTACTGGTATGGTATGGTATCTTACCGAACTGAATAATATGCATAATAATGATACCGAAATTTAGCTAAAATTTAAACCTAATGTCGTACAGTATATGTTATGTTCGGTCGGTACCTTACCTGTATACGTTAAAAGTAACGAACTGCATAATATCGATACCTAAGTTTAGCTAAATTTAAAACCGAATACAATATCGTATATGTTTGGTCGGTACCAGTGTGGTATAGTACGTTAAAAATAACTTTAACGAACTAGTACAGTATGCAAGGGTACAGATAAATACCAAAATTGAGCTAAATTTAGAACCGAATACGTAAGGGTGCAGCGAATATGTTTGGTCGGTTCTGGTGTTTGGTTTGAAAATTTTCATCCTTAGTGTTAGTGAGCTAATTTATTAAATAATTCAAGGAGAACACGAAGACTGTTATAAATTGTGCATACAATGAACATATATTAGGAAAAGGTATCCTACCTTCTGTTGGTCTGCTCAATGAGTCTTGCGTTATATCTGTGGGGATGCCTCTTAAGTTACGATATTCATTATGTGGAATAACTAGAAGACCATTTTCTGTCTTATTGTGTTTTCAAGATTCTTTTCTTCTGCCTGTTTATGATGTATTGTATTTCCTTGAATTAATAGATTCTAGGAAACAAAAGAGGCGAACATGTACCCTGGTCCATCGTAAGAAGAGCCGCAGACTATTACCATATACTCCAAGCAAAGATGTTGATCAAAGGCTGGAGCAAATGCAATCTTTAACTTCTTCTCTAACAGCAGTCAACATGGAGTTTAGCAATGACCTCACTTACCCTCCTGGTATGGCTCCAGAATCTGAAAACAAAGCTGATTTGGAGAATGGAGTTCAGGTTAGCTTTGAGTTTATCGCTTCATTTTGCTTATGCCTATAAATTTATGGCTGAAGTAAAAGATTTTAGTTCAAATTTCTGTTTATAGTTGAAATCACCGAGTGGCCTTTGGCCTAGTGGTATCTGTTGATCAAAAAAAAAAAAAAAAACTTCAAATTACTAGTTCAAGTCACTTAATTAGAGCTCAATGCAACTCCACTGTCAAAAAACGCTTTTAAAAAGTTACATGGCTGATGTAATTGTTCTGTTTATATATGGTATGATATGCCCATCTGTTTGGAATTTATTTAAGGTTCTTTCAAACGGAGACATAGAAACCTATAATAAATGCAGAGCTATGGCAGAGAGAGGTGAATACCCTCCTTTACGCATCGTCTACTATCCCTATGAAGGGTAAGTTACTCCAACAATATTCTTACTGTTGAACACATCATAGAAATGGGATGCATGGAGAATAAGTTTATATAATATGACAATTGTTTGGTTGCTAAGTTATTTATTGAGGTCATCATCCAAAAAAAACTATCAGGTCAATCGATTTTCCGGGTGACACATAAAAAAAAGTGTGGGATCGCTTGATGCGGGTACCCAAAGGGTGGATCTGCCCGCTGAGAGCACTATAAGAAAATGTTAGACAGAAACCCTCTAATGTAGATATTTTTGTGTTACTGTTTTCATATAGAAACTATTATATACAAGGTTATATGTTACTTTTTGATGTTTTGGTAGATCTTCCAATGACTCCATGCCTGATATATATCTAGCAGATGATTCGTAGTTTAATCATGTTTTAGTTAAACCACATACCAATTTCCCAATGTGCAGTTTACGCAAATTTTTTGTCCTTCTTTCTGTCAATTTTTATCTCCAATGCATCTTTTCTCATAAGACCAATGCATCTTCAATTGTTAAATGTTAGGAAATAGTTAGATACTAATTATGGCCATAAACGGGTCTGGATCATGTTAACGATGCTTCCATTAGAGGTTTAATTACTCATTCCCCACTAATGCATAACTTGTTTGTTACCTGTCTAATAAACTGCAGCTAAAATCAATCTAAGGCGTGTGAAGTTACCTGTGATGGTAACTATTGGTGTTGATTTAGAATAACATGAACCTTGTTTGGTCATTGGTGTATGCGATTTTGGGGTCGAACCAACTAGAAGAAGTTAGATACTTTGCAAGATTCAGTCATGCGCTCCACATGTTTGATATCGTAACTTTTACATTCTTATCAGCGTGATATGTATTGGGCCTTATAAGTAGAGGGGGCAATCCTGACCCAGAAGCTATTAAATGGGTCATTTTAACCCTTTTAAAAACTACAATGGGTTGTTTTGGGTTAAAAAAAATAAATAAGGAGTTGAGATGGGTCACTTAAAAAGTTAAAACTTTTATTCACGGGTCAAGTTGGGTTGATTAAATTAAAAGCACGGGTCATACGGGTCATTAGGGTTTGAATAGAAAAAGCATGGGTGAACAACATCATCTTCACCAGGCTATCATCACTCATCAGCGATTCAGGGCATCTTCATCTTCTCCGGCCTCCGCCGTCTCCTCCGCCACAAACCCGCCACCGTCTCCACGTCTCTGTCGTCTCCTCCGCCACAAACCCCCCACTCTCCGTCTACAATTCAGGTATTATTTCGGTTATTTTAGCTAGTAGTTAAAGGGTTAAGGGTGCGCCAGTCACGTAGGCCAAAGGCGTGAGTTCGTGAATTCGGTCTAGGCCATTCGCGGCTGGTTCAGACCATTTGAAACTAGTTTTGACTGTTTCGGGCAGGTTTTTTAGGTTCAGACGTTTTTGTGCCTAGGTGCGCGCCTTTGGCTTCTTTGACCACATAGGTTTTTAGTGGATCAAAGTCTCAAAACGCATTAGTATTTTAGTTGCTTCTAGACTTTGTTGATTATGAAGATTGTTTTAGTGAATTTAGGTAATCTTTTTGGTGTTTGGATTTAAGATTAAATTTTCCAATGGTTTTGGGTTAGAAATCTTGTTAACATCTACTGAATTCATATCAGATGCCCCCCATGAACAAGTTTATAGAAAGATAATATGTGAAGCAAAGGTTGTGCAGACAACAAGAACAAGCAATTAATATATACAAAACCAAACGAAAAATTAAGTTCTTATGTAGGTGTGACAACCCGAGATCTCAAGGTCCTTCCTCTACGCATTGCTTGTTTCGCAATCCTCTTTTCATAATTCATTTTGCGTTGTAACTTGTGCATGATTGATGAATAATTGAAGTATTGTTATGTATGGTTGTTTAATGAATAACTTAATAATTGTTTATGTTTCATAACTTCATAACTAAGGTCCTTCGCCAACCTCACTTCTTGACGAAGATAGTTCTTCGTCACAAACATTCCATGACGAAGATAGTTCTTCGTCATCATCAGTTCTTGACGAAGATAGTTCTTCGTCAATAGTTCTTCGTCATCAACAGCTCGACGAAGTATGGTTCTTCGTCGAGAGCATTGTTCACCGAAAGGGCCTTCGGCCCAAGTGAAGCCCAGTTATGACTCAGCCCTATTTACATTGTATTCACACATATCTGTACGTGAAGTTTATAATTAACAAAACCCTACTCTTCTCCTCTCCTCTCCCCTTCGACGGCAGCCCCATCTCTCTCGAAGCCTCTTTGGTTCCATAACACTTCTTTAATCATCTCATCATTTGGTTAGTACATGATCCTTATTGTTTGATTTAATCCTTTGAAGGGTCTAGTGATATAAAGAGATGATGAACTGTTTGATGTATTGTTACTTGATGTTTGATATATGAGATTTTAGCATGATCTAGGGTTGTGCTAAAAACATGCTAGGATGTTATTTGAATCGATCTGATGTTAGTCTATAAACTAAGATTGCCATTGATGATTTGCTAGAAATTATGGTTCGATTTGCATGAAAGATGTTCGATGACTTGATTTTATACGAATGATGAGATTGTTAATTGCGAGTTAATATGATCCATGATTTAGGTTTATCAAAGAAACATGTTCTAGGTTGTGTTGTTTAGACGAACGACGGCAGTTAGGGTTATTGTTCTTGAAACTGTTGAGGCAGCGACGAAGATCCCCCCCCCCCTCCATGAAGAACCCAGGTCGACGAAGAACTTGATCCTTCGTCGACTGGCCTTCGACGAACAACTGGGATTCTTCGCCACCATCCCTCTTGACGAAGTATAATTCTTCGTCGAGAGTAACCTTCTCCGAGAAGCATCCCATGAACAGTAGTTTATGATAATGTTGTTGATGAATGTTTTTGTTTATAAAGTTGTATAACATTAAAATAGAATGAGGAACCTGATTTGGCTCGTGTGAGTAGCAAACTCATATGTTAAGTGTTGTCATGTGATTTGAGTACTTGCTATGTGTTATACGGTGATCTTTGTGGTAAATGCTATCTGTGAAAATATGTGACTTATTTGTGTACGAAACTGATTCTTATTGGTAACCACGGTAGGGTTTGGTTGACCAACTTGGAAAGGGTAACTTAACATACCGAGCAAAACTAAGGTGAGTTCACTTCTCTCAATACAAGCATGCGTCCGGTGGGGACAATCAAACAAGCAAACAAATAAACGGGTTTTCATAAACCCACATCCTCGTAGGGGATGTGAGGCAGTTTTCACAAACCCATATCCTTGTAGGGGATATGAGGCGGTTTTCAGTAAATGTTGATGTTGGATAATGCACTCACTTTCTATCACTTAAGTCCCATCATACTACCGAACAAGTTGCTTGTAGGGCAACGGGGTTATTAGTTGATAGCGCTATTAGGTTTGGCACCCTCACGACGTACCTGGATAGGACGGGCGTGAACTAATAACTTTAAAATCATGACAAATGTTTGATAGAGCATTGGAGAAGGGCAAAAAGGAGCCGTCTGCGGTATCGAGTTATTATCAACATAACATAAGTCAATACTTGGTAACAAACGGTTAAACAAACTGTGAACTCACCAGCGTTGTCTGACACACTTTTTCTGCATGCTTGCAGGCCCTTAGGTACACTGTCATGGAACTTGCTGTCTGGGAAGCTGGAGTGGTCATGGGTCGTGACATTTGGAAACGCTTCTCACTGTTGCATTGTTCTGAACATTTTCATTTAAACTTATTGAACAAATTATTATGCTTCCGCTAAACATGTTTAATTTTCTACACTGGTGTTTGAATTATACTATTTTGTTTAATGGAAAGTTTATTTTATTTATGGTTCAATATGATTAGTGGCTAGATCCTGATACGTCACACGCCTCGCGGGAGTTTCCGATTGTGGTATTTTTGGGGGTGTGACAGTAGGTCTCTAAAAGTCTAGGTGATACTGGCTGCAGAGTTGTTCTAAATCATAACAGAAGTTAAATACTCAAATCTATTGAAGTAGCCTACTTGAAATCAGTGAACAAGTTCTTCCTTTTATAATTAATATACTAATATGTATCAATGTAAGATTTTATTATATCTAAAAAAAATTGACCCGACCTGACCCGAAACCCATTTTTACCCAGACTTGCCCTGACCCAGACTCGTTTCGACCCGAACCAAAACAACCCTTTTTTTATAATTGACCCGTTTTGACCCATGACCCGACCCGACCAGTTTGCCACGTCTACTTATAAGCACTGATCCTGATATGAATTGGGCATTATGTACCAAGAGTAAAGGTGTGATTATTGTCTACAAGATTGTAAATGTGGGATTATTATGTACCAAGAGTAAAGGTGGGATTATTGGATACAAGATTGTAAATGTGGGATTATTAAAAACCAATTTTTATTAGTTTTTCTATAAAAATGTTAGCCTGCTAGCGTAAAACTTTATTAATTCTTTTGTAAAATGATTTTTTGCACTATTATGACTAGAGTTTAATAAATATTTGTTGAAAACTAAAATCTAGGTCGGAGATGAAGTTTTCCTCAAAAGCATTCTAAACTCTACCGAGACTATAGCAAGAGGAAGGCTCCAGAGCTTGGACCCAAATGATCTATGGTTTATTTTCTACAATCAAGATTGTATTGGTGCATCCATCGCATGGCCCTATCCATTCATCTCGGTATGTATTTGTTAAACTTGTGATACAAATAATTTTAATATTATGGAACTTAATGCTAATACATGGATGGTTTATTTGTAGGTAGTCCATGAGGATTGAGGACGCATGATGACTCAAGATTTTATGTTTCTTATTTCTTTAATTGCTTTTAATTTCGTTGTTAAATGTTAAGACTTTATGTTAGATAATGTTATAACTTATTTATGGTTAGTGTTTTTGTTATGAACATGCTTATTTGAAATATAATGAAGTTTTATTTCTTTCATTAGTTGATGTTATACAATAAATATTAGGATGTTATATGTTGATGGTATGTTTATAAAATTGGTTTTATAATCTTATTTGGGATATTAGGACCATTTTCTTGATATTAAAGTAGCTATAACGTTACATCATAAGGGTCCTATAAATTATTTTTTAAGGACGCTTGTATGTGTATCAAAAAATTAAAAGTAGGTAATCACATATTCTAGGACATTGTAAAAGTGTCCTAATATGTTCTTTCTAGGACGCTATTTAAGTTGTCTATAGACATATTATGCGACCATAAAATTGGTTTCATAATCTTATTTGGTATATTAGGACCCTTTTCTTGGTACTAAATTAGCTATAATGTTACATCATATGGGTCCTATCAATTAATTTCTACGGACACTTGTAAGTGTATCAAAAGATTAAAAGTATGTAAGCACATGTTAGAACATTGTAAAAGTGTCCTAATATGTTTTTATTAGGACACTATTTTGGTTGTTCAAACACATATTATGCGACCATAAAATTGGTTTCATAATCTTATTTGAGATGTTAGGACACTTTTTTAGTTCCGGGACTTATTACGACCCCTTTACATGAAACGCTTTTACCGTTGGTCCTATTAAATGAAAGGTCCTATAAAATAGCATTTTAGGACATTTTTGTGCGTACTAAAAACCCAGTTTTCTTGTAGTGACAATTTAACCACAATTTCACATATGACAATAGCATATATAGTAAGAATACTAATTAGTTTCTATAATCATTGTAAAAAAGGAAAACAATTTATATGCAATAATCTTTAGCTGAACATTTGATGCAAGGAAAAATCATATACCATAAATTTCATTACATAAAAAGTAATACTTGAAAATATGAGTTGAAAATCTTTATAACAAATCATAAAACTACATGTATCAAACAAGAACCCAGATTGAGTATAGACGAACTAACAACTAACCCCTAGTGTAAGGTAGAATTTAAATTTTAAAATCGTAAATGTTTAACATTACCATGTGCAGTCAAGATAATCCTATAAGCAATCAACATGTTATGAAGGATTGATATATGTTCTTTAGATCCCTGCACCATGAAAACGATAACATGTAAGCATGCCACATTCGTAACAAAATCAATAACAACGATAAAATTAAAACAGAGTTCTTGCCACAATAATAACTCAAAACAAAAATTGAAGAAAATAGAAGTAACGAAACAAAGATTAAAATGCCTACCTGAGATGACCTCGCTTGTTTTCCTAACATTGGCAATGAAGTTACCAATTAGGGTTGTTGACAACGGCAGCCGCAACAAGAGAATTAGGTTTTATGATTGTGCATTGATAACTTCTTATTTATCGTATTGGACCACTAAATAAAACGTGACTTTTTTTGGGCCTACAAGGCCTGTCCAATTTGAAAAGGATAAAAAAACATGCAAAAATTCAAAAGTGTGATTGTTGTGATTTGTAACCTATATCTATATAGCCAAAAATGAAATACTTACCGCTAAACTACAACAAGATTATCTGTTATATAGTTAAATTACATACTAACATCCACAACACACACACATATATATAGGGGACGGTTCAAATGAAAACCACTTTTAACGCGAAAACTCGAAAACTAACAAAAAACGCCTAAAAACACACAATTTGTTTTTTTTTTGTTTTTTTTTTTTTTTTTTGCAATCACACTTTTCAATTCTTGCATGTTTCATTTGAACCTTCCCTTATATATATATAGGGAGAAGATCATGCGAGAACCACCTCTTATTGCGAGAACCGCGAGAACCAATGTGAAAACAACCAAAAATGCCTAAAAATAGCTAAAAATCACACAATTTTTTTTTAATATTTTTTATATAAAAATCGCTACTTTTAGAAGCCAAAAAAAAAATTTAATTTTTTTTTAATTTTTTTTTTTTGCCACTAAAAGTAGCGATTTGAGCATAAAAAATATTAAAAAAAAATTTAGATTTTTTTTTTATTTTTTTAGGTTTTTTGGGGGTTTAGTTTTTAGCATTTTATCTTGGGGGGGGGGGGGGTGGGGGGGTTTAGGTTTTGGGGGGGGGGGGTTAGGTTTTTTGGGGGTTTTAGTTTTTAGCATTTAGCTTGGGGGGGGGGGGGGGGTTAGGTTTTTTTAGCTATTTTAGGTTGTGTTCACATTGGTTCTCGCGTTTCTCACAATAAGGGTGGTTCTCGCATGAGCTCGTCCCTATATATATATATAGAAACAAGAGGATCGGGAGAAAACGCCTTAAAGTGTGAAAACGGTGAGAACGATTCTCAGCCATAAGATATTTGTGCCATTTTTGTAGATACTAGGAACCTTAGAACTACCGGGATGGGTAAAATGGGATGATCCAAACAAGGTTGCACATGCTAATCACATGCCATTTCCCCATCACATTTAACCATCCATATTTTTTTTGTACGTGATTATTTATAAAAAACATAAACCACAAAATCCAGCGTTTTTTTATCTTTCCAACGACTATACTATTGATATACTTTTAAAAAAAAAAAAAAGAACCGGGTTTTTTTATGGTGTTTTCAACTTTGTTTTTTATGGCATTTTCAACTTTGCTTTTTATGACGTTTTCAACTGGGTTTTTATGCTGTTTTTTCTGAGCCGGGTGTATTTATGGCATTTTCAACTGGTTTTTTCATGGTGTTTTTATTGAACCGGGTGTTTTTGTCGTTTTCAAATGGGTATTTCTTGGCATTTTTCATGGCGTTTTCCGAACCAGAACTATTTTTTGAATTATTTTGCGCACCCTTTATGGTTCCTTTTTTATGATACAAACTAATGATTCTGAAAATAAAAAACAGTTTAAAGCGCCAAACCGAAGAGTTAAACCGCTAAACCGGATGCAACCTGGCCGTTTGATTTGTTTTTCTCTGAAACCGTAGTTAGCGGTTCAGCCCACATTTTTTGTAAAATGCGGCTAATGGGCCATGAACACCCCTTGCTAAAATATTAAAAAAGTGTAAAGATTTATTTCTACATAACGTATTTTTATATGCATTGTAATGGATTGATGTATGTTGTGTTGCAGGTTGTACCCCCTGATCAAGCAAGAAAAATATATCAAGCATTAAAATCAAAAGGATTACCTGTTGCGTTGGTGGAGTACGAAGGGGAGCAGCATGGTTTTCGCAAGGTTAGAAATATATTTAACGTTTTGTTTTTTATGTTTATTTTTTCAGGTAAAGAGATTAATTACTTTGGATGCGTAATGTATGTTGGCAAGGGTTGAAACTTAGCTAAATGTAAACATATCGAAATTTCCTCTTTTCTTAGACAATATAGTTTTTTTTAATAAATTTGGTTACTTTGTTTTATAATGTTGACAATTCTTTTGGCTTTAGTTGTCAATACTTTTCGCACAACTGCTCATGAACACTCCTGGTTGCTAAAATATGGAAAAAGTGGAAAATTTTATATCTATATCTTTTAGGTCTTTTATATATCATAATGGATCGATGTATGCTGTGTTACAGGTTGTACCTCCTGTTCAAGCAAGACAATTTTATCAAGCATTGAAAGCAAAAGGATTGCCAGTTGCTTTAGTGGAGTACGAAGGGGAGCAGCATGGTTTTCGTAAGGTTAGAAATATATAAAATGTCTTTGTTTTTATTTTTAATATAATTTTCTGGTAATAGTAATGTTGATACATATTATGTGGATACGGCTCGGCTCGGTTCGACTCGACTACGAAGTGAAGACCGTAGTCAAGACATCCTCCTGTCTTGACTCGGTATGTTACGTACGATGTAACGTATGATGTAAATGCAATTGCGTGTGTGCAGTTTGCATTTAGTATTGCTTCTGTGTTGTGTTTGTTGTTTGTCCCATTGAAGAAGCCCAACATTAGAAGTAGTCCAACATGTCGAAGCCCAAGAGACAAGTTCCCTTAGGCCCAACATGCATGTGACGAAGACTGAGGCCCACCATGTGACAAAGTCTCTTTGAAGCCCAAGCCTGTCACATGTGACGAAATCACATGTGACGAAGACACCCATTTGCGACGAATACCCTTATGGCAAAATCCCTTGTGACGAAATCACTGGATTTCGTCATAATGATGTGTGTTCGTCGATCTGTTTTCGTCGGGCACTTGATTTCGTCGACATGTTACTATATATACACAACAAACAGACATTAACACTAAGGTGCAAGTCTGAATATATTTGAGAAAACACACTGTAAACACACACACACTGAGAGTTTATGAGAACATCTTGTAAACATTGCTTTGTAACCATTTTCTAGATTAATACATTGGACTGTTAATCGGTGAATCTTTGTGTTCGTAACTTGGTTTAACTTACCCGTTTGGATTCCGCACTCTCGGGTTCGTCGGAAAACATTGAATAGAGGTTGACTCGATCCTCCGGGTGGACCTACAATTGGTATCAGAGCATTGGCTCGGTTCCTTGTTTAAATCAAGTCGATTTTCTCGTGTTTTGATAGATTTTGAAAGTGTATTTCAGTTTATGTTCTTGTTGAAAATCATTTTTCTGAAAAACTTCTTTTCAAAACCTTGAAAATCATTATGTTTTGCTTCTTGTTTTAGTGGAAACCTTGTTATATTACATGCTTGTATGTTATTGTGGGTTTTTATTGAAAGTTTTGGCAAAAAAATTTGGGTCTCAAAAATTTTATTTGTTGATAAGTGTGGCCAGAATCATCATAGTGTTCTTGTGTATCTTCAAAGTGTTCTTGAGTTTGTTCATCATTTCTCGGAATTCAGTTTGAATTGATTTGAATTATTGAAACTTATAATATTGTTGTTTGACTATTGTGTACATTAACATGATGATGTTCATTTGAAAAGCATAGCCAAAAGTAAGGTTGGGTGTTTGAGTGTTTGACAAAAGTGACCATAGTGTCAGAAGGATAAGATTTTGATTTACTTTGATAAATATCTTGCAAGTTGTCTGTCTCAATTGTCAATGAAATCACCCCTATCTTCGTCAAACATCTCATCAATGAAATCATCTATCTTCGTCAAACTCATCAACAACGAAATCATCTATCTTGGTCAAACTCATCAACAACGAAAACATCATCTTCGTCAACAGTGTTCATCGACGAAAACTCCTCACAATTTGGACGAAAACACCTGATTTCGTCACATAAAAGTCCTCGACGAAAACTCCATTATTTTGTCCTCTTGTGATCAACGAAAACCCAGTCTTCGTCAACATCAGTCTTCGTCAACATCAACATTATTTTGTCCTCTTGTGCTCGACGAAAACTAAGTATCTTCGTCACAGTTGTTTGACGAACACTCACATTTTCGTCACTTATTGTCTTGGACGAACACCTTACAGTTTTCGTCGCATATTTGTAATATTTTTAAACAGAAGGTTACCATTTCACACTTAACTGATTGATTTGATTGTTTTGAGCAGGTTTTCATCATTATACATCCAGAATGAATCCGAATTGGTGGGGTACTCCGTCTAATGCGGAAAGCAAGTATAGATGTACAGGATTATCGCCATCATGGGCAGAATATCCCGCACCCACATCTAATACAGAAAGCAAGTATAGAAGCACCGGTTTGTCACCATCATGGGCAGAATCTCCCGCACCCGCATCTTCGCAAGCGAATCCAATGTCGACAGGTTAATGGGCGTTTGTTTCAAATCAAACTCCAAGTATTCAAAGTATACTCCTAAGCGAAAGCGAGACCGGAAGTCTAAATCGTCCACCGAAACTGATGCACATAAACGAATATCCTGGATGGGTAGATAGATTTCATACGTATGTCCTTGGGCAAAACACAGAATTGTGGTTATGTTTTATTACAGATTTCGATCAAGCTCTTGAGGTTGCCGCTTCAACTGCAGCTACATTTGCAGATCTTACGGAAGACGAGAAAAAGGCAAATGATTTAGAAAAGAAAGCATAACCTATTCTGACTCAGGCGTTGAGCAAGGATATATATCATCAGTTTGTCAGCTTCAAGACGTCAAAGTGATTATGGGATGCATTGAAGACAAGGGGTCTAGGAAATGAAAAGTCACGTCAATTGCGACATGATTTACTCAAGAAGAAGTTTGATGGCTTCCTTTGTATGGAAAATGAATCTTTGGGAGATATGACAAGTCGATATCATCACTTGCTGACTGAATTGAGTAATTATGGGGTAGAAACAACTCCAACAGAGGTTGTCACAAAGTTTGCCGATGCACTGCCACCTCAATGGAATGGTTTCTTGGAAATCCTGAAATACAATGGCACATTGGCTACGACAAACATCAATGACTTCGGTCAGCTCTTGGAGAACAAAGATCAGGAAGAAACCCTAAAGGAGAAAAGGGTTCCAGTGCGACAAAATCCTGATATGTACTATGGAGCTTCTAGCACTTCTGCAAGACCTGCCTCACATGCTCCAATTCAAACGGCGTTCGTCACAAGCACAGATTTATATGGCAATCTGATACAAGTTCCTGTAAAGCCAGCTCCAACCACAGACTTGTATGGAAATCCACTACAACCAGCTCCACAACAGCAAAGCTACAGGCCATCTACCGTAGCAACTGATTTATATGGGAATCCACTTCCTATTCAACAACAAGCTTGTTATGGAAGCACATCATCTGCTGGTCAGCCATCAAATTCAAATACAGTACGACTTGACACGTCAAACTTCTCCAAAGTTAACGTTGAAGTAGCTAAAGATCATATGGAGATACTGAACACATTGGTGAGCTCGTATTGTGGGTTGATTGCAGGGCAGATCGGAAACACCAATCTAACTCAAGAAGATTATCAGCAGATCGATAAAGAAGATACGGATATGATGGACATCAAATGGGCTTTCGCCAGTGCTGTAAGGCGAGCAAAGGACTTCATGGAACGGACTGGTAGAACCAGCTTGGAAAGCAAGAAAGATACCAAGTATGGATTCGACAAGCAATCCATCAAGTGCTTTAACTGTGGTGAACGTGGTCATTTCAAGGATGAATGCACAAAGCGAGCTCAGCATGGGAACCAGAATCCTTTCAGAGGTCAAGGCAACCAACAGAATCAGAATCAAACCAGGAATGACGATCGCACCTTGGTCCCTGCAAACAATCAAGCAGGACCATCGAACACCAATCAAGCTCTTGTGGTGCAAATAGATAAGGGTTGCGACTGGTCAATGCAATTAGGCATTGGTGATCAGGGAGGAGCAGCTTGTTTTGCTGAAACTGCTAAGGATTTGAAGCACACTAGTGGTGGAGAATCTTCCGCCAGTGGTGGTGAATCTTCAGATGAAGAGAGTTCTGGTCATTCAAGGAGTTCAGATGAGGAAACCTCAACCTCAGGCGAAGATTATTCTGATGATGTATCTAGTGGGAGAATCGATGCATATATTGATGAATTGTTAGGAGAAGCTGCAGTAGGGAATGATAGAAGATCTATTCTGGTGGATCAAGCTGCTTATTCTTCTTCTTCTCTTCTTTCAGCCTTTATGGCTAACGGCGGCAGTTCATCAAGCCAGGTATGTGTCGCTGAACCAACTGTTGTTAATTGTGATAATTGTGCTAGCTTAAGTGATAAATGTGCTGATTTAGATGCTAATATGTCTGAGTTGCAAAGCAAACATGATGCTTTAAATGCTGAATTGTCTGACTTGCAAAACAAACATGTTTCTTTAGATGCTAAGTGGTGTGATTTGCAAAGCAAACATGAGGCTTTGCAAAACAAATATGAAGTGACATATATCCACAATCAAAAGTTTATAGTGGATCTTTCGAAATGCAAAGAGGCTAACATGTTTTATGAAAACCATGAAAAGGAGTTTAAAACGGTGGTTGCAAATTTAAGAAAAGATAAAACCGAGCTGACAAAAATGGTTTCAAGAAAACAAACTGACATAAACTGTTATATCAATCGTCTTGAGATCATCCAAAAAGAGTTAGCCTGTGTAAAGTGTGAAAGTGAGGCGATCCGGCTTAAGCTAGAGAGTTATTCAAACTCTAGGTATGTGCTGGATCACATCATTGACACACAAAAAGAGAAAAAGGATGTCACTTGCATTGGATATAAGAAATGTCCACCACCTGTTAGACAATATTATGATGCAATGCCTGATGAGGAAAATAGAACTTATTAGGAGGAATCTGTTCCTTTTGACATTGAGGAATTTGCAACTAGGCTTGGATACAAAAATGAAGTATCATCAGATTCAGATTCGGATGTTTCAACAGTTTCAAGTGTGTCAACTGCTGAACAAAATCAGGATCCTCCAGTCATTGTTGAGGATGCTGATTCTTCAGATGATGAATCCGATGATACTGACTCAACACAGTCTGATGTGGTAATCAAAGAAGAGGACATACCTCTTGAGAATCATATTCTATGTGATCCTCCCGCAAAAACTGCTAAGACTGTTCTGGTCGAGTCCACGTCTGCAAAAGAGTCAGAGAGTGTGAATTTGCTGTACACTCTTGTTGGTGATGATAAAATCTATTCTGACAAAGATTTTCCGATTAAGAATGTAAATCAATCTTTAATCAGTAAAGTTTTTGAAGATTCGACAAGTAGGTTTTTGGGAAAGTCGGGTTCACATGTTGTGGAAACACAGTGCCCTCCGATTCCAAAGGCCGAAGTTCGAAAACAATATGGCAATCAGAAATTACCAATAGTGAAAAAGTAGCAAAATCATACCAAACCAAAAGGTAAAATGGCTTTTTAGGACCTTTTCTGTGGGATGCTTGTAAAAGAGGGTCCTAAAAAACTATTTAATAGGACTAATGAACTTTTGGGGTCCTTTTATAATATACTCTAGTAAACCAGTGTCCTAAAAAACTATTTAATAGGATGGATGATTTTTTAGGGTCCTATTATCATATAATTTAATAGGACACTTAAAATGTAAATCCTAATAAAGTACTTTATAAGACATTTAAACGTTAGTGTCCCATTATGTGGTACTGTATTAGGACACTTGATCATCTGGGGTCCTATTATAACATAACTTAATAGGACACGTTGTAGTTAAGTCATAAATGTTCAGTGTTATAGGACCCTTTCTAGTCGAAGTCATATTAGAACTTAACTTAATAGGACACTTGACACTTGGGTCTTAGAACTTTAAACTTTATAGGACGCTTAATCATTATGGTGTTATTATAATACACCGTAATAGGACACTTGATATTTGAGTCATAAAACATTAGTTTTATAGGACGCTTATTCGTTAGAGTTTTATTATAATATAACTTAAAAAGACACTTGACACTTGGGTCTTATAAATTTAACCTTTATAGGACGCTTAATCATTGTGGTGTTATTATAATACACTGTAATAGGACACCTGATATTTGAGTCATAAAACATCAGTTTTATAGGACGCTTATTCGCTATAGTTCTATTATAACATAACTTAATAGGACACTTAACACTAGGGTCTTATAACACTACTAGAAAATGAGTCTAATACAATTTTTTAATGCAACCCTTTTTAATTGTGTTACATTTGACTCTAATGCAACTTCTTTAAACACAAAGGTTGCATTAAAAAATCTAATGCAACTTTTCTCATACAAAGTTACAAAATTTTATTGGAATTGTAACCTTTTTATCTAAAAGTTGCAAATTTTACTAATAAGTGTAACTTTTTTAAAAGGTTGCAAATTTTATTGATATTAGTAACTCTTGTTACAAAGGTTGCAACTTTTCCTCACACAAAATGTGTAAATTATGATAATATTTGATTTACAACAAATAAATAACAAGAGAAAGCATAGTTCAATATTTGTTTAACCAACTCATCTAAAAATTAAACAGTTAAACTTTAAATTTTTATTATTTCTCTTTAATTTAACATACTGTTAAATAACATTACACAAAATAATGAACTGTTAAATTCAAATAATTAATAACAATATAATAAAAGTAAATAATGGCTCATTATAGAACAAACTGGAAAAAAAGGAGATTCAAGTGAAATGGGATAAAATAGAATTATATCTATATTATATAACAGAAGTTTTCGATGTAGATGATTGTGATTAGTTAATGCATGAGCGTCAAATACCTTCACATTTTTTATGTATATATTAGAAAACAAATTAGCAGCAAGAAATTTAGTTAGTTGAGTGGCTTTGATTTTAAATGATAAACCAATTGGCGAACTTTCGAATCCCATCTTGAGTCCTCTTTATTTTAGTGTAGTTTTGTTATTTTTACTTTTTTTTATCTTACATGTTTGTTTTTTCTACTTTCTATTTTCTCAAAAAGGAAAACCAAAATTAATTACGAACATGTTGCTTGGTCTTATCTCATGATTTTTTTAAATTACGATATAACTCTTTTGTGTTTATATTTCGATGTGCAGAGCGGAGCCACCGCCAAATACCAATAAAATTCCCATAGTGTATGTAGTTATGGTATTGGTACTATAACGAGCTTAGCCGATAGCGATCAAAATCAATTGCGTCCTCATCGCAATGTGTGCGTTTAGTGAGAGAAAAATGACAAAAAGTAACCAATTAAAGATCGACCGCGAGTCTGCTCGAAAAAAAATAAGTGTAACTAGAGACTAGACTCGCATTTTAGTTAAATATAATTAAATTACAATATATATTACTATACAACAATATTAACTTTTTAGAAAAAACAGGGCCAGACCCAAAGCAGTTGATTATTTTAACTCGGTTTAGTCAGCTCTCGGTTCTAATCTAGCAGTAAGTTTTCAAGATTTCAATAGTAATCGGTTTCAAGAATTCAAGGTTGTAATTAGTTATAAGATTGCAAGCTTCAATATAGATGTTTCTTCTTGAATTATTAACGAATATATATATATATATATATATATATATATATATATATATATATATATATATATATATATATATATAGGGTAAGGTTATTGTAAAAAAGGTTAAAAATGTGAGAAATGTGAGAAATATTGTGAAGATGACATGTTTCCTCAATCTAAATTAATTTAAAAGGGTAAACAAGTAATTTTATCATTAATTCAATTAATTCAAAACTTTCCATAACCGCCACCTTAATTATAGGAATAGAATTTTTTTTTAAAAGATCTCTAAAAAACACTACGAATAACACTGCAACCATCATTCTGCACATATATAACACCATTCAATAATTATATAACACCATTCAATAAGTATATAACAACATTCAGTAATTATATAACACCATTCAATAATTATATAACACCATTTAATAAGTACATAACACTACAAAACAAGAATTATATAACACCATTCAATAATTATATAACACCATTTAATAAGTACATAACACTACAAAATAAGTATATAACACCATATTACCATTTTATAGCTCTGTATAACACTACAACCCCCGTCGTTCCACTACCGGCACCACCACTGTCGCTCCGCCGCCGCCATCGTGGAGAGGTGGCCGACACTACCGCTACCGTTACCATTACTCTTACTCCCAAACGACGTCGGTTTAGCAAACAGGAACCCTAGGTCATCCTTAACCTCATCATCATCACCGGTAGTCTGAGAGGCCATAACTTGCGCTAACCGCTGCACCACCGGAGATGATGAACTGGTGCTGCTGGAACCGCCGCTCCACTGCCGTGTGTATGACGGCCTCTCACGGTGGTTGACAGAGACATCATCCTCATCATCATCATCATCATCATCTGAGCGTGCGATGTAGAGAGAGAGAGAGAGAGAGAGAGAGAGAGAGATCGAAATTGTAGGGATTTTGATTTACAGTTTCCTATTTTGAATGGATATAAAGACTTTTATTACCCCTACAATTTTCAATTCAATTCAAAAAAATAAAACAAATTTTACATTCGTACACAAATTATACTATAAATATACTATATATTTTAGTAAAAAAATACAAGAAATACATAAGTTTCAATGTTACTTATTATAGTTGTGTAAGTATACTTAATAACATTTTTATATTAATTAAAAACCTGTTTTATAATTAATTTATAAGAGTAGTTTTATAATTTAAAAAATACCTCTAATTTTTTTCCACCAAAAATTACTTCCCTCCTAAATTTTCCCCCAAATTAAACCCCGTAACCTATTTCCCTCCTACTCCAAAATTCATCATAATCGTTTTCCCTCCCCAATCGATTTTATGATTTTCCCTACCCCATTGATTTCATTCATAACCATGAATCGGTTTCATTGAAAAGCTTCCTCCTTTTGCACGTATTTTGGACGATAAGTTTGTGAGACCGTCTTCTTCCTCTCTATCTCTATCGGTGCATCTGTCTTTTGGAAATCCAAACTGCCGACTAACCACCATGAACCACTACCCCACCACATGTCGACCCCTACCGCCGCTCCACCCCGATCAACACTGCTACTGTCGACGAACCATCACTGTATCCGGTTTTAACAGCTTGGTTATGAGACGAAATTGAACTCTTTTTTTAGTATGCATTGTATGAGAAACATTGATGCTTTGCTTTCTATTGGTTCTCTTGATGATTTGCTTTAGCAGATTTTTTTTTTTACGAGTTTGAAGTTTGAACAGGGTTGAAGATGCACGCCAACTGTTCGATGAAAGGCGTCAAAGAGCCGTAGTGTTATAGCGTTGGATTTCATATTTGTTAATTTCACCTCTATGAAATTGATTGATCTTATGTCTATTTACATTTACATTCATAGAGTGTTGTTATCATAATGTTGTTTTTTAGAAAATTGGTTCACTATTTGATATATAATAAGTTAGTTTTGTCTGTATTTGGTTTCAATCTCGATACACATTTGGATTATTCTTAAGTAGGTTAAATTTGTGTCTTGCTGCTTAGTAAAATTGGCTGCTTTCATTAACCTGTAAATAAGAGTGTAAGTTACTAGTATTATCATGTAAATTCATAAATCTTCTTGGGCTTATAGATTGGTTTTCTCTCTAAAGTTGCCTTTATCATGCACAGGAACATTAAGGTATATTTTAACTTTTTTTATATGTATGTATTCATCTAGAAATCAGCTCATGTGATCGAATGTAAGTTTGTCAAGCTGTAAAGTATGGAGTTAGCATGCACCCTATATTGGATGGCTTCTGAAGTTATACTTTAGATTATCCATAGTTTGTAAGTGAATTAATACAAATACAAGAGTCTTTTAATTTGTGTTTGCTCTATGAATCCATTATCATTAGACAATTATTATCAATTTGTATGCTTTTCACATATATGTCCAACTTTTTTTTGGTTTTGGCTGAAGTAGTTTGAAGCTCTATTAGATTACACGGTGTGGGTGTGGAGGCCAGTCCACGCTCACCAAACCACCCCGTGCTTGGCGTTGTTGACGGCGTTGCGTGTAGGGTGACAGGATTTCCACTGGCGTGGAAGGCAAACGAGGAGACGACGTGGCACGTTTGTGTTGGTTGGTTTAAACTAGCCGTTGAACGGCTAGTTTGATTAAAAAAACTTTAAAAAAACCCTATATATAGTCACATCATTCACCCCATTTTTTAATTTATGTTATTTGTTTTAGTGTACTTTATTTAAATTTAAAAGTTTTTATATAATTTTTAAATGTAAAATAATAATCAACAGTGTGTGCCACGTGTTGAATAACGCCACCCTTTCACGCCCCGTTCCACTCCTCCCTTTTTTGCTCCACGCCACTTTTCTTATGTGTGCTGACGTGGCTGCCACATGTCACATAGTGCCCTATTTTCATGCCCCTCCTCACCGAATTGTCTTACCAGGTACATAATACTCAGAGGCTCGGACCTATCTACTTCCGAACAATCGAACAACCACTTTGCTTTTCTTCTACTGAATTTCTCATTTTGTTTTGGAAGTGGCCAGTGGGTCAGTAGATTCTAGCGTTGGAGCGGAGCAGTCGTGATTCTACTTGTCTAGGCATCGAGCGTTAGAGAAACTGAGCAGGTCAGTGAATCAGATCATTACTGTTCACTTGTTCCATTCTTTGATTTGTATATTATTTCTTGTATTGGTGTCCATTCCTTCATACTGTATAATCTATTGCTTATCGTTGTTGTTTGGTTCATATTTTGGCTAAATTAGTTCATATTTGTTTAGTATTCGCCATTTCACTGTTTAGGGTGGTTTAGCATGTTTAACATAAGTTCAGTTTTGAGACTTGAGTAATTTTTGATGATTTTTTTGAATGCTTTAATAAATTGTGTTGTAGAAAAAGAATGCTCTTTTAATGTGAGAGTTGAGTAATTTGGTTATTTTAGTAAGGCATACGTCTAAAGCTTATTTAGTTTGTTGTTTTCCGTTCCTTATAATGCCCCTAGTTCAAACTGGGCGATTTCATTGCTAGTAGCTATGACCGCCATTTATACATGCACGCTTCACATTGGAACAAAAAAAGGAGTCACAAAAATTGTTTCAATTGTAGATGATATTTGATGACATATGCAACAATAATTCCACCCGTAGGAGTTTTGTTGGAGACAAAAGTTGTCTGAAATCGAAAGTTCACCAAAATCTCTCATGGGTAGGATGCTGACTGGGATGACATGTGGGATAAAACTAACAATGGTTAGTTTTAAGTTAACTGGGACCATTGGGAAAATATTTTAAAAACGTGGGATTATTATGTACCAAGAGTAAAGGTGGGATTATTGTGTACAAGATTGTAAACGTGGAATTATTAAAAACGAATTTTCCTTAGTTTTTCTATAAAAATGTTAGCCTGCTAGTGTAAAACTTTATTAATTTTTTTATAAAATGATTTTTGCACTATTATGACTAGAGTTTAATAAATATTTGTTGAAAACTAAAATCTAGGTCGGAGATAAGGTTTTCCTCAAAAGCATTTTAAACTCTACCGAGACTGTAGCAAGAGGAAGGGTCTAGAGCTTGGACCCAAATGATCTATTTGGTGGTATAGAGATTGGACTAGAATGGTGTGAGGTAAACGTTCAAGTACCAATAAAAAAAGATGAAAACTTGGTAAGACCATATGGTTTATTTTCTTCAATTCAAGATTGTATTGGTGCATCCATCGCATGGCCCTATCCATTCATCTCAGTATGTATTTGTTAAACTTGTGATACAAATAATTTTAATATCATGGAACTAAATGCTTATACATGGATGGTTTATTTGTAGGTAGTCCATGAGGATTGAGGACGCATGATGACTCAAGATTTTATGTTTCTTATTTCTTTAATTGCTTTTAATTTCTTTGTACAATGTTAAGACTTTATGTTAGATAATGTTATAACTTATTTATGGTTAGTGTTTTTGTTATGAACATGCTTATTTGAAATATAATGAAGTTTTATTTCTTTCATTAGTTGATGTTATACAATAACTATTAGGATGTTATATGTTGATTGTCTGTATATAAAAATGGTTTTATAATCTTATTTGGAATATTAGGACCATTTTCTTGATATTAAAGTAGCTATAACGTTGCATCATAAGGGTTCTATAAATTAGTTTTTAAGGACGCTTGTATGTGTATCAAAAGATTAAAAGTATGTAATCATATATTAGAACATTGTAAAAGTGTCCTTATATGTTCTTTTTAGGACGCTATTTTAGTTGTCTATAGACATATTATGTGACCATAAAGTTGGTTTCATAATCTTATTTGGTATATTAGGACCCTTTTCTTGGTACTAAATTGGCTATAATGTTACATCATAAGGGTCCTATCAATTAATTTCTAAGGACGCTTGTAAGTGTATCAAAAGATTAAAAGTATGTAAGCACATGTTAGAACATCGTAAAAGTGTCCTAATATGTTTTTATTAGTACACTATTTTGGTTGTTCAAATACATATTTCGCGACCATAAAATTGGTTTCATAATCTTATTCGAGATGTTAGGACGCTTTTTTAGTTTTGGGACTTATTACGACCCCTTTACATGAAACGCTTTTACCATTGGTCCTATTAAATGAAAGGTCCTATAAAATAGCATTTTAGGACGCTTTTGCGCGTACTAAAAACCCAGTTTTCTTGTAATCAATGACTCAAGGTCGAAAGGAACCGAACCAAAAGAAGAACAAGAAAGTGAACTTTGTGAAATCAACGGGAATGGATAAACTTGAAACATTTGCCAATAAATCTAACTTAGATCATGTTAATCAAGTTAAAATGTTGAAAAGAAATGAACCAAACAGTTCAAAACCAAGTACCTTGGGATCACAAAGTTCATCATCGACAAGACAATCACATGATACTTCGGGGTTTGTAGAACGAAGATCATGTTTTTCATGTGGCACATTTGGACATATTATTCGCAATTGTCCATATCTTCATAAACAAAAAGCCAAAGTTGATGATCCCCGTGACCAAAATGATCGAAAGCGATCTGTTTCATCAAAAGCAGATCCCCGTCTTGTAAAAGAAAGGGAAAAGAAACAGAAACGCCAACAGGTCAAGAAACTTGAAAAAGCAATCAAAACGGATGTGGTTAACAAAACATCTGTTTCTGTCAAACCAGACAAATCAAAAACTTCAGACAATCATGAAGTTAAGATTTTAAAGAATAAAACTGGTAAAATAAAACAGACCTGGAAACCAAAAATGGTTACTGAATCAGGGGGAACATCACAATTTCCACAACATCGAGAAGTTCAAGTAACTTACGTTGATGAAAATGGAAGACCCAAGACCACAAAGGCTTGGGTCCCCATCTCCAACTAATCATGTGAGTACATGTGTAGGGTGTTCCAGGAGGAACTTTCAGCAGTCATTGGATTGTTGATAGTGGGGCATCCAGGCACATGATCGACGACATGTAGCTTCTCTACGACGTTAAATCTATTAGAGGAGGTTATGTTGCCTTTGCTGGAGATAAGGGTGGTTATATAACAGGAGAAGGAATGGTATCCAACGGGGTTGTAAGTTTTGACAAGATCAACTTTGTACAACAACTTGATCACAATCATCTCAGCGTTTCACAAATCTGTGATAAGCAGTTTTCAGTACACTTTGATGCAAATGGATGTTATGTACTGAAACCTGGCTTCAAGATTCCAAAAGAATGGATTCTCTTATCAGCTCCAAGGATAAACGATTTATATGTACTTGATATGAGCCAAGCAATAACAACGACTGCACAAGCAACTTGTTTTATTACCAAAGCCACTGAAAAAGACTCTATCTCTTGGCACAGACGTATGGGTCACATTCACTTACGAAAAATGAATCATTTGGTGTCGAATGAATTAGTGAATGGTGTTCTTCTTAAAAATTTCCATCTTCAAGACGTCTGTGTTTCATGCCAAAAAGGAAAGCAAACTAAGAAGCGACATCCAAAATAGAAGATCAACACGGTGACAGTTCCTCTTGAACGTTTGCACATGGATTTGTTCGGTCCTGTCAAGCATAAAAGCATCAGGAATGATCAATACTGCCTCGTGATAACTGATGATTATTCAAGATTTTCTTGGGTGGCATTTATGGCTCACAAGAGTGCAACTTTGGGTATTATCAAAAACTTGATCATTCAGATTGAGAATTTGTATAAGTTGAAGGTTAGACGGATACGCAGCGACAATGGTACAGAATTTAAGAATCATGCCATGGCGGTGTTTTGCACATCAAAAGGTATTCTTCATGAATTTAGTGCGGCTTATACTCCTCAACAGAACGGCGTCGCTGAACGTAAAAAGCGTACATTGATCGAGACTGCTAGGACGATGTTGGTAGAGTCACAATTACCGATTCCCTTCTGGACTGAAGCTGTGTCCTCTGCATGTTATACATTGAATCGAGTCCTTATGGTAAAAAGACACAACAAGACCTGCTTTGAGCTTCTTCACAAACGGAAACCAGATTTATCATATCTTGAACCGTTTGGAGCTCCATGCACAATGATCGATCCTAATGGAAAGTTTGGGGCAAAAGATATTGAAGGTCACTTTCTTGGTTATGCCACCCCGAACTTAAGAGTCTGGAATCTAGAGACTAAAAGGGTTGAGGAATGGTATAAGGTCAGAGTACAAAGGCAGGTCAACCATGGATGTTTGAGTACGATGACTTTTTCAATTCGAACAATGTTGAAGCAGTTGAAGAAAATGCTGCGGCAAGGATGATTTTCGAGAGCGACAACGCAACAGAATCACCGTTGGTTCGTCCAATTATTGTCAATCAAGAACCATCTTCAGTGAACAATAATGCTCTAGACAATGAGGATTTTCATGATGCAACCGAACTGAACGAATCTTCAGAGGATGATGAATTTCTAGATGCAGATCAAGAAGCTCCAACAACAGCTGTACAAGGTACTTCGGAAGCTACAGCTCCAGTTGATAACCCCAAAACGGCTTAAGCTACTGCATCATCCTCTTCGCCAGTTTCGGGTATTGAATTGGTTGTTGATCTCAATCTCAACAATTTGGGTACAAATATTCCAGTTCCGGAAAATCCAGAAACTAGGATTCACAATACCCATCCTCAACAAAACATCATCTGTAATGTACAGAGTAGCATTCAAACAAGAAACATGTTGTGAAACAACAACAATGCAGTCTTGTATGCGGCGATTTAAGAATCTGGTCAACAAAACGATTGGTCTTTCGCGTGTAGAGAAACCTGCTGATTATAAGAAGATTTAACAATGCAGTCTTGGGTTGAAGCAATGCAGGAAGAACTGCAACAATTCCAGAAACTTGGTGTCTGGAAGCTCGTAGAGAAACCTGCTGATTATAAGAAGATTGGTACCCGTTGGGTGTATAAATGCAAAAAGGACGACCGTGGAATCGTTATTCAAAATAAAGCAAGATTGGTCGTTCAAGGTTTTCGTCAGATTGAAGGTATAGACTACAACGAAGTGTATGCACCTGTTGCACGTCTGGAAGCAATTCGGATCTTTCTGGCTTATGCCTCATTCAAAGGATTCAAGGTTTACCAGATGGACATCAAAAGTGCATTCTTACATGGTCTAGTGGAAGAAGAGGAGTATGTTGAACAGCCTCCAGGTTTTGAAGATCCTATCCATCCCGATCGGGTTTGGTTGCTGAACAAAGCTCTCTATGGTCTACATCAAGCACCACGAGCTTGGTATGCAACCTTATCTAATTACCTGTTGGAGAATGGATTTTGCAGAGGTCTTATCGATTGCACTCTCTTCATAAAAGAACAAGATGGAGATCTTCTACTGGTACAGGTATATGTGGATGATATTATATTTGGTTCTACTAACAATGTTATGTGTAGGGATTTCGAGCATGTAATGCAGGATAAATTCGAGATGAGCGCTATGGGGGAGATGACTTTCTTTTTGGGCTTGCAAGTGCAACAAATGAAGTCTGGGATTTTCATCCATCAGACTAAGTATGTCCAATACATCTTGAGCCGATTCCAGATGTCCGACACATCGCCCATTGGTACCCCACTGCAGCAAAATCACGGAATCAATCCTGACTTGAAGGGTGAAGTTGTTAGCTCTTCATATTACCGCACGATGATTGGATCCCTTATGTACCTCACAGCATCAAGACCAGATATAATGTATCCAACATGCCTGCTAGCCAGATATCAAGTTAACCTGAAGGCCTCACATCTTACAGCTGTAAAAAGGATTTTTCGTTATTTGAAGGGTTGCACTGACACCGGTGTAGGATCGATTTCGACCTAAACGAGTCGTTCGGAAGAGCTCAAATCCGTTTCAGAGGCGGAAACAAAGAAACGGACGTGTACACAGCTAGAATCACACTTTAAATCTCTTGTATATTGATTTTACAGCGTTTACATTGACAAGGAACACCGGCAATACCTCGGTATCAGATCTGAACAACGTTACAAATGAAACACAACATCAGCCTATATATAGTGTGTGTGGTTCGCTTATATGGACTGCCATAAAAGCGAACCAGCCCACTTGACACAAAAGCGAACCAGCCTGATTAATGACACAAAAGCGAACCTCCAAATAGCCGTATAAGCGAACCACCATGCTGATTCCAAATAAGCGATCCTCCATAATAAACCTCATTGGACCTTCAAAAGGCCTCACCTCATTGGACCATTCTTGATTTGTCTTTTGTGTGATGATGTATACGGCCATTTCTTGTATCATGACATCACTTGTGATGTCACCTTGGTGATGTCACTCGTGATGTCATACCCGATCGGACCCGCAACGAGATCGAGACTCGATATTAAGACGTAGTCGACAGATGACTGCACCAACAGACTCCCCCTCAGATGTTGACGGAGTCTTAAGTGTCGAGTCTTTGACAATGTCGTATCTTTAAGTCTTCAGTCTTGATCAGTCTTCGAGCTGCCTTCACTCTAACCGGCTCTATCCTATCTCCAATTCTCTTTCAGGATCTCTGGCTCCTAGCTCTAGCATCTTCATACTCTCTTTCTCTAACAGACTCCCCCTCAACTTGTGCTGGGATCATAGTCTGGCTTTCACAGGTTCAGGTATCGTAACCTGACTCACCTGCATATTCTCTACCCAAAACATAAGTTTCATAAAAGATAAGATATAACACATTTAGAAACTTCACTAATCTCTTGAAGATACAACCCTGAATAGAAAGATTTATCATGTCAATTTCTGATGAACCACTTGAATGATTATCATTATCATTTCACACATTTTCAAACAAACTTTCCCAAACCTGTTCGTCATGTTTAACACTCGGAATTTTGAAAATCAGCTTTTCAACATCAGTCGTCGAAAATCTTTTTGAATTTTTGAAAAAGAATGCAATAAAGAACTATTTACATACAATATTTTTGTGAGTTTGCGTAAGAGGATCATATCAGTTTTTGAGACAAATCACCAACACCGTTAAGCTTCATTTCATTTTAAGCTCTAAACGATTCACCTAGATTGTCAGTATACTTGTCCACTTAAATTTTCACACAAAGTTCAATTGATCCGAGATACGAGGTTAATGTTTTAAGCTCTTGAACTTATTCGTGTGTCCCACTACTTGAATATACTCCCGTATCCAGATCCCAATATTCAGTCTTACAGGTGAGTATACCACAGATGATATCTGTCAGGGGAATAAATTATAGTGCGAGGGCCGTGAGAGCTCAGGTCGATCTTTCGATACGCAGAGAGATGACGGCTTCGAATTTTGGTGGGTCCCCTTTAGAGGATCTTTTGCATTACAACAGCAGCGACTATCAATTTTATTGTTTCATCAGCTTGCTGAGGGCGATGCTATGTTCCAAGCATTTGCAGAAAGCATTATCCGGGGACTAGGTCAGAAATTTCTTTCAGCAGAAGTCCCGGGATAATACCCCAGATATCACTGAGCATAAAGACCTAGTATCTCAGAATAAGGGACCTTTCAAACAAGATTTCAGGGGTTACCTATATATCCAAGTTTGTGTTAACCCACAGAACAAGCAAGTTTGAAATTTAGGTTTATATCTCGTCACAATCTACTAAATGTGCAAAAACCTACTGACACATCATCAGTGAGACCATTTATCACTATTTAACTTTCCATTTCTTTAGCATGCCGTGATCATCCACTGATGTACTATCATTTCCTCTTTTTGTCAACAAAACTCATTTTTTATTTTATCATGTTTTTGGCTTTTTCAAATTTTCAAATGTTTTTGGATTTTCTGAAAATTTTTACTCCCCCTAAAATGCAAACACATTTTAGGAAATTTGAAAATAAACTGTACAATAAAATGACAACCGATATCAAATTGCTTCAAATCGCCATCCACTTGGCATAAACAATCAGAACTCCCCCTTACAACAAACTATTTTCCCATTGTGATTTCAAAACACTTAAGTTTGTTTTAATCAAATGGTTTTTCCGGAAAATTAGTTTTGTTGATTTTACCACTTGTAAAGTTAGGGGTTCATCATGTTGTTTTTCCAAACAATCATTTGTAAATATGGTCCAATCAAGTTCAACTAAATGACCTTGATTAACCACTTGTTAGTGAAAACCTTCAACAACTACTAGCAGGTTCACTTTACCAACCATAACCACTTGCACATCAAAATATAACAATTCAAAAATACCACCTGTACTTTACCAATTGTACCAATTGTAGGATCATTTGCTAAGAAAGATGCCGATTCCTGCTCCACTCTTACCAACCTGGGAGCTCCGGCAAGTCCGGAAGTTATGGTGAAAATGCTGTCACCCAAGCTTGACCAGCCTTGGGTGATTTTGGTGACAAACATCTGTCCCACCAACATTTTGATTTGTAAAATTCTTTAGCATCCTTCACTTTCCTGTCAACCATCTTTCCAAAAATATGTTTAACATTTCCATTGAAAGCCTTCTCAACATCAAATTCTCCCTTATCAGCGAAGAATTGATTTGAGATCTCTACCTTTCCCACTTTCTTCATCAAATTTTCTTTTGACAATTTAGGAAAATTCTCATCGTTCACTTCTGGAACGGAATTCACAATCTTTTTCTCAACAGATGACTCCTCTGATTTTATGGAATCAGATTCATTGTCAGAATTACCCTCAGATTTAACAACCCATTTTTGTTTACTCAAATCACCTTTTCTTTTGTAAAACCGTTTTGAACTTTCTCCTTCCTCAGAAGTAGAATTTTCAAACTTTTTAACAATTTTTACAGGTTGTTCTTTCTTATCAACACAAGTCTTTCTCAAAACAGAGTTAGAAGAAACTTCCTGTTTTTGGTAGTTGGTCTTGGGGCAATTCCAAGCTATGTGTCCAACTTCCTGACATTTAAAACATGTTCTTCTATCAACTTTTTCAGCAAACCTTCTCACATTCTTCTTCACTTCAGCAAGAAACTCCTGGTTTGACTGCTTCCAGAACGGTTTCTTCTGTTCATCCTCTGAACTTCCTCCTGAAACAAATTTTGTTTTTGGTTTATAAGTTTTCTGATTTTTATAATTTTCTGAAGAATTAAAACCAAGACCTTGTTTTTTGAAATTACGGTTGTGGTTTGGTTTCTTTCGATAACCTGAACCATAACTGTAACCCTTTTTCTTGTTCAATCTCTGTTGAACTCTTGAAGTGTACTTTTTAGGTTTTTCAGCAAGATTTAAATCTTTTATTTCAGAAATATTAATTTCTGTTAATTTGAAAACCTGTTTGATCATTTCAGTTTTGACACTTCTTATTGGAAATTCCTCATCAGAATATAATTTGTCTGAATCATTCAATGTATACGCTACTTTGATTGATTCGTCATTCAAATTAGATTTTGATAACAAGAATTCTTTATTGTAAACCCTTTTGACCGGCGAACTCGGACTCCTTTCTGACGAACTCTGGATTTCAGACTTAGACTCCGACTTTGACTCTTCATCCGTATCTAACACCTGATCGACAACTTTCTTTACTAACTCAGACTCATGATTAGTGTCAGACGCTGTAAATGTAACATCAATATTGTCTGGTAATTCATCAATGATTTCAGACTTTAACTTGATGTTGACTGCCTTTTTTAGACGCTCATCATTCGGATTCATTAGGATTCCTGGGAGAATAAGTTTCATGGATCGGGGGTGGACATCTGTTATACTTGACACTTGGTTTCTTACCAGTATCAATATCTTCAGTCTTTTTATCCATGAACGCTTCAAGACCTGCAACAGTAGGATAAACACGATCAATCAAATAATCACAAGTAGTGTAACTCAACAATAATCGTTTAATCCTTTCACTCTCAATCTTCTCAAGTTCCACTTCTTTCTTTAGCTTTGCACAATCTTCGATGTACTCATTGATTACACTTTGCTTCGTCATTAACGTTCCACTCATCTTTTCATTTGCTTTCTCAATTTCAGCATTCGTTCTTTTCAACCCATCAACTGTCCTATTCAGTACATCGTATGACTCTTTCACATACTTCACATCAGACAGTAAATCTTCCTTAATCTTCTCTAAATCAGCAATCTTTTTATCTTTTTCTTCACAAACTTTGCAAGACTCAGAACATTTCTCACAAGGCTTCATGACTTCAACTACCTTTTCAACTATTTTTTCAACTTCGACAGTCTTTTCAACTTCAACAATCTTCTCGACTTCGACAATCTTTTCTATTTCGACAATCTTTTCAACAATTTTCTCAACTTCCACGAGTTTCTCGACTTCAACAATTTTCTCCACTACTTTTTCTACTTCAACAATCTTCTCTATTGCAATCTCAGCAGTTGATTCATCTTTTGTTTTTACAGCTTCAGTCTTCGTCTTTTCATCAGCAAGTAGCTTTGCTGCTTCTAGCTCTCTCTGCAATCGAGCAATCTTCTTCTGATTCAGTATCTCAACTTTATCTGCATAGAAAAAAATTAAAACTGTCAGGATCAATGCTTTTTCTACATTTGTTAAGATACTCTTCCTCATCATCCGTATCAACATCACTTCCAAGATCTGGAAATATCGGAATTCTTTTCTGACAATCTTCATTTTGATCCAGAATCCTGGTAACAAGTGCCACATTAGATTTAGTTTCACTAGGTATATACTTGTCCCAGCTAAATCCCTTTGCCACAACCTCATCATTCTGATCAATTATCCCATAATAAGCTTTCCTATTGGCTTCTTCAATCATTCTCCCATGAGCAGTTTGTGGTTCCTTTTGTTGAGGTTTTTGATCGATTTGATGAAAAATTGATTTCTGATAATAATTGCTCTTTTCTTGACTTCCAGTTGACTCTTGGTTTTTACATTCTCGTTTAAAGTGACCTTTTCCTTTACATCGGAAACAGGTAACTTTTGACTTGTCAAAACCAAGTGGAGAGGTAGCCATTCCTCGAAACTCGTCTCTACCAGTAATCTGTTGAAATTTTTCAGCTCTCCTGCAAGCACTAGCTAAGCACCACTTCACATCCATCAGCTCAAGCTCTTCTGCATCGATTTGGTCATAATCTTCTTTTGTAAGCATCGGATTTCCAATCTTACCATCAATCAAACTTTGATAAGATTCCAACATAGTAACAAGAGATGCCATATGTTGCTTTGCTATTTCCGGAGACAGATCTTGACCATTTTGAATGTTCAAAGTGACGTTGCATTGAAGATTTGTAGAATTCTGTTGTTGAGGACTTGATGTTGTAAAGTTTGGATCAAAACTTGAATACGAGGATGAAGATCCACCACTTTGTGTCACATTACTACCTTTTGTTCCAGACGAACTATCAGCACTAAAACCAGTTTGGATCTTTGGGCTAGGGCCGGGGGTAGCCTCAAATTTATTCCCTCTGTAATACAAACTGACATCTTGCTTTGCATTTGGATTGGTCATGATAGCTGTCTTTTGAATATCCAGTTCCTGCTCTTCGATTTTCTGAATAAACTGAGCCAAATTCATACTCTCAGACTTTCTCATAAGTTTCACAACCATCAAATATGTTCCCCACTTGTTCTGTGGTAACGCCTCAGCTAGTTTGTCAACCCACTCATCGTCCTCTTTCTTGATATCCAATCTACCCATTTCCAAAACTAAATGACAGTATCTATCTATAGTCTGTTTGGTTGTTTCATGATCAAATGCAGTAAACATGTCAAATGATTTCTTCAATAATGCCTTCTTGTTTTTGATCATATCAGCACTCCCTCTGAATTTCTGAATCAAAGCTTCCCAGATGGATCTAGCAGTTCCGTTATGTTGAAGTAAGACAAAGATGTCTTCTTTAACAGCTTGCTGAAGGATGCTGATCATCATCTTCTCACTAGTGTACTTCAACTTATCAGCTTCTGTAAAATCATTGAAACCCTTTTCCAAACCACGTTCATTCTTTGGCTTCTCGTAATCTTTCAGTAAAGAACACCATGCTTCGAATCTGTAAGCTTGAACCCAGTTCTCGAATCGATTCTTCCAACCCTGAAAATCTTCAATATACATGAGTTTCGGCGGTTTTTGATGAGTGCCTGTCTCATTCTCATTATACAACGCTTCAGCAGGAGTTACAGGGGCAACGGGTGTCGCGAACGCATTGTAGAACTCTTCAGCCATGTCTCAAAACGCAGATGATGCTTCGGGAAATACCTTTCGACACACAAACAAAAAACACAATCAGTTTAAAAATTTATCAATTAATGGAAACGAACTGGTACTTGAACTGGTGAAATTTCTGTGCGGACTGAAGATTGACAAACTGTGCAGACTGCTATGACCCGGAACAATTTCAAACTGAATATTGACCAACTGTGCGGACTGAAGATTGACAAGCTGTGCGGACTGCTATGACCCGGAATAATTTCAAATGACCCTTTCCAATGACCTTGCTAAAACACACAACCGTGAATGTATTTGAATTCAACACAAATCTGATTGATAACAATTATACCAACTCAATTCTATTGAACCTAAATGCCAACCACTAAAATGACAAGTTCAATTCTCAAGACCGTAACTTTTTACACTTATCCATTATTCCGACAAACATCACATGTATCAATTAATAATGATTGGGCCACACACTTTTTTAAATCTTGAGTTGCCAACAACAATATTCTTTGATTGATGTAAACAATTAGCTGACACAATAACTTGGATCGAAAATCTATATTACTTCACATGTAATATCTGAATGAACTGACACCTTTTTAATTTTTCAACACAAATTCACATGCATATGTCTATATCCAACAAAATGATATGACCACACTAAACTTATCCCATGCAACCGACCAATTTTAAATCTTTAAAATCTGATTGGACCTCACTTCCTAAGGATAATAACTTTGACTTGATCGCTTAAAGTGATTCTGATTTTGGCGGTTGCAAAATCGACGACAAATCCAAAACGGTTGGATGCAGTTTTTTAGGAAATCGCCTCGTAACATGGCAGTGCAAGAAGCAGACTTGTGTCGCTACATCAACTTGTGAGGCTGAATACAACTGCAAATGCGTGATTACGGTTTTGAATTCCTAACTACTCCTATTTTAGTCGATAATTCTGCTGCCTTATCTATCACTAGAAATCCTGTGCAGCATTCAAAGACCAAACACATCGAAATTAAATATCACTTCATACGTGATTTCTTTGATAAAAGGCTAATCGATGTTGTTAAAGTCAATACCGATGACCAACGTGCCGACCTTTTTACCAAAGCATTTGATAAATCAAGATTTGTCTTTTTATTATTGGTAAACGGCATTAAGGTCAAGCAAGACTAATCCGCATCGGAAAATCGTTTTTGTAAATATCTTTGTGTTTTTAAAATTATCAAAGTTTGTTGATTTTAGGGGGAGTAAATCCAAAATTTGAAAAATTCAAAAACATCGAAAAATTTCAAAACTCAAAAACAATAGAAAAACAAAAATGAGTTTCCTGGCGAGCAAAAGAGAAAATGATAGTACATCAGTGGTCTGTCCAAACATTTTTAAAATGAAATGCAAAATGAAAAATGTTAAGCAGCTCTATATAAGATGTATCGGTAGGCTCACAATCATTTTAAAGTGTGCAGGGTGATATAAACTTAAATCGACTGAAGACCAGGTGGGAACCACTCATTGGCATATGGTCTTATTACCGAAATTTCGTTTGAGAGATTTCCGAGGTTCTGAGATATGTGGTCTTTAGGCAGTTTATCATCTGGGTATCATGGTTGTTTCTTTTACCGAAAACAACGGAGACGAAGTCTAGATCTTCCATGATACCATACATACGTGTACATTCTGCATACGACCTCAATAAGTGATCAACAATCACATGTCCACAAAATAAGTGATAATATATCACATTTATCCGGGAGTCAAGTTCTTCTCTTTGCTGTACGAAAGTACTGACCTGTTCACGGACTTGCTCTTGTGCCCTTCATGCATCTGAAAATCAAGTTCCTCATCAATAAGTGATTCTATCACATAGGGCTTGTTTTCATCAAAATAAGTGAGTATCTCACATTTTCATATACGTCAAAACAGATGATAAATGGTATACTCACCAGTAAGATGAACTCTCGTGCATACCTTGATACGGGAATGTGTCGTGTGTGGATGAACACTGGTCGGTAAGTATAAATCATACCCTAACGTATCCCCTCGCCATGATTACATATGATAAGTCGAGCTTATGTGGACAACAATACCGATAATTGTTATAGGATGCTTATCTAAATGTTAACTAATTGAACAACAAGAGCGTTTTGGCATGACCGTACACTGATATGATTCTCTTACCCTCGAAACTCGCAAAAAGAATGTTTGTATATATTTACTTTTCTTAGTTTCTGCAACTCTGTATATATTTATTTACTGCTTTCAGTCTTTAAGTTTGAAATATTCAAAATACCAAAAAGATTTTAGGTGTGTTTTAATATAAACTTTATAAAAGTCAAAAAGATTTTATTTCTGCTTTAGTTTTGATTAACCGATGTTGGAACTCAAGTCTTCGTTGCCTGAAATCTGTTGAAAACCAAAACGACTGAATCTTCATAAACGGTCAGAGTTTGTAAGTTTTGAAAGTTAATAACCAAAATTGATAAATCTGTTAACTTTTCAAACAAATTGTCGGACGGTAGTTGATAGAAATATGGTCACATGTGTGTCATTTGTTTAATGTTAACTATATTCCAAGAAGTTGTTCTCATTACGCGTTTAGCTTTCTTGCATGTGCAGATGCTAAAGGCAAGGAGAACATGTTCGATGATAAGCTTCGGAATGAAGACACAACGTGAAGGCACTCAAATGATAAAGATGATCGAGTTGCCGCTGATCAATCATCAACACCACAAGGATCTAAAGTATCGAAAATCAAAAGATTCACGAGCATAATCAAAGGGAGAGTTTATTGATACACTTCCTAAATGAAAGCGGAAGTTTGTTAATACACTTTCTACATACAACACGTGAAGACTTTGAAGATCCTTTCCAAGAAAAATAACCATCAAGAGATGGAGAATGAGATTACGAACCTCGCGAGCAGCAACCAAGGGGGAGTTTGTTGATACATATTATGTGGATACAGCTCGGCTCGGTTCGACTCGACTACCAAGTGAAGACAGTAATAGAGACATCCTCCTGTCTTGACTCGGTATGTTACGTACGATGTAAATGCAACTGCGTGTGTGCAGTTTGCATTTAGTATTGCTTCTGTGTTGTATTTGTTGTTTATCCCATTGAAGAAGCCCAACATGAGAAGTAGTCCAACATGTCAAAGCCCAAGAGACAAGTTCCCTTAGGCCCAACATGCATGTGACGAAGACTGAGGCCCACCATGTGACAAAGTCTCTTTGAAGCCCAAGCCTGTCACATGTGACGAAATCACATGTGATGAAGACACCCATGTGCGACGAAGACCCTTATGGCGAAATCCCTTGTGACGAAATCACTGGATTTCGTCATAATGATGTATGTTCGTCGATCTGTTACTATATATACACAGCAAACAAACAGAAAAACTAAGGTGCAAGTCTGAATAAATTTGAGAGAACACACTGTAAACACACACACACTGAGAGTTTATGAGAACATCTTGTAAACATTGCTTTGTAACCGTTGTGAGTACAGGATCGGATCGTAAACGATCACTAGATCTGCGGTGGATTCGATTTAACGTGCAGAATCCATTAAATCGAACCGTAATCGTGCGCGAAAGTGTAATTAAACAACGTTTATTACAAAACGACGACAACCGGACAGAGTTTCGACATGTAATACAAGAACTTGCTCTATCTGATAAATGTGACGTAATCCAGCAGCAGTTCGGTACGGTATACAAGGTCTTCACCTAGAACTATGAATGTGGTTTCGCTCTTACGGACTATATATAGTCTAACAAGTTTCGCTCTTACGGTCATGACAAATAAGCGAAACCTATCTCTTGCCATATAAGCGAAACTAGAACTTGACACAAAAGCGGAATCACATTTTGACCGAACTCCAACTAAAACATGCCCACTATTTTTTCTTGTAGTGATTTCTCATGCATTTGTTGTAGACTTCTGCATGTTATATTCACGGTCATTTGTTGTAGACATGATGCAAGCATTGTGATGTCATCAGTATGATGTCATCATTAAGAATGATGACATCATTCTTGTTCAGATCCGCTTCCTTCGTATCGTGTCATACCGTATACTGACCTGACATTGCCTAATGACACCTAGTGAAACCTAGCGAAACTTCTGTCCGGTATATTACAGACTCAAGACACTAGACTTTACATGTACATTTAGATTTCTATCTATGGCCACACAAATAGTGCACCAACAATCTCCCCCTTGGACATAGCTAGAAATCTGTGATGTTTAGTCTTGAACTACCTTGGATAACATCTTCAAGTGAAACAGCAGTCTCCCCCTTGAATGATGCCCCGAAATTCTAAGATTTGACGTTTAGTCTTGCTCCCCTTTCATTTAGCTTCCTGCACATTCTCTACCAAGAAATTAAAATCGAAATCTTTACGTTTTGGATAGAAATTACTTGAAACATTCTCAAATTTTATCTTTACTATTCATTACAAACACACTCTCCCAACCTTGTTGTTCATCATGTTTAGCACTTGGGATTTTGGATATCAGCTCTCCAACATCAGTTGTCGAAAATCTTTTTGGATTTTTGTTTTTAATGAAAAGCAGTAAAGAAATATTTACAGACAATATTTTTGTGAGTTTGCGTAAGAGGATCATATCAGTTTTTGAGACACATCACTAGCACCGTTAAGCTTTAAACATTTTAAGTTCTAAACGATTCACATAGATTGACGATATTGTTGTCCACTTAAACTCAATTTAAAAAACTTTCGAAATGCTTACCGATACGTTAAGGTATATTAATTTTGCACTAAGATCTTATGGACCCCACAATCTCAGCATATCCCCTCATCATGCAATACACTGACTCAAGTAATGCCTTTAAACTTTTATCAACTGTGATATGTGCGAAAATAAAGCAGAATGTTTAAACATTAACAATCAGGTCGATACTTCCGTATACGCAGAGAAAGTCCAATGTTTAAACAAAATAAGAAAAAATAAAACAAGTTGAAGTTGTTTAGGCTTTAACCACCAGGTCGATACTTCCGTATACGCAGAGGAGGTCCAAAGCTTAAACGAAACACCAAAGAAAATAAAGCAGAACGTTTAGGCAAAAACATCCAGGTCGATACTCACGTATACGCAGAGGATGTCCAATGCTTAAACAAAATAAAGAAATAAAACAAGTTTAAATCTTGGCAAAATGAAATGCACAATCACAGCGACTTTTTAGCAAAGTTGTGAAAGTTCACAAACTTAACCAGTTTTATGTCTTTCGACAATCAACGATTACTGAGTAGGCACACAATCAAGAAGGACAAAACTAAGTACTATGCTTTCAACCATGTTTCCCACTAGAACTAGGCTTTTTCATTTAAATTTATATCGTTATCGCAAATCTACTAGTCTAGCTGAGCCTATCGTCACATCTTTAGTGAGACCGTTTATCACATTTGACATTTCATTTCTTTAGCATGCTGTGATAGTCCAACTGATTTACTATCATTTCCTCTTTTTCATAACAAAACTCATTTTGAATTTTTTAATGTTTTTGGCATTTTCAAATTGTCTAATTTTTTTTTTAAATTTTTCTTCCCCTAAAATCAAAATATGTTTCACTTTTGATTTTCTGAGAAAATTTGAAACTGAAAGCAATAAACTGTACAAAAAACGTGACAAACTGATGAGAATTGCTTCAAATCGCCATCCACTTGGCATAAACAATCAGAACTCCCCCTGACAACAAACTATTTTCCCATTATGATTTCAAAACACTTAAGTTTGTTTTAATCAAAATGGTTTTTCCGGAAAATTAGTTTTGTGTGTCGTTTCACAAACATGGGGTTTTATCATCACATTGTTTCCAAACACTTGTAGGTTTATCACCAAAACAATTACCACATGTAAGATAGTTAAATCAAGTACAACTTAATGTCCTTGATTAACCATTTGTAAGTCGAAATATCACAGTTACCAACCTGTGAATTTCTCAAGAAAGATGCCGATTCCTACTCCCCAGTAACCAACCTGGGAGTTCCGGCAAGTCAGGATTTTCAAGTACAGAAAGGTGACACCCCAGCCTGACCAGTCTTGGGTGCATCCGAGTTATTTTCACTCGGTGTATCAGTTTTCCTCTTTGATTCATAAAATTTCTTTACCCCTTTGACTTTTCCATCAACCATTTTTCCAAAAATGTTTAAAACATTGGGGTTAAAGGCTTTTTCAACATCAAAATCTTTCTTTTCAGAAAAAGATTGATTTGAAATTTCAACTTCGTCAACTTTTTGTTTATAATTTTCAGCTCGCAATGGTGGAAAGTTGATATCATCCATTGGCGGAACTGAATTTTCTCCTTTTTGATCAACAGATGGCTCTTCTGACTTTGACGAGTCAGGATCATCTCCAGAACGTACCTTCTTTGTTTTTGAAAAAACAAATTTAACATCAAAAGGTGGCTCCTTTGTTTCTGAAGAAACAAATTCATTGCCAGGAACATTTCCTTTCTTCACACTCCATTCTGTCCTCAGATTTGTATCTGATGAATTCGTTTTGCTTGAATTGTCATTCTTTGGAGAGCAAGACGATTTATCAGAACTTTTATCTGATGTTCTTGTTGTATCCGAGGACAAAAACCTTTCAAGGTACTCTCGAGCTTTCTTTCTTTTCTTTCTCAGTCGATCTTTTTGCCCTTGTGAAAGCTTCACTTTCTGTTCTTTCACCTTCTGTTCTTTGGGCTTTTCTTCAACCTTGAATGATTTTGTCACCTTTTTCTGAGATTCAGCCCTCGATCTTTCCATTGATCTCATTGGACAATCTCTTGCAATGTGTCCTTTGATTTGGCAGTTATAGCATCTTCTCGTCTCAAACCTCCAACTTTGGCAGTTAACAGCAATGTGTCCTCTAAAACCACATTTGTAACACACCCTGTTATCGTACCAATCTCCACCATCAATCCAAACACTCAAATCATAACACTGATTTGATTTGTAGTACTCATGACTTCTCCTATAATCTTGATTTGACGCTTGAGCACTGTGGTCAAACCTGCACCACATATCACCAACTTTTTGTGAGTTTTGGTTTTTCAATTTTTGTGGTTTTTTATCTTGATTGGATGATTGAACTGGTGAGCTTTTATTGTTGTTTTGAAAAATTTTTGAATTTTTAACACTTTGTTTTTGTTCTACATTCTTCTTAACAGGTTTTTGCTTTGAGTGACCTATTTCAGTCGAATGTAAAACAGTTTCTTTAAATTTTTCTTTTAATTCCAAAAATATTTTCTTTTTCTCATTTTCATCATCAGTTTTCTCATCACAATCTTCAATTTTGACTTTGTCAAAATTTGTGACATTGTCACTTATTGGAACAGAATTGATCGGTTCTGGACACACATATGGTGCAGAAGTCACAAAACCTTTCAACTTATTTTCTAACTCAGCAATTTTATTCCGATCACTTTCAGCTTCTTTTTCAAGCTGAATGATTTTAGCAAGATAAGAATTTATTGCAATTTGTTTTTCAAGATTATTTTTACCAAAAATATCTTTCTCATCTTCTAAAATCTTTATTTGACTTTGAAAATCTTTTTCAATTTTCAATTTTTCATTTTCAAAATCTTTTTCCTTTTCTTTCAAAATTTTGTTTCCAATGTCAAACTTTTCAAACTACTTAACAGTTTGACATTTTCAGATTTCAATTTCTCATAATTTTCCTGCAGTTCAAGAATCTGTTTATCATCAGATATCTTCTCATCCTTCAAATTTTTGATTTCCAATGTCAAACTCTCCAAATCCTTCATGAGTTTGGCATTGTCTGATTCAGATTTTTCACAGTTTAAACACTTCTCTCCTGAGTCAGACTTCAATTTTCTAATCTTTTGAAACTCAAGTTCTTGAGCTTGAATCTTCTCGATGAAGCCACTAAGATTCATAGAAGCAAAATTTGTATTGTTCTTTAACACCATCAAATAAGTACCCCACTTATCATATGGCAATGCGTCTGCCAATTTATCGATCCACTCCTCATTGGTCTTAGTTATTGTGAGTACAGGATCGGATCGTAAACGATCACTAGATCTGCGGTAGATTCGATTTAACGTGCGGAATCCGTTAAATCGAACCGTAATCGTGCGCGAAGACGTAATTAAACAACGTTTTATTACGTAACAACTACAACCGGACAGAGTTTCGACTCGATCTCTACAAAGAACACTCAAAAACTGATAAACATGACGTAATCCAGCAGCACTTCGTGATATGATACTTCTGATTCTGTTATTTATGATTTCGCTTATGTGCACATATATATAGTGCATGGAGATCCGCTCCAATGGACATGTACGAATAAGCGGACCTCCATTGGACACATAAGCGGACCTATTTGGATGACATAAAAGCGGACCTCCCTATGTCCCTATAAGCGAAATCCTCATCTTTGTCTTTCAAGCGAAACAGATTCCCATGCATACGTTTATGTTAGTTCAAACAAAAACACATGTGATGATGTAAGATTGTGATGTCATCAGTATGATGTCATCATTGAGAATGATGACATCATTCTTGTTCAGATCCGCTTCCTTCGTATCGTGTCATACCGTATACTGACCTGACATTGCCTAATGACACCTAATGAAATCTAGCGAAACCTCTGTCCGGTATTTTACAGACTCAAGACACTAGACTTTACATGTACATTTAGATTTCTATCTATGGCCACAGAAATAGTGCACCAACAATCTCCCCCTTGGACATAGCTAGAAATCTGTGATGTTTAGTCTTGAACTGCATTGGATAACATCTTCAAGTGAAACAGCAGTCTCCCCCTTGAATGATGCCCTGAAATTCTAAGATTTGACGTTTAATCTTGCTCTCCCTTTCATTTAGCTTCCTGCACATTCTCTACCAAGAAATTAAAATCGAAATCTTTACATTTTGGGTAGAAATTAATTGAAACATTCTCAAATTTTATCTTCACTTTTCATTACAAACACACTCCCCCAACCCCGTTGTTCATCATGTTTAGCACTTAGAATTTTGAAAATCAGCTTTTCAACATCAGTTGTTGAAAATAAGATGAAGTAAAATCTTTTTGATTTTTCAAAATTTTATGCTAAAACACACATAAAATCTTTTTGTATTTACGGAAATAAACTATATACAGACATATTTTTGTGAGTTTGTGTAAGAGAATCATATCAGTTTTTGAGACACATCACTAGCACCATTAAGCTTTAAACATTTTAAGTTCTAAACGATTCACGTTGATTAACGATATAATTGTCCTCTTAAGCTCAATCTAAAAACTTTCGAAATGCTTACCGATACGTTAAGGTATACTAATTTTGCACTAAATTCTTATGGACCCCACGATCTCAGCATATCCCCTCATCATGCAATACACTAAATCAAGTAATGCCTTTAAACTTTCATCGACTGTGATATGTGCGAAAACAACGCAGAATGTTTAAACATTAACAATCAGGTCGATACTTCCGTATACGCAGAGAAAGTCCAATGTTTAAACAAAATAAGAAAATAAAACAAGTTGAAGTTGTTTAGGCTTTAACCACCAGGTCGATACTCCCGTATACGCAAAGGTGATCCAAAGCTTAAACGAAACACCAAAGAAAATAAAGCAGAACGTTTAGGCAATAACATCCAGGTCGATACTCACGTATACGCAGAGGATGTCCAATGTTTAAACAAAATAAAGAAATAAGACAAGTTTAAATCTTTGCAAAATAAAATGCACAATCACAGTGACTTTTCAGCAAAGTAGTGAAAGTTCACAAACTTAACCAGTTTTATGCTTTTGGCATTCAGTGATTACTGAGCAGGCACACAATCAAGAAGGACAAAACTAAGTACTACACTTTTGATCATGTTTCCCACTAGAACTAGGCTTTTTCATTTAAGTTTGTATCGTTCTCGCAAATCTACTAGTCTAGCTGAGCCTATCGTCACATCTTTAGTGAGACCGTTTATCACATTTATCTTTCCAATTCTTTAGCATGCTGTGATAGTCCACTGATTTACTATCATTTCCTCTTTTTCACAACAAAACTCATTTTTGATTTTTCAATGTTTTTGACATTTTCAAATTTTCAAATTTTTTAAAATTTTACTCCCCCTAAAATCAAAATATGTCTCAATTTTGATTTTCTGGGAAAATTTGAAACAAACTGTACAAACTTGACAACTTGATGAGAATCACTTCAATTCTCCATCCACCTGGCATAAACAATCAGAACTCCCCCTCACACCAAACTATTTTCCCATTATGATTTCAAAACACTTAAGTTTGTTTTAATCAAAATGGTTTTCCGGAAAAATTAGTTTGTTTACTAATCATTTGTAGATTCGGGGTCACTTCATCACATTGTTTTCTTTGTACACATGACAAATTTTACAATTTCAGTTTTAGATCTCAAACATCACTTGTAGAAAATCAAGTACAACTTAATGTCCCTGATTTACCACATGTAAGGCGAAAAATCACCAGAGTGAAATTTCTCAAGAAATGTGCCGATTCATGTTCCACGCTTACCAACCTGGGAACTCCGGCAAGTCAGGTTTTTCATTTGAACAATTTCACCCAAGCCTGACTGTCCTTGGGTGATTTTGAATTCTTGTTCAACAATGGTGGAAAATTTGCATCATCCATTGTTAAACCTGAATTCTCAGTTTTTACCTCAACTACCGGCTCTTCTGGCTTTACCGTACCAGAATCATTGCCTGCACATGGCTTGTCTGACTTTGATCTGTCAGATTCATCGCCTGAAGGTGGCTTGTCTGACTTCGACACGTCAGATTCATCGCCGTCAAACGTTTTGATAAAGATTTTATCTGAAAAATTAACTTTCTTTGATTTTTTAGCCTCTTGATTTGTCAATTTTTCTTTCTTTATCTCCTCTTTTGTCCTCAGATTTGTATCTGATGAATTCGTTTTGCTTGACTGACCATTTTTTGTTGAGCAAATCGATTCATCAGAACTATTATCTGAATCACCAGTTGTACCCAAGGACAAAATCTTTTCAAGGTACTCCCTTGCTTTCTTTCTTTTCTTCCTCAGTCTATCTTTCTGCCCTTGTGAAATTTTCACTTTCTGTTCTTTCACTTTCTGTTCTTTGGGCTTTTCATCAATTTTGACTGATTTCTTCACTTTTCCATGAGATTCTGCCCTCGATCTTCCGTTTGATCTCATTGGGCAATCTCTTGCAATATGACCTTTGATTTGGCATTCAAAGCATCTTCTTGTCTCAAAACTTTGACTCTGGCAGTTAACAGCAATGTGTCCTTGAAAACCACATTTGTAACACACCCTGTTATCGTACCATTCTCCACTATCAATCCAAACATTTAGATCATAACATTGATTTGCCTTGTAGTAATCATCGCTCCTCTTGTAAGTTGGATTTGACTTTTGAGCTCTATGATTAAACCTGCACCACTTTTTACCAACTTTTTGTGAGTTTTGATTTTTAACTTTTTGTGATTTTTGATTGGATGATTGAACTGATGATCTTTTATTTTTGTTTTGAACATTTTCTGAATTTTTAACATTTTGTTTTTGTTCCACATTCTTCTTTACAGGTTTATGCTTTGAGCATTCACCTTTTTCTGTAGAATGTAAAACAGTTTCTTGAAATTTTTCTTTTAATTTCAAAAAGATTTTCTTTTTCTCTTTTTCATCATCAGTTTTATTATCACAATCTTCAATTATGACTTTGTCATAATTTGTGACATCGTCACTTATTGGAATTTCATTGATCGGTTTTGAACAGATATGATCTAGTATAACTGATGAGGTCACAAAACCTTTCAATTTCTTTTCTAACTCATTGATTTTATTGTTAGCATACTCAACTTTATTTTCAAGTTGAGTGATTTTCTCAAGATGAGAATTTATTACTTTTTCATTTTCAATTTTATTTTTATCTAAAACAGATTTTTCGTTTTCTAAAACTTTTATTTGATTTTGAAATTCTGTTTCTTTTTCTTTTAAAACTTTGTTTTCCAATTTTATCCAAACATCTTCATTTTCTAAAAATTTTATTTGATTTTTAAAATCTTTCTCCATTTTCAATTTTTCATTTTCCAAAAATATTATTTTATTTTGAAATTCTTTTTCATTTTCTTTTAAGATTTTGTTTTCTAATGTCAAACTCTCCACATCTTTCAGAAGTTTGACATTTTCTGATCCAGATTTATCACATTTTGAGCACTTCTCAGACATCGTTTCAGCTTCAGCTTCCTTCTCATCCTTGATAGCTGGAATTTCTTCAACCCGCTGCTTTACCACTTTAATATTTTCCTCAGTTTTGACTTTCTCTTCAACAGTTGCTGCTTTATGATTCTTCTCTCTTTCAGCTAGTCTTTCTTTTAGCTTTTCCAATTTATCTGCAAAATAAAATTTGAAACTTTCAGGTGATAATTCTCTTTGATAATTTTCAAGTTTTCGAATTTTTTCATTGTCATCATCGCTTTCTTCATCTGATGATTTATCAAAAATTTGAGCTTTTTCTGAAACTTCTTCTGTTGAAACTGGCTTTTCTTCCAATTTTTCAGGATAGAATTGCTGAGATTCGTAATACAAATACGCAAAATATTCTTCATAATCCATGTTTCGGTGTCAAAGATTCACAAAATAGACTTTTCAAATGAACTGAGTTTACACACGATCTGGAATTCAACCAACTTGAACAATTCGTGCGAGCTGGTGTACTTCAAACGACTTGGTTCAATAATTGTTTTAGCTCAAAGTCCACAAAATTTCAATTTGCCCGAAAAAAATCAAATCTAATGGCTCACTAATCAAAACCCGTTTACACTAGAAGCCCAAATTCCAAAACACTATCCTCGGCCCACTTATCAAATCGGTTTCACACTAAAAGCCCAAATTTCAACACACGGTCCGAATTATGCAACACACCCCAAAATCTTATACAATCCAAAAACTTTCAACTTGATCTCAATAGCTTCGGCCCAAACCCAAAAATAAGTCCAAAATTTTAATCTTTTAAATTTGAATCACATTAGCCAACTTTGATTTTTCTATTTTCCATATTTTCAAAACATTAATCAAAATTAATATTGAATGAATTGATTCTATCAAAATTTACTTATCTCTCGAGATTTTTATAAACTGTCAACAATTATCAAACCTTTTGTCTTATACCTTTTGTCTTATACCCACCTTTCGATTTCACAATATTACCCTACTATAATGTCTTTTAAAAAAAATTTCGATATTATGACACTACAATCGTCACAAGCAAACACACAACAGATTATCTATTTTTCCGTTTTAAAAATACAACTTCTTGTTTTAATGACCAACTGCAAACCACTCAAACAACCATCACTGCTACTTCTTTGATTTGAACAGAATAACAATCAACAATTAACCCTGATATCTATCTCTAATTTATCGACTCACACCAGCAACTTCTATTCGATTTTTTATTTCACAAAACTCAACTCAGACCTGAATTATCAAAAGCAATCCTTCAACAATGACAATCAATACAAATCAGATCAGAAACTCAATCTTCAACTGATAAAACTTTTGATTCAAACAACAATGAAAATCAGCCAAAAAAATGATCTCTACAAGCTGAAATATGTCCGATTTCACCGAAACTCATCGAAATGATCCGAAATTCAATCAAAACAGTCTTAAATTGATCCAATTTAGTTCGAAACTTAATCGAATCAATCCGAAACTGTAGAAACTTTAACCAAACATCATCTAATCAGTCCGATATACACATACGAAACATCGAAAATTGATCGAAATAGCGCAAAATCAGTTCGAAAATGATCACAACCACAAACTTGTCAACAGATTTAACAGAAATGATTGAACAGTTTATGATTCAACAAATTACTTCATAACCACAAACTACAATTGATGTAACAATTCAACAACAAACCTGCAAGTTATACTCTACTTTTTCTATTCGAAAATGATAACAACAAACAATTTGTAACTACAATCTTCTTTAACACGTAGATCTCAGATCAGAAACAACATGGATAATCAAATTCAGATCTGAAATTTCGAGTTCAATCTACGAATGTTATTCAGATTTCAACAAGAACACTAAAACAACATTATCAATTTTTAGATCTGCAACAAAAAAAAAAACGTGATGTTTCTTAATGCGATTGAATCTGAAGTTAGTTGTATGCTTGACAACAATCCGTAATGATATAACTTTCGATTTGAAATTCACTGAAACAGATTAAAATCAATCAAAATGTTCAAAATATGATTCAAACAGATCAAAAACACATCAAAAATCAACCGAAAATCATTCGATTTCACTCTGAGCGAAACTCGTCCGATTTCGATCACGATTACACGCAGAGCATCCGTAGCTCTGATACCACTTGTGAGTACAGGATCGGATCGTAAACGATCACTAGATCTGCGGTAGATTCGATTTAACGTGCGGAATCCGTTAAATCGAACCGTAATCGTGCGCGAAGACGTAATTAAACAACGTTTTATTACGTAACAACTACAACCGGACAGAGTTTCGACTCGATCTCTACAAAGAACACTCAAAAACTGATAAACATGACGTAATCCAGCAGCACTTCGTGATATGATACTTCTAATTCTGTTATTTATGATTTCGCTTATGTGCACATATATATAGTGCATGGAGATCCGCTCCAATGGACATGTACGAATAAGCGGACCTCCATTGGACACATAAGCGGACCTATTTGGATGACATAAAAGCGGACCTCCCTATGTCCCTATAAGCGAAATCCTCATCTTTGTCTTTCAAGCGAAACAGATTCCCATGCATACGTTTATGTTAGTTCAAACAAAAACACATGTGATGATGTAAGATTGTGATGTCATCAGTATGATGTCATCATTGAGAATGATGACATCATTCTTGTTCAGATCCGCTTCCTTCGTATCGTGTCATACCGTATACTGACCTGACATTGCCTAATGACACCTAATGAAATCTAGCGAAACCTCTGTCCGGTATTTTACAGACTCAAGACACTAGACTTTACATGTACATTTAGATTTCTATCTATGGCCACAGAAATAGTGCACCAACAGTTATCCCCAATCTCCCCATCTCAATAACTAGAGAACAATATATTTCAATCAATTGTTTTGTAGACTCTCCCTTGATACCAATAAAACTATCAAACTTCTTCTGTGCAATATAAATCTCAGAACCCATGTTTCGGTATTGAAAGATTCTCAAAGACGGATTTTCAAACGATACAAAAATTCACTTAACCTAAGATCAGTTCAATCACTTTATCAAACAACTGAATCAGATGAATATCCAATTTAGTGGAAAAAATCAGGTGACAACGGATCGGGTGAGAATTTGCTCGGGCGGGTATCCAATGCTTGACAAATCACCTGAAATACAGAAAAATAGAACTGATTAGGATTGGGTGGAAAAAAAAAATATATCACAAACCTAATTGGACCACAAATAACACTCAATACCCACTAACTCGACAACATCAATGGTCAAAATAACATGATTGGGCCGAGCAGATTTATTTGGTCATTTCGATTGGGCCGCGATTGTCAATAATAACCTTTTAATTGGACCCAATTAAAACAATTCTTTACAAAACTGATACTAATCGACAATTTCTTGAAACAAGTATTTAGTGATTGGGCCGATTAACTGATTAACTCACATGGATCGATGAAGTGGACTGTCAACTGTTAACAATGAAATGTTCACATGATTGGGTCGCTATTTTTATACTTCTAAAATTCTAATAAACACAACCACTCATACCGCAACTTCAATGAACAGCCAACAAACTCGAATCCCTTAGTAAAAAATTCAGCTCAAATCCCTTAGTAAAATTTGTTTTTTTTTCTTTATACAGTCGCATGTACGAACTATTGCAGATTATATTTTTCTACCAGTTTTTTTTTACTCAAACAATACACTCGTCCAAATTCAATGCACAACTCTTCAATACAAATTCACTTGCAGCTTGGTGTATTGACCCTTTTACCCTTTTTCAATGAACAATATCAATCAAACAATAATATTCTTCTTTATCTGTGTAAGTCACGGCTACAAACCAAACACTATTGGCTGCTATACAAACAACCAAAACAATATCACAGCCTCTTAAACACAACCTGCAATTTATACACTGAATTTTAAAACTTCAAATCAGATTAAGATTCAAGTATCGATCAGCTCAAACAAGAACAACAGAATAACATCCAGGAAGCACAAACAATTCATCTATAACAATTCAAAATTCTCCGAAAATCACTGAAGATCAACCGTAATCGATCCGAAGACACCGAAATGAATCAAAATTCAACCGATTCAGTTCGAAATGTATGAAACTTCAACTGAATCAAATCGAATCCGTTTTGAAATCATCAAACGACACACCGAAAATAGTCGAAACAGACCGAAATCAATCAGTAACTCAATTTGATTTCACCAAACCTCATCGAAATTATCTTTAATTCAATCACAACAGTCCGAATTCACAATGAATCGCACCGAAACTTGTCCGAATTTCACTGAAAATCAATCAAAAATGATCCGATTATACATTCAGTTTGTTTTAACAACACATATGTTCCGAGTCAGATATGTGATCCAATTTGTTTTAATGTGTTTTGATGATTATCAAAATTCAACTCAGATCTATTTCTCGTTCCAACAACAATAATGACCTGCAACTCAACTCAGATCTAATCACACACAAGTAACTTCAGATCAATATGCAGAATCACAACGAAATTTGAATGAAACAGTCCAAAATCACATCGAAACAAACCGAAATTTACCGAAATCAATCTGAGAACACCGAAACTCATTCAAATCAGTCCAAAACACGTTAAAAATCAATCGAAACTCATACGATTTCACTGAAACTGAACGAAACTCGTCCGATTTCGATCACGATTACACGCAGAGCATCCGTAGCCTCTGATACCACTTGTGAGTACAGGATCGGATCGTAAACGATCACTAGATCTGCGGTGGATTCGATTTAACGTGCGGAATCCATTAAATCGAACCGTAATCGTGCGCGAAAGTGTAATTAAACAACGTTTATTACAAAACGACGACAACCGGACAGAGTTTCGACATGTAATACAAGAACTTGCTCTATCTGATAAATGTGACGTAATCCAGCAGCAGTTCGGTACGGTATACAAGGTCTTCACGTAGAACTATGAATGTGGTTTCGCTCTTACGGACTATATATAGTCTAACAAGTTTCGCTCTTACGGTCATGACAAATAAGCGAAACCTATCCCTTGCCATATAAGCGAAACTAGAACTTGACACAAAAGCGGAATCACATTTTGACCGAACTCCAACTAAAACATGCCCACTATTTTGTCTTGTAGTGATTTCTCATGCATTTGTTGTAGACTTCTGCATGTTATATTCACGGTCATTTGTTGTAGACATGATGCAAGCATTGTGATGTCATCAGTATGATGTCATCATTAAGAATGATGACATCATTCTTGTTCAGATCCGCTTCCTTCGTATCGTGTCATACCGTATACTGACCTGACATTGCCTAATGACACCTAGTGAAACCTAGCGAAACTTCTGTCCGGTATATTACAGACTCAAGACACTAGACTTTACATGTACATTTAGATTTCTATCTATGGCCACACAAATAGTGCACCAACAACCGTTTTCTAGATTAATACATTGGAGTGTTAATCGGTGAATCTTTGTGTTTGTGTTCGTATCTTGGTTTAACTTACCCGTTTGGATTCCGCACTCTCGGGTTCGTCGGAAAACATTGAATAGAGGTTGACTCGATCCTCCGGGTGGACCTACAAGTAACTTGGTTACTCTAATATGTGTGCAGGCCGAAAACATTAAATTCACACTTGAACAACAAATGGTGTTTTTCGCACGTTTAGTGGGACACTTTAAGGTTGCACACGAAATCGTTCCCATCAAGATTGATAATTTCGAATAAGAAGTATGTATTTTTATATCTTTTGGCACTTCACTAGCTTAGAGGTGACATTTTGGGCCAATTTTCCTAAATTGGTTCATGTTACGGTTTTTTATTTGGGTCAAACAAGCAAAGTCAAACTGGTTAAATATCACTCAAAACTCTTGGCTAAATGAAAACATGTTAATTTCAGAGTGAAAGTTAACCTTTTTGAACAATATAATTATGTTATAATATTTACAGTAATTTTTTTTAAAGACAGGTTGGGCTGTGGAACCGATGGGGATCTTATAGTTTGTGTTTGTCCCTCAAAATTTTAAGTGGGTTGGACGATCAATGTACAACCCGGTCGTTATATCAAACATATTCTTCAATTTACAGAATCGTTTTGTTGGTCCACGATCGGTCCATATGTTGATCGTGGTCTTACTTTGTTTGGGTATTTAACATATATAATCTTATATTTATCATTACAATTAATATACAGAAAAGGAAGAAAAGTGCAACATATCAACGTAAAGGATTCTGTAATTTTTGTAGTTCAAGAATGATTCGTGCAATAACGAAAACACTAATTTACTCTAATTTAGTATGCATGCACCGAATTATAACTGGGTTGCGATAAAAGGAATTTGGGCCGGTTTGCTGAATTTGACTTTTTCGACATCATTTTTTGAAGTGCTTTTAGGATATCAGTTTATTGTATTGTTACGCTAATCTACTTATGTATATATATGTGCGTCAAATCTCATTTGCGATTCTTTAACTCTTATCAAGGAAAACAAAAGAATGTCAAATCCATTATATGATTACAAATTTAATATGATTTGTTATAACTAATGTTATTACAATTATGCTTCTTACGTGATTACATATGTAATAATAAAAACTTGATTGTTTATGCTTTATTATGCGATTAAATCTTTAGTATTCGACATTATGTGGGTATTATATGTTAATTTGGCTAATGTTTTGTATATTATTTATCCTTAATACATGATTATATCTGAAATATTAGGTACTCGATATGAAGTATTATGTATTACATGTTTTGTTTTTACGTAATTGGTCAACCGGAATTTTTCGTTGACTTTTAGTTTTAGTTAGATTAAAAAAGCCGTGCTTTGTACCATTAATCGCCGAATCAATTGTATTCTCAATATTAATAAAATAATCATAATATTTATGGGACAAATAATCTAATCCTAGGATACGTTGTGTATTTGGAAGACTCAGGCATTTCATCAATAAAAATACTTGAGTAAATGGCGGTTTTGGTCCTTGTGGTTTATAGGCCATTGCTATTATCAGAAATGTTTTGTAATTCAATACCAATGTTTTCATTGCAATTTCACTCCATCATACTAACTCCATTTGGATTCTAGTTAAAACCAAGTCACATGATAGTGAAAGAGAAAACTCGTAAATAACCAAAAACTTATGCCATATAATAAAGTTTTTTTTTAAATTTATATAATATAGAAAGTCATGTACGTGATCATAATTGGCTGTATTTAGAAAGCCAAACTAGACCTCTTGGTCCTAAGTAAAATCGACGTTCATACGACATGCCACCGATTCATTTAAGGGCTAATAAACCTATTTGATTTTGAGTGAACTATAAACCCTCTGGCATTCTCTTCAACGTTTTCCATTTCTTATCGTCATGATCCTCAAAATATACCGGCAGTATATGGGGTTTGGACATTTGCTTTTTTTCTTAGACTGTAAGCCTAAAACATTTTTGTCCGTACTCATTTTTATCATTTTGCTATATTATATAAACTAGGAAATTTAATAAACATGATTATATGAAAATTTTGAACTATTTACAAAATATTCAATAGTGCAAACTCAATCTCATAGTCAAGAAGAAAATAACATCATAAGAAAAAAAAGCTTGGCTAGTGATTAAAACAATAACAATATGTTAAATAGTTTCAATTTATTATGTAGTTCATGGTACCAAGATTCTTTATTTACTTGCTTTCGTTAACATGTTTCACGTGTTTATGCATGAAGAAAAACATAAATAAATAAAACCTATGCTATGACTATGCAGCATCACATGCTTTAAGCATCCCCTTATTACAAAAGTGTTCATTGAATGGGATATATACCTTGCAGTATAGTTACTATAAAAAATGTAGACTCCCACCCTAAACTTCCATCATCCAAAATTTCAAAGGCATTCTCAAGTGTCCTCCCCTTCTCTTTCTAATCAGTTCTTCTTCATGGCAAAGGTTTATCCTGAGAATGAGACCATAATTCCACTTGTAAACACTAAGAATCCTATCGTCTTGACGGTGTGGAAGAAGTCTTTGATCTTCAGTTGTGACGGGTTTACAGTGTACAAATCCAATGGAAATCTTGCATTTCGAGAAGACAACTATTTCGTGAAAGGAAACCGGGAGATTATTCTCATGGATGCGTTAGGCTGCAGTCTCCACACTGTTAGGCACAAGGTATATTTATTTCTACACCTGTAATAACTTTCATAAAAAAGTCATCTTAAAGTTGTACACAAACTGATTAGTGACATGATTTATTATCCCCAGATGTTAAGCCTAGCAGACAATTTTCTTGTCTATGATAGTGAAAGTGTAAATTCCCGATTTTCAGTGACCAAACATGTGAATGTCTTAAACACCAAGTCACTAGCATATGTGAGCACAGTAGGATCATCAAAGAACAGGAACAAAATAAATGTGATCTATGAGATCCAAGGATCATATGCTCAAAAGTTCTGCATGGTGTATGATGACAACCACCGGTGTGTTGTGTTGCTGAAATTAGGAGGAAAGAAGCCAAAGGAGGGGTGGCACTTGGGGGAGATGTTTTTGCTTTGGTGGTACAGCCATCTATCGATCCTGCCATTGCTATGGTCCTCGACATTGTCCTCGATCAAATGTTTGATTCTTCTAGGCGCTTCTCTAAATAGATATCAGGGCCGGCTCAACCATTTTGGTGGCCTATAGCGAAGTAAAAACTAGAGGCCTTTTCCCTCAAAAAAAATTGAGTAAATCGCAATTGCCGCCCAAATACAATACTCCATATGTAGCGCCCCTACAAATCTGCTATACATCAATACTATCCATCGCAACCCAGCACAAATATCATATATTATTACTAATTTTTTTAAAGCTGGAGGCCCTGTTTATTTGGAGGCCCAAAGCTCAAGCCTCAAAATACTTGAGCTTGGGCCGTCCCTGATAGATTTGGGTGCAACAACCATGTACAATTCCTAGTTTTATGAAGTCATAGTTTTGTGCTTCAAATTCTTTAAACATAGTATGGATAATAAATAGGAATATTGGAGTTTATAAGTCCAACTATTAGCCATTGGCTGCCAACAGTCCCAACTTAAAAAATAACCATCAGCAATCCCAACTATTAGCATGTTAGCCTCCAATGGACCATGACTTACAGAACCCCCTAACGTTGTTAGTCTCCGGTCGCCGGAAAAACGTTTTTGCCCAGAAAAAGGTTCCTAAAGGTCCGATCTAAGGTTATAAAGAGGTTTGGGACGAAAATGTTAAGTTTTCCGGCCAAACATAAGTTTTCCGACGAGAAAGGAATTTTCTAGCGACCTCAATAGTTAGGACTTTTACTAGAAAATTGATTTCTAAAGGTCTGTAATAAGGCTACAAAGAGGTTTGAGACGAAAAGGTAGAGTTTTCAGGCCAAAAATGAGTTTTCTGGCTAAAAACGTTTTTTCGACGACCGGAGTCTAACAGCGTTAGGGTTCTGTTAGTCAGGGTCCATTGAAGACCAATATGTTAATAGTTGAGACTGCCAGTTGTTATTTTTGAAGTTGGGATTGTTAGCAACCAACAACAAATAGTTAGGATTATTAAAATTCATTATTCCTAATAAATAATCGTAGTTTTAATTCAAATATGTTTGTAGTGGTGCATACACTAATACACCATAGTATTTTGATCTAGTGTGCTCTGATTAAAACCTAGTGGTGTAAGAACCTTACTCATTTCTTAGGTTACGTGTAATTAAAAAAAGGTGGCCTTGATGAACCCCATATAAACTCTCAATTTTTTCATCAATCAAATAAGGAAACAACTAATTTAATTGCAACTACGATTTGGTGATATTTAACCATATGATAACATTACATGATGGTAGAAAATTTGTTTGCGTGTTATAACAATGTATACTTAGTTTCGTGAGTCTATGTAACCATCAACGTCATTTCATTGATTAAGAAATCCGAAAACCATATTCTTTCTACATATAATAAGTTTAGATGGATATTAAAATTCAAAACATTATAAATAGTGTTACTAAACATGATATAATTCATGCATACTCAATCATTTATTTACCATGTGAAACTAAATGTTAAATATTGTAGATTTGATAAATGTTTTTAACACAATAAAAAACATAAACAAATCTACGCATGTTGATTTTCTTAAAAAGTTTAGAATATGAGAACCCATTTCATTCTATTTTATTGACCATGATTCAGATTCTTTTAGTTTTTATATGTATTAATTAAAACAAAAAGAATCTAGATAGTTAGTATAACTAATCCAGAGGATTCATAATGGTATTGTTACTAATGGTATAGTTACAACTTGCAATGATATGAGCTTACGTATTTATCTGTAGCTAGGATATATGAGTTTTGTAATAGACTTAACTAGTAAATTTCTTCCACGCGTTGTCACGGCGTCGAAACGTAGTAACTCGAATATATAATGTCTAACGAAAACATATTATATTTGACTGCAACGAACAAAATTTACGAAAAAACGTACGCCAACTGAAAACGCACATCAAAAAGCACAAAAACATATTATAGTTGACTCGACAAAATTTTCGCCGAAGTGTAAATCAACTTGAGTTTATACCGAGTGATGCACATATGCGGACACTATAACCCTGACCATAACCATGCTAACAGTTCGGACCCTTAGATGCATATATACGGACACTATAATGTAAATTCTGATCACATTCCTCAATGTAAATACGGACAACCTTTCAAAGCAAATATGTGCGGACTCCCTTTGAAGTTAAACATGTACTGACCTTAAACCAACATCACATGTGCGGCCTTAATTAAATAAATAATTGATTGTTATGTGCGGACCTAAATAAGCCACAAGTACGGACTGTTATGATATCTTATGTACGACCATAAGTAATTTCATAAGTGCGGACATGAAGAGAACATTAAGTGCGGACATTGAGGCAACACATGTGCGGATGTTTTTCAACTAAGTTAAGTGCGGACTGATGTAGGAACAACAAGTGCGGACCTTTATACCTATTCATATGTGCGGACATCAACAAGGCTTGTAAGTTCGGACCTCACATATTGCACCAGTTCGGACGTGTATATGATACACAAATTCGGACCCAACATTATACACTAAGTGCGGACTTCTTTTATAAACAAGTACGAACATCTATTCCTTTTTAACAAATGCGCACACATCTTGAGATAACAAGTGCGGACAGTTTCAAAGAAACTACAAGTGCGGACAGTATAACTTTGTGACTTCACAAAGTCTGACAACAATCAGAATTTTCATTCTTCAAGATTTCTATGAACAGAAACCCCCCCAAATGCATAGAAATCCACCATGTCAGGCATCAAATCAAACAATCTAACAGTGATATCATACCACAAACAACAAACAATCATTGCACAATCATTTGTCTAACAATTACGTATTCATTGCCGTAAACAATTACACACAATCAGTTGTTTAGATATCTAGGGTTTGTATAAATCAAAAGAACAAGATTAACAATATATCATGCAATCATAAACACTTACCTCTAGTTAAATCTAGATGAATTGAAGGTCAAGAATTGATGTGTGAACTTGTGAAGCCAAGAGTGATTGAAGGAGGATCGGAGATGATTAGAGAGTGTAAAAATGCGTATAGAGAAGTTATGGAGAACTTAGGGTTTTGAGTAGTTTATTATAGTTTCACAATTACTCTAAACACCCCCCCCCCCCAATAATATAAATTTTACACAAAAACCACATACTACCATGTAATTTACAATTAAAGCATACAGTTCACGTATTTGTCATGCAACACATAAATTTCATATAAGCCATCCGTTTATAATTATTATATGCGGCGGTTGTCAATGTTCGAGAATTATCATGTGTGTGTTCCGGTAATTCCCCGAATTACCAACGTAGACTCATTTAACTAACCCTAGTTAAATGCAGTGCTATGAATGTATAACTTAAGTTAACTGTGGTTAGGTTAAAGTAGTGATTTGAAGTTGTGGGTTGTCACATCATCCCCAACTTGAAAGAAATTTTGTCTCGAAATTTGATAAGCAGTCTTAGAAAAATGAAATGGTGAGCTAAGATGACTGTGGATTTTCCTCGGCTACCACATCATCCCCAACTTGAAAGGGAATTTCGTCCTGAAATTCACTAGTCATATCAGAGTTAGGTTTAGCAGTTTTGAATAAATGAGTGTTTGGTTCAGCTCGATGTTTGGTCAACCAGTCCATACCAATGACTACATTAAAGCTACTAAGGTTAACAGGAAAGAGATCAATGTCAAACACTTGACCTAGAAATTCGAGTTTGCACCCAACATAAATATGGGATGCTTCAATCGACTGACCGTCAGCCAATTTCTCAATGTGTTTGGTTTCCAAAAGGGGGTTGGCATCAATCCTAACAGTCTAGTGAATTTCAAAGTCACGAGACTCCAATCGACACTAGAATCGAATAAAACAGAAGTGAAAAGATTGTTTACAGAAAACGTATCAGTCATACAGTTGTCATCATTCCTGGCATCACCCGCGCCAATTGTTTTGAAGGCTTTGCTGGTGGTTACACAACATTGGCTGCACTTGCATTCAAGAATACTTTTAAGGCTAGAGCTTCTCTATATGGTGTAAGTGCTCATTTGTTTTATAATTTGCCCCGTTGTCTAACCTAGGGCTGGCATATCACGTCAACCCGATCTGTTAAGACACGAACATGATAAGACACGAACACGAAACCTGTAAACACGAACACGACACGAAATCTTATCGTGTCAGATTTTCCAAACACGAACACGAACCTGTTAATAAAAAGGTTACACGAAATGACCTGTTAAGACACGAAAATGTTGCCAACATATCATATGTGTTGATACACAATGTCTGAAGTCTGCGTCTTTATAATGCTAGATTAATGTATAGGGTCCAGATAGGTTATTTTGTATAAGTTCAGGGGGTTAAACGGTAAATTTATGAGTTTCAAGTTTGAAATCCGCTTATATGGCATGTGTTCATATAAGCGAACCAGCCTTAATGTCTGGATCGCTCATATGGACATGTCATATGAGCGGACCAGGTTTCCTATAAATACCCCTAGTGTCTTCTTCATTTGTAACGATTCATGATCTCAACGTCGAACTGCTGTCCTTGTGAAAAGCGTTATCAAGTGAAGAAAAAGTATTATTAAGTGTGAATCTTCTGTTTCTACTCATTTCTGTTGCGTTTTTCTTCGTATCATGCTGAAAATGTGTTTCCGCCACATTTTCAGTAGGCACTAGCTCTGATTGACTCACTCGAGAGGTCAAAACTGATCCTACAATTGGTATCAGAGCCAGTTGCGAGTTAGTTTGCTAGATACGAAGTGTTTTACACGGACTTTTGTAGATCTGGACTGTTTGAACGGTGGAAATGGACTGAAATTTGGACAACAGGTTTTAAATACACTAATGACAAACCCTTGAAAGTTTCGGATCGAAATTCGGCCTAAAAGTGATTCAAAAACCCTCGTGAAACTGGTCCGCGCTTACGTCAGCTTCTGGTTCGCTCTTCTGGACCGCTCCAAAGTTCATGTCTGGTTCGCTCTTGATGCAACTTTCTGGTCCGCTCCAAGTGTCAGTTGAGGTTCGCTCTTAGTGTAACAGTCTGGTCCGCTCCAAGTGTCAGTTGAGGTTCGCTCTTGATGCAACTTTCTGGTTCGCTCCAAGTGTTAGTTCTGGTTCGCTCCAAGTGTTAGTTCTGGTTCGCTCCAAGTGTTATTTCTGGTCCGCTCTTAGTGTAAATTTTCTGGTCCGCTCAAGTGTCATCTGTGGTTCGCTTTTAATACAACATTTCTGGTTCGCTTTTAGTATATCATTCTGGTTCGCTCATCCAGTTCGCTAGAACAACACATCATTCTGATTCGCTCCAAAGTTCTTTGGTGATTTGCTCATTGTTACTTCTGTGGTTCGCTTATTCAGATACTGTGTTTCGCTTATTCAAAATTGTTTGAAACATTTCTTTAGTACGACTAAAAAAAATGGAAAGCCAAGACTTTTACAACATGTTTTCGGGAGTTGGTGCAGTACAAAGTCCAGCTAGCATCATACAAAATGTCAACATGGAGAACGAATTGGGAACAATGCAAAAACCACCCAAGCTGATGAGTTTAGATGAGTTTTCTGGATGGTCTGGGAGATTTCAGAACTGGGTTCAGGCTAATCACTTTGAAAGTTGGTTGAAGACTGAGGCACCATATGCTCCACCTTTAGATGCTCGTGAACAACCAAAAGGAATTGGAAGTTTGACACAAACAGAGCAGAATGATTTCAAAGCAGAGAAAAAGATGATTAGCATTCTTGAACAAGCAATCAAGGAGGATATTTTGGTGTTATTACAACACGAGAATAATGCTTATTCTATTTGGAAGGCATTGAAAGCAAAATTTAAAGGGAGCGAATCCATGCTAAAGAACAAAAAGGCGTTGTTAAAGAAAGAATTTGACATTTTCACTCACATGAAAGGTGAAACCACAAAAAGTTTGATTGATAGGTATTGTCATTTAGTATTGGAGTTGAAGAGATTGGAAATTACCAAGACAAATGAAGAATTAATCGACAAATTGGCAGATGCATTGCCATATGATGAGTGGGGTACATATCTAATGATGTTGAAAAACAGTGCAGGTTTTGAAAACCTGAATCTTAGTGCTTTCATTGAAAAAATTGAAGCTCAAGAGCTGGAATTGTTGAAAATCAAGAAAATGAACTTAGCAAGTGTGCAGCAAGATGTGTCTCTGTATTACAAAGGAAATCCTTCAGTTTCAACCAATCAAAGCCCAAAAATACAGACAGGGTTCATTGCTGATAACACCTCAAGTGTTTCCTCAAACACTCCTCAATCTGGAAATTTTTCACCATTCGCGAACTATGATCCAAACTTCAAAGCTCAAGAGAAGTCTTCACCTCAAAGCTCTACAAGTTCAAATAATCAGGCTTATGTTTCTGGGGTGCAGTGCAACATCGCGGTGAATATTAAGAATGGAAATGAAATTACTGAGACTGCCGCGAGACAACACATTGCGGTACTTGCTTCCGTACTAGAGGCTTATGAAGGATTAGTGGCGGGTAGGATTGGTAATCCTGATATGACCAAAGAGGATTACGACCAGATCGACCCGGAAGAGCTTGAACTGATTGATATAAAATGGGGTATGGCAAGTTTGGTTAGAAGAGCACAACGGTTTATGGAGATCACAGGCAGAAACAGTCTCTCAGGTCCTGATCAGAAGTTAGGGTTCGATAAATCGAAAGTTACGTGTTTCAAGTGTAAAGAACGTGGTCATTTTAAGAGAGAATGCCCGAATCGTGAAGTGAACAACCATCAGAACCCTTTCACAAAAGATTATTACAAGCAGGCAATCTATCATCGACCTAACCAACAACCTGTTGTTCAAAGATCACAAATTGAGAATAAACCGGAAAAAGCAATGATCGTGAATCAAGACGATGAGAAGGTAGCTGCAGGGTTCAGCTGGGATAACTATATTCCCGATAGCAATGAACAGGCAATGATGGCTGAAGTTGTAGAAATTTCTGAGATAGTGTCCGAACCGGAGACAGTTACTGAAGAAGTTTCTGTAGTTGTTGAAGAGGTTTCTACTGAAAAAGCAGACAATTTTGAAGAAATAGCTGTTGAAGTTCATCAATCTCAATCTGAGAAAGAGGTATTAGCTAGTTCATTGAGATCTATCATGCCTCCTAAAATTTTTGAATCTTTTGCAGGTTTCTTTGAAGAACCAAGGACTGGATTGTGTCCAAGATATGATGAGAAGAAAGAATTTGTTGAAGAAATGATCGATGTGACAAAGGAAATGACTGAAGAGACTTTGAAAGAAATTGCTGACAAGGCTCTCATGGCGAAACTGAGAGAGGTAGACTCAGAATCCGAGGAGTCTAAGTCTGTCAGTAGTGAGTCTGTCAAACGAGAGGAATCTGGAGTTCAGGAAAAAGAATCAGTCAATCTGTCTGAGTCAGAGTCGAAAAATGTCGGTAAACTAGAAGTAGAAACTGTTTATGAAGCAGAATGTGATGAGATAGTAGATTCAATATCTGAAACACCATGCCAAAAGTGTTTACAACCGTGCATGGAGTGTCTTGAAAAAGACACTAAGTTTCAGGAATTGAAAGAACATGCTGATATGTTAAAATTTGATCTATGACAAGTCAAAGAAGCATATGATACACTAGCTAGAACAGTTAAAATGATTAAGGAGGAAAGTGTCGAAAATGATAAAGCCACAAAACTTGCAAAAGCAACACTTTTTGATAAACAAGTGGAAGTTAATTTTCATATTGACACAATTGCATCATTAAAGAAAGAATTGGAATTAACTAAAATTGAAAATGAGCGCATTGATAAGAAATTGATGAGCTATGTTGCATCGTCTTATGTTCTTGAACAGATTGTTCCACAGCAGCCATATGCTGATCCGGTCTTTAACAGTGTTCCACCCCCAATGTGGAATCATTACACTCAGAAGTATCCAGATGGGGTGGAATCTGCATTGAATCTCAAGTTGAAAACAATTGAGGATGAATTGCCTGAGAGCATTGATGTTACATTCTCTCCGTCCGACACTGACAATGAGTCACAGGTTATAAAGACCGTTGTTGACAAAGTGTTAGATGAAGAGAGTGATAACTCAGATTTTGAAACTGTGAAAACACATTTGGAAAGTTCCAGTTCTGAATGTGAAGATGAGGGTAATTTTTTGGAACAGTTCATACCGAAATCGGAAAAGAGTGCGAATGATGATCCGATCATGGTTGTATACACTATGATTGGAACAGACAAACTTTACTCCGATTTCGAGTATCCTCTTCAGAATGTTAAAATTGAAAATGTTAAAAAGGTTTTCAAATTGATTGAAATTGACATTGATGTGATAAACAACAAAGAATTCTTTTCGAAACCTAAAAAATCATTTGTTACGTCATGTTCCAACAACTTAAAAAATAAGTGGGAAGGAAATGGTAACAAGAAAAATGGTAACAATTTGAAGAAAAAAGGAATTGGTTTTGAAAAAGGGATGGCTAAAAAGAGTGACAAACCAGTATTTCTTGCTGGTCCAAGTGTTGATGAAGAAAAGGAATACATTTTTAGTCAAAAAGCAGTTGACGATTTCAAAACAGCGAAGAAACTGAAAGAAGAGTCGTTTAAGTCAACTTTTGTCGAGTATGATAAAAGAGTTTGCTATCGCTGTAATGAAATTGGACATATGGCAAAACAATGCAAGAAAGTTTTTGAAAAACCTGTCATTAAACCATTTGTTCAAAAACCTCAACCTAAGTCATCAATTGACAAAAAGGGTAAAAAACCAATGGTTTCTCCAATTCGCATTTTGAAAAGAGGAGAATTTTTGAAGTCGGAAGATAAGCCGAAATCGACATTTGAGATTGGCGAATCTTCAAAGTCTCAAAATACTTCAAAAATTTATCCAAAAACAAAAATTTTTGATAATCAATCATGGGTTGCTAAGTCAAAACCATCGGTCGAGGAGAAAAAGATGGAAAATATTTTGAAGAATGAAACAAAAGTTTTTGAAACTCAATCAAAATCAGGTGAGGTGAAGAAAGTAGAGAATGCGTTAAATTTTGATTCAAAAGTCTTTACTCCCAAAATTCAAAATATTTTTGGAAAAATGGTTGACAGAAAGGTCAAAGGGACAAAGGAATTTTATGCATCAAAAGTGGGTGCTAATGATAAACAAGAATTTGAATTTGAACTTGATAGATTTCTTGCAGAGTTTCCCCCGATCAAAAATGAAGAAAAATCAAAAGTTAAAACTGATGTTTCGAATGTCACATTTGACTTTCCTAAGACTGATGAGAAGTGTGATGTAGTTTTTGGAAGTGTTTCAGAAGTCAAAAAGTCATGGAGTTCATTGTTTGAATAAATTTTTTTATGATGTTTGCAGGGGCTGCCCAAGTCTATAGTGTCAAAATGGATTATGGATAGTGGCGCTTCACGACATATGACTGGGACGCTTGCTTTATTATATGATGTCAAATCTGTAAATGGAAGCTATGTTGGATTTGCCGGTAACCAGGGTGGAAGGATCGTTGGTCAAGGAACGTTGTCAAATGGCGTGATTTCATTCGACAAAGTGAACTACATAATTGAGTTAACAAACAATTTAATCAGTATTTCACAAATCTGTGATAAAGATTTTAGTGTACATTTTACAAAAACTGAATGTGTGGTTTTGAAACCAGGGTTTAAAATCCCTGATGAGATGGTGTTGTTGCGTGCTCCACGGGAGTATGATCTTTATTATCTTGATATGAACATCGCAACACCAACAACTCATCAGAAACAGTGTTTTGTGTCAAAGACTAAAGCTACAGAAAAAGATTCAATTATGTGGCATCGTAAGATGGGCCACATTCATGTTCGCAAAATGAACTTTTTGGTACATAATGATTTAGTTGATGGTGTAAATTTGAAGAATTTTCACTTAAATGATGATTGTGTAGCTTGTAAAAAGGGAAAGCAAACTCGGAAGTCACACCCATTGAAGATGGTGAATACAATCAAGTTACCTCTTGAGAGATTACACATGGATCTCTTCGGGCCTGTCAACGTAAAGAGTATCAGCGGAGATTTATATTGCTTGGTGGTGACTGATGACTTTACGAGATTTTCTTGGGTAGTGTGCTTGGAACGAAAAGATCAAACCTTTGAGTCTTTGATGGTGCTTTTCAAAAAGATGGAAACGGTGTATAAACTGCCAATCCGGAGGATTCGTAGCGACAACGGAACGGAATTCAAGAATAACAAGATGTACGAGTTCTGCAACGAGAAGGGAATTCTTCATGAATTCAGTGCGCCGTACACACCACAGCAGAACGGCGTAGCTGAACGAAAGAACCGGACCCTGATTGAGACAGCACGTACAATGTTAGCCGATTCCAAGCTTCCAATCTTTTTTCTGGAGTGAAGCAGTCTCAGCAGCTTGTTACACATTGAATAGAGTTCTCACTGTTAAAAAATACAAAAAGACTTGCTTTGAGCTGTTGCACCGTTATAAGCCGAATCTTGAGTTTTTGGAGCCATTCGGGTCTCCGTGTACATTTATTGATGAAAATGGTAAGTTTGGAGCTAAAGCTAATGAAGGTTTCTTTGTGGGATACGCAAGTCCTTTGAAAAGGGTGTTCGTACCATGTTTGAGTAAGGTGATTCAAGTTCAACACGTGGATTGTCAGAAGCACACTTCATCACCACAACTTCCCGGACAAAGATTCCTGTTTGACTACGATAAACTCTGGGAGTCGTTTCATCTGCCGGTCGAGCCGAGTGAGGAGGAACTAGCTCTTATGTATCTATATCAGCAATCTTTGTCAGAGGAGCAAATAACTAGACCGCTAGAAGTTTCTCAACCCATCGTGGGTACTCACGATGATGAAGCAGGACCAAGTGGAACAGTACATGAACCACCAGAGGAACCAGTTCCATTGTTTGACGAATCTGACGACTCAGAAGCGGAACCCGCTCCGACTTTTGACGAGGATAGAACGGAAACTGAGGATCAATCCATTGATCTTATAGTTGATCTTAACATATCGAGTTTGGAATCGGAAGTGAATGTGCCTGATAATGTTATGCCACGGAATCTATCTTATCACCCCTCAGAACAGATTATCGGTGATCTGCAAAGTGGTGTCAAAACCCGACATCAAATAGATCAAGCTCTTACATGTTTCTATTCATCTATTGCTGATATGCAAAAAGAAGTCTCATTGAAATGTTTTATTTCGCAGATAGAGCCCAGAACCTACAAAGAGGCATTGACTGAGGATAGCTGGGTGAATGCAATGCAGGAGGAACTGCAACAGTTTGAAAAGTTGGGCGTTTGGAGACTTGTTGATCTACCTGAGAATCAAAAGTTGATCAAGACGAAGTGGGTATTCAAATGTAAAAGAGATGATCGAGGCGTCGTGGTTCGGAACAAAGCACGATTAGTGGTACAAGGCTTTAGTCAGCAAGAAGGCATCGACTATGATGAGGTTTATGCGCCTGTGGCTCGACTTGAAGCTATCCGGATCTTCCTGGCATTTGCATCATGGAAAGATTTCAAAGTGTACCAGCTTGATGTGAAATCTGCTTTCCTGTATGGAACGATTAAAGAAGAGGTGTATGTGGGACAACCGCCGGGGTTCACAGACCCACAACACAAAAACAAGGTGTTTCTACTGGATAAAGCGTTATACGGACTTCACCAGGCCCCGAGAGCCTGGTATGAAACGCTCTCGACATACTTGCTGGACAACGGGTTCACAAGAGGTACAGTAGATAGCACGTTGTTTATTAAAGAAAAAGACAACCATTTGTTGATTGTGCAGATTTACGTGGACGATATCATTTTTGGATCCACCAACGAAGAAATGTGCAAAGAATTTGAGATAGTGATGAAGAAAAAGTTTGAGATGAGCTCAATGGGAGAAATGAAGTTTTTCCTCGGGTTGCAGGTAGAACAAATGCCCGACAGAATCTTCATTCATCAATCGAAGTATGTGAAGGATGTGCTAGACAAGTTTGATATGGTAGATTGCAGTCCTGCATCCACTCCCCTTGCACAGAATCATGGCATTTGTCCAGATGAGAATGGAGTGAAAATGGACGAGACATTGTACCGATCAATCATTGGGTCTTTAATGTATCTCACAGCTTCCCGTCCCGACATCATGTTCCCGACATGTCTATGTGCTAGATATCAGTCGAATCCGAAGCAGTCACACCTAACAATCGTAAAACGTATACTACGGTATTTGAAAGGCTACCTAAGCATCGGCTTGTGGTATCCTAGATCGGGTGACTTTACGTTATCTGGTTTCGCTGATTCAGATTTTGGTAGCTGTAAACAGAACGCAAAGTCCACCACTGCTGGGTGCCAGTTCTTCGGAACTCGACTCGTTACCTGGCAGTGCAAGAAGCAAACTGCAGTTGCGCTCTCCACGTGTGAGGCTGAGTACGTCTCAGCCTCTAGCTGTTGCTCGCAGATCCTATGGATCCAACAGCAGATGCGCGACTTCGGTTTACAATTCTTGGATACTCCGATATTTGTGGACAATGAAGCGGCCATAAATGTTACAAAAAAACCGGTTCATCATTCGAAAACAAAACACATTGAGATCCGTCACCATTTTATTCGTGATTGTCACGAGAAAAAGTTAATTCGGATTGAACACGTGCACACCGATGATCAGAAAGCTGATTTTTATACTAAACCGTTTGACAAAAAGAGATTTTATTATCTTTTAAAATTGAATGGGTTGAAAAATCTGCAATCTGGGAGGGTTATTGAATGTGAAGCCGAGATGGGCGGCGATCTGATGTGAACCATATCGAGTTGTCAATTTGTTTGTACAGTTTATTTTCTGCTTTTCGATAAAAACAAAAACACAAAAATATGTTTTTCTTTTTAGGGGGAGAAAGTTTGCAGAAAAATACAAAAACATGATAAAATCTATAAAAACCAAAAACATTTGAAAAAGTAAAAATGAGTTTGTGTATAAAAGGGAAATGATAGTACATCAGCTAGACAGGTGCAGTACGCTAAAGAATTGGAATGTCTAAAATGCAATTAAGCAGTCTCACTAAAGATGTGCCGATAGGTTTTTACAAAATTAGTAGATTAGTTTGGGATATAAACATAAATTTACTTGCGTCTACGTGGGGAACACCTCCAGGATATATAGGTAACCCCTGAAATCCTGTTTGAAGGGTCCCATATTCTGAGATACTAGGTCTTTATGCTTAGTGATATCTGGGGTATTATCCCGGGACTTCTGATTTTGCGGAAGCAATGGCCTAGTCCCCGGAGAATACTTTACGCTGCTTTGAAATATAAGCCTCCCCTCAGCATAAAAAATGATAACACATTGAAAAATTGTTAATCATGTGCTGTTGTAAAGAAGATCCCCAAAGGGGACCCACCAAAAGTCGAAGCCGTCATCTCTCTGCGTATCGAAAGATCGACCTGAGCTCTCACGGCCCTCGTACTATAATTTATTCCCTGACAGATATCATCTAGGTATACTCACCTGTAAGATTGAATACTGGGGTCTGGATACGGGAGTATATACTGAGGTGAGACACATGTAGATGTTTAAGTCCTAAAACACTAATTCTGTATCCCGAGCAGATTGAAAGTTTTGTGAGAATTTAAGAGGATCAGTATATCGGCAATCTACGTGAATTGTTTAATGCTTAAAATGATATAACAGCTTAATGGTATTTGTATTTCGTCGGCAGCTGATATGATCCCTTGACACGCTCACAAAAAGATTGTGTGTACAACTTTCAGTTTATTCAGTTAAAAATCCAAAAAGATTTTAATTTCTCATTTTATTTTCGACAACCGATGTTGGGAATCAGATGATCAAAGTCTTGTGCAGAACATGTCTGGTTTTGATGAGGGCTGGGTAAGCTGGAGATTGCTTTACTGTGATTGGTACATTGGTTAAAAGTTAAAATGTGTTTGAAAGTTCAAAATGTTCAAAAGTTCATTAATTTGAACTATTTTTTAAAACAAATGATAGATCTCTTCATAATTCTGTCAACCAAGGTCATTAACTTGGACTTGGTGGACTAAGCAAGTTAACTAAGGTCATTAATTTGGACTTAGTTAACTAGGTGTGATAGTGTTTAATCTGAAAAGTGTCAAAATGTAAAAAATTTTGAAAACAACACCCTGATTTTGCTCATGTGTCATTAAGAAAATAATTTTGAAAATTAAAAGGTTCAAAATTTAATTGAAAAGTGAATAATTTAGTTGTTTGGATTCTTTATATAGTCAAATCTTTATAGAATTGTGAAAGAACCAGATTATCAATTCTGGACATTTAAAATGTCTATTCTTATAAATGTTTGAGATTTGCAGGTGAAAGTTCCAGATTAAGATCCCTATAGCAGAGCCTTAGGGGGAGTCTGAAGACGAGCTTGATACAAAAGGAAGCTTGTTGCTGGTAATCAAAGTGTTGATCCTAAATGCTTGGAAGATTGATGAAAGGGGGAGCATAGAGGAAGATAAAGAATGAGAAGATCAGGGTTGCGCTGAGAAGAAAGCCGAAACTGAAGGAAGAGAAATTCAAAGCTATCTGAAGGCCTACATTCAAGATAAAGACTGCGGCTTCATCCAAGGGGGAGTTTGTTGATACACAATGTCTGAAGTCTGCGTCTTTATAATGCTAGATTAATGTATAGGGTCCAGATAGGTTATTTTGTATAAGTTCAGGGGGTTAAACTGTAAATTTATGAGTTTCAAGTTTGAAGTCCGCTTATATGGCATGTGTTCATATAAGCGAACCAGCCTTAATGTCTGGATCGCTCATATGGACATGTCATATGAGCGGACCAGGTTTCCTATAAATACCCCTAGTGTCTTCTTCATTTGTAACGATTCATGATCTCAACGTCGAACTGCTGTCCTTGTGAAAAGCGTTATCAAGTGAAGAAAAAGTATTATTAAGTGTGAATCTTCTGTTTCTACTCATTTCTGTTGCGTTTTTCTTCGTATCATGCTGAAAATGTGTTTCCGCCACATTTTCAGTAGGCACTAGCTCTGATTGACTCACTCGAGAGGTCAAAACTGATCCTACAATATGACTTGTTTAAGACACAAACACAACCTGTTAAGACCCGAACACGACCTGTTAAGACACGAACATGACCTATTATTCCATATTTGAAATTAGCAATTAAGGAACCTGTTTAATGAAAATTTAGTCTCCAAAGGTTCACAAAAGTCATAAAAATGAATAAACACATAATGTCTTAACAAACTTAAAATGAAATCCATAAAAGTCTAATCATAACAGTTAAATAGTTTCAACATTCAAGTTCCCATATGCCTTTCTTTCTCAAGATCTTCAATTCCAAACAATCAAACCTACACACAAATAATTACAGTCGTATTATGCATGGACAATTTGACATAAACTCATTCATATAGTTTTATCAAGCAACATTTCTAGAAACATTTGAAGTCAAGCGACATTATATCTTCTGTGAGCTCATCTAATATTCTGATTGAACAACAACAATACCAAAACCCCTTCAATTTTCTGATTAATTTCTACAATAACAAATTAATATTTTGATGTTCAAAATGACCCACTGAGACAATAATTCTAGAATAGTTAATAGCTTAATTATATTGACATTCTTTTTTTTTTGTATATTAAAACAAATTAGGAATTACATCGAAATAGTTAATTCTAGAATAGTTAATAGCTTAATTATATTGACCCTCAATCTTTCTTAAAATGTTAATTCGGTACAAGTTGCAGAACTTTAGATATTTGATAAAATAGGTTTCTATAGTAGTTAAGATGACAAAATATTTATGAACTATGAAGGTTCGATTTACCTTAACTGTGAGAGGCGATGAAGGTGAGCAGCGGCCGGCGATGAAGGGTTGAGCGGCGGGCGGCGATGGTGAACTGTGAAGGGTTGAGCGGCAGCCGGCGATGGTGAACTGTGAAGGTTGAGCGGCGGCCGACTATGAAGGAAGTTTAGGGTTTATTTGGGTCTGAGCGTGAACTGTGAAGAAGTTAGAAGTGTGAAAATTGATTTCAAAATTTTGGGTGAGTTGTATACCTCCTCACATGTCCGAGTCCGCACATGACACAACCCATATATTTTATATATTTTTAATTTAAAATTATTAACAGGTCATTAACGGGTCTTAACAGGTTAACGGGTTATAACCTATTTAGACACGAAATTTAAACAGGGCTTATCGTGTCGACCTGTTTAGACACGAAACCTGTTAAGGTTAAACACGAAACCTGTTAACTTCGTGTAGGTTCGTGTCGTGTTATCGTGTTCGTGTCAGAATTGCCAGCCCTAATGTAACCCGCTCAACTTGACACCACTGCATTTAACATATGGTAACGGTCTTAAACAGATAGCGGACCTGAAGTTGCTGAAAGAAGAAACTCACAAATTTGAGTCCCATGACTTGGATAGTATTGTTGGTAATTATTATTTATTATTTACTTTCACTCCTATATTGCAATGGCTTTTACGTATCTCAACTTGTGTACATGAATTATTAGCTGAAATTTTTTTATTAACATTGCAACATGGGGTGAAAAAGAATTCTTGAGAGATCACCTATCAATTTTGTTGATCACTTTTTTTGCCCTATAATCCTCTTTCAAGGATTAGATTGGAAGACAAGGTACTAGAACTATTTTTTGAATTATTTTCCTCACCCTTTGTCCGTACGTTTTTTTATGATACAAACTAATGATTCTGATAAAAAAAAACGTTTAAAGCACCAAACCGAACTGTTAACCCCCTAAACCGGATGCAACCTGGCCGATTAGATTTGTCTTTTTCTGAAATCGTCGTTAGCAGTTCAACCCACAATTCTCGTAAAAAGCGGCTAACGGGGCCATGAACACCCCTTGCCAAAATATTGAAAAAGTGTAAAGTTTTATTTCCGAATCCATTTTTTTACTATTATAATTATTATATAATTTTGTTTATACAACAACTATTATAAATTAAAAATGTACATTAAATACATATAGTTTTATCATAAATTAATAATAACTTTATAATACTTATGACTTATATGTAATGTATATCCTTCACAACATACAAAATATAAATATTATATCAAATATATATACTAAAAGAAAATTTATTTTTTCACATTATGAATACTAAAATAAATCACTAATAGACAAAGGTTAATGAAAAATAAAAATAAAAATTAAAAAAATTCAGGTATAAGATCGGGTATATAGTTCGGGTAAACGGGTATGTGGTTTCAGATAATCGGGTCGGATATCACCTAATCCCGTACCTGACCCATACCCGCAAAATTTTTTAAAACTAATCTCATACCCGACCCAATACTCGTCGGGTATTGGGTATACCCGTCCCATTTGTGTCGGGTTTCGGGCATACCCGTCGGGCTCGGGTATTTTTGACATCCCTACACAACAGTTGGCCCTTGAGTTAGTTACCAATGTACTTTTTTATTTGGTTTGGGGCAAATTACGAATTTGATAGTTGATTTACAGTTTTTTATGAATCCAACCTCTGCAGCTACAAGGGCTTGTGTTCATTTAGATCCTTAGCGACTTTGTGTTAGCAACATACATAAAGTTAACCAAAGGCCCTTTTGTTTCTCTGCTGACCAAGTCCTTTCCTCCGAACTCAAAATTACCGTGGGCACCGATCTGAGCCACATCCCCATATGTTACCTCGATTTCATCATGCACCATGTGAACATCAAGGAAAAAAAATAAATTCAGCGTTTCGAATTTCAAACGAAATCAGGTTGATATAAATAGTCCGAACATCAGGTTGTAATTCAGGCCATTTCTGTTTTTGAGCCGCTGGATGGTAAGTCCAAACATGATCATCCACAACAGTCTCTGACTTCGCTAATCACAACTTATTTATTTATTTTTGAACGGTGTACTGTTAGGATGTCGCTAATCACATTATTTAGATGGGTTTTGGACTTTTGTTCACCGTGTCGTAGATTACATAAGCAATTACACTAATTTCATATGGAATCATCACCTACCGTGTAGCATATATGGGGGAAGTTCATATAACATAAAACCGAAAATTTGAATTCTGAAATATTTTTTAAGATAAAAAGCTAACATTGTGAGTGTAGGGACTATTTCTGAAAGTAAACAGTGTCATTGATATTGAATCTGTTAAAATTGTAATAAGAATGAATTTGTATTATGACACAAATGACATGGACTAAAAGCGTAATTTACTCATTAGAATTTTATACTAAAAATATAGGGGAATTGGCTTGTAATAATCCCAACTAGAGGTCATTGGTCATTGACAGTCCCACCTTTGAATATTCCCCCCACCAGTCCCATCTTTCCCCAATTTTTCCTACACCGGTCCCGTTAAAAAAACTTAACGAAGTTAAGCTTTTTTCCAAATTACAAACAAATTTTTTATGGCTTTTGATCAAATCGACGATACAAGTCCATTGATGTAAAACTTACCTCGAAATGGTGCTCCAAATGACTTGATTTTTGTTAATTGGAAATTTAAACACTCGAAGTGAAGCGTCGTTTTCATGGTTTGGAGCACCGTTTCGAGGTAAGTTTTACATCAATGGTCTCGTGTCGTCGTTCTAATCAAAAGCCGTAAAAAACTTATATGGGGAATATTTAAAGGTGGAACTGTCAATGGCCAATGACCTCTAGTTGGATTATTACAGGCCAATTCCCCAAATATATATATATATATATATATATATAGAGAGAGAGAGAGAGAGAGGCCGGTTAACGTACAATAGGGCTTATCGTACATTACGTACGCGATAACCCCAGCCGTCAGATCTTCATCTTCCATGCGATTTCATACCTCCATGCGAACTGTACGAACTGTGCGAATTCAATCTTCCACATGCGATTTTCTCCATCTACACACCCCATCCCATTTTTCACATTACCCCATGCTAACCATTTTTTCACATGCGATATTCAATCTTCCACATGCGATTCTACACACCCCATGCCATTTTTCACATTACCCCATGTTAGCCATTTTTTCACATGCGATATTCAATCTTCCACATGCGATTCTACACACCCCATGTCATTTTTCACATTACCCCATGTTGCCATTTTTTCACATGCGATATTCAATCTTCCACATGCGATTCTACACACCCCATGCCATTTTTCACATTACCCCATGCTGCCATTTTTTCACATTACCCCATGCTGCCATTTTTTCACATGCGATATTCAATCTTCCACATGCGATTTTGTCCATCTACACACCCCATGCCATTTTTCACACTACCCCACAATCAGTAACATAAGCATGTAAATCAGCTACAAACATACCAGATCTTTAACAAACAAAATCAGCTACAAACAAAATCAGCTACAAACATACCAGATCCGGGCTGCCAATATTCCTCTAAGAAGTCAGATCTGCAAGACGTGTAACCTTAGATCTGTCAATATTCATAAAAAATCCTAAAAAAATGACGGTAGATCTAAGAAATTTCAGCACAAAAAAGTACCTGGCTCGACGGTGGTAAGGTAGATCTAAGTCCATGGTATCTCCACCGCTCCATCTTCATCTATAACAGAACAAACAAAACAAACTCAAAATCAGCTACAAACAAAATCAGCTACAAACATACCAGATAATACTTGCAAGATAAACAGCTACAAACAAAATCAGCTACAAAAATACCCTAACATGAACAACTCAACGACAGATCTGAAATATTACACAGATCCGATTCAAATTCCAGATGATACTTGCAAGATAAACACAATAATCAAATTCAAATTAAAAATACAAACTTCTTTAAAGAAAAAAAAACTAAAGTACAGAACACATACCACATCTGGTTATTCCGGTGCACCCTAACACGAACAACTCAACGGCATCTCTGAAATATTACACATATCCGATTCAAATAACAAAAAAAAAATTATAATGTAAAAAGAAAGATACCGAGCGGTCAAACCAGTCGATCTGGTGTTGGATCTAGAGAGATTCATCGCTGAGGAAGCGTATATCTTCAAGCGACTGGTAAAGAAACCCTAGAAATGGTGGTGATGATAATGAGGAAGTCGATCTGGTGTGGGATGTAAAGAGATTCATCACAGAGAAACCCTAGATCTTGATCTTGGAGCGGCTGGTTTTGAAACCCTAGAACCGCGTCTGGTGAGAGAGAGAGAAGAAGAAGGATGAGGGCGAATGTGAATGAGATCAATATTTAGGGTTTAGATTTAGTGAAAGAAGGTATATATTGGATCCATTTGGGTAAAACGGGTCATAGAGATCCGGTTAGTTTGTATGAGCTGCTCCGCGTGTGTTGAAGGATTTTTCAACACCTTTGTGCTTAAAAGGTTGTACAATGGGCTTCAAATGGTTGTAAAGTGGCAAATGACCATTTCTGTCCTTCCTATATGCTTATTAAAGTAGTATATATATATATATAGGGGAATGCTAAAATGAGAACCACCTCGAGTTGTAAGAACCGTGAGAACTACACCGTAGGGGGCGCGATGGACCAAATTTTTTTTTTCATAGACGTAGATGCATGTATAAAAACACCATTTGTAAAAAAAAATTCAAAAAAAAATGTCGTGTGTGTAGTTTTGAGCGCCACAAGTTTGTGTTTACGGGACCCGTAAATCTGGTCGGAAAATTTACGGTACCCGTAAATGCACACTTGAGGTGCTCAAAAACTTTTTTTTTTGAATTTTTTTTTACAAATGTGCTTATAGTACATGTATCTACGTTTATGAAAAAAAAAATTTGGTCCACCTCCCCCGTACGGTGTAGTTCTCGCGGTTCTTACAACTCAAGGTGGTTCTCATTTTAGCGTGATCCTATATATATATGTATATATACATATATATATTGGTTTTTTTGCATCTCTCTTTCCTGCTTAATTATGAATTACTATTATTTAATTATTGATATTTGTTATATTTTCATTAACAAGTAAATTTAATATGAAACTAATTATAAAATCTCTAAATAAAGTCTTTTTGTTGATTAAAAACTTGTATTTAAATCTCTAAATATCACCAAATTCATAGTTATGTTTGTTAAAATATTATAAAAATGAAAGCATAATGAAACTAATTGTTTTTCTCTGGGTTATCTCTTAAAATTTTCATTGGTTAGATAGTTTGAATGATAAAATGTCATTTAATAAAAATATAGGTGGCATTAAAACATCCGAATTTTAGCCCTTAATTTTTAATATGTATCAATATTTCTATATATATGTAAGGCCATGGGATGTACTTTAACATTTGGGGTGTAAATGGTGTGACATGACATTTTAACTGGCATTGCAAACCACTCCCTCCTTGTGTTAAGAGTTATTAAATGGGTTATTTGTTAACATGTTAACCGGATGTTAAGATATTGAATTAAGTATTCTTTTATTTGTTTAAAACAAAAACCACTAAAAATAGGGTTAGATAAAGTTAGTGGGATTAAACCATTTCCTTGAAGTAAGACATAGTGAAATGGGGGGAAATAGGTGATATGGCACTTTGGTGAAGTTAAGGAGGGTTAATTTATACTCCAATGCTTAATTGTAATTTAGTAAAATTAACATTAATCTGCTACAGAAAAAAGTTAATACATAATATAAAAAAAATGTTTTAAAAATTAACATAACATAATTTATAAATGCCACACCAAATTTCATTTCTATATATTTCTAACAGTAATTTAGTTTAATTAACATTAATCAGCTACAAAAAAAGTTAATACATTGTAGAAAGAATGTTTTAAAAGTTAATGTAACATGATTTATAAATGCCACGCCAAATTTCATTTTGTAAAGATATATCTTGACAACTATATATGTTAATAGATAACAATGTATTTTATTCAACCCATGAAATACACAAGTTTTTTTAATACATAATTTCATTTTTTTAGTACTCGGTATATAACGTTACATTTTTTACAATTTTTTCAACCCACACGGAATTCTAACCTAGTGAGCTTTATTAGGAAACACACAGTCAAATATTTTATGACAATCATGCAAAAATAGACTAGTGTCGTCTAAATCAGATTCAAATAAAAAAATCAAGATTTGATTCTAAATTACCAAAAAAGATCTCGTAATCAGAATCCCAAATCGGGCGAGCGAGATCAGACACACCATCCATAAGGAAACACACAGTCAAATATGTTATCTCAATCATCCAAAAATATACTAGTGTCATCTAAATCAGATTCAAATAAAAAAATGTAAGATTTGATTCTAAAGTACCAAAAAAGATCTCGTAATCAGAATCTCAAATCGGGCTAGTGAGATCAGACACACCATCCATGAATTAAGCAGCATCATCGTCATCAAACTACATGCTGAGTAAATGCAAGATTTGAGGAGAACATGTACCCTGGTCCATCGTAAGAAGAGCCGCAGACTATTACCATATACTCCAAGCGAAGATGTTGATCAAAGGCTGGAGCAAATGCAATATTTAACTTCTGCTCTAACAGCAGTCAACATGGAGTTTAGCAATGACCTCACTTACCCTCCTGGTATGGCTCCAGAATCTGCAAACAAAGCTGATTTGGAGAATGGAGTTCAGGTTAGCTTTGAGTTTATCGCTTCATTTTGCTTATGCCTATAAATTTATGGCTGAAGTAAAAGATTTTAGTTCAAATTTCTGTTTATAGTTGAAATCACCGAGTGGCCTTTGCGGCCTAGTGGTATCTGTTGATCAAAAAAAAAAACTTCAAATTACTAGTTCAAGTCACTTAATTAGAGCTCAATGCAACTCCACTGTCAAAAAACGCTTTTAAAAAGTTACATGGCTGATGTAATTGTTCTGTTTATATATGGTATGATATGCCCATCTGTTTTGGAATTTATTTAAGGTTCTTTCAAACGGAGACATAGAAACCTATAATAAATGCAGAGCTATGGCAGAGAGAGGTAAATACCCTCCTTGACGCATCGTCTACGATCCCTATAAAGGGTAAGTTACTCCAACAATATTCTTACTGTTGAACACATCATAGAAATGGGATGCATGGAGAATAAGTTTATATAATATGTCAATTGTTTGGTTGCTAAGTTATTTATCGAGGTCATCATCCAAAAAAAACTATCAGGTCAATCGATTTTCCCGGTGACACGTAAAAAAAAAGTGTGGGATCGCTTCATGCGGGTACCCAATGGGTGGATCTGCCCGCTGAGAGCACTATAAGAAAATGTTAGACAGAAACCCTCTAATGTAGATATACAAGGTTATATGTTACCTTTTGATGTTTTAGTAGATCTTCCAATGACTCCATCTCCTGTTTTGATTTGGTTATGCCTGATATATATCTAGCAGATGATTCGTAGTTTAATCATGTTTTAATTAAACCACATACCAATTTCCCAATGTGCATTTTACTTACATTTTTTGTCCTTTCTGTCAATTTTTATCTCCAATGCCTCTTTTTTCATAAGACCAATGCATCTTCAATTGTTAAATGTTAGGAAATAGTTAGATACTAATTATGGTCATAAAACGGGTCTGGATCATGTTAACGACGCTTCCATTACAGGTTTAATTACTCATTCCCCACTAATGCATAACTTGTTTGTTACCTGTCTAATAAACTGCAGCTAAAATCAATCTAAGGCGCCTGAAGTTACCTGTGATGGTAACTATTGGTGTTGATTTAGAATAACATGAACCTTGTTTGGTCATTGGTGTATGCGATTTTGGGGTCGAACCAACTAGAAGAAGTTAGATACTTTGCAAGATTCAGTCATGCGCTCCACATGTTTGATATCGTAACTTTTACGTTCTTATGAGCGTGATATGTATTGGGCCTTATAAGTAGAGGGGGCAATCCTGACCCAGAAGCTATTAAATGGGTCATTTTAACCCTTTTAAAAACTACAATGGGTTGTTTTGGGTTAAAAAAAATAAATAAGGGGTTGAAATGGGTCACTTAAATAGTTAAAACTTTTATTCACGGGTCATGTTGGGTTGATTAAATTAAAAGCACGGGTCATACGGGTCATTAGGGTTTGAATAGAAAAACCATGGGTGAACAACATCATCTTGACCAGGCTATCATCACTCATCAGCGATTCAGGGCATCTTCATCTTCTCCGGCCTCCGCCGTCTCCTCCGCCACAAACCCGCCAGCGTCTCCGTGTCTCTGTCGTCTCCTCCGCCACAAACCCCCCACCCTCCGTCTACAATTCAGGTATTATTTCGGTTATTTTAGCTAGTAGTTAAAGGGTTAATGGTGCGCCAGTAGCGTAGGCCGAAGGCGTGAGTTCGTGAATTCGGTCTAGGCCATTTGCAGCTGGTTCAGACCTTTTGAAACTAGTTTGGCTGTTTCGGGCAGGTTTTTTAGGTTCAGACGTTTTTGTGCCTAGGTGCGCGCCTTTGGCTTCTTTGACCACATAGGTTTTTAGTGGATCAAAGTCTCAAAACGCATTAGTATTTTAGTTGCTTCTAGACTTTATTGATTATGAGTATTGTTTTAGTGAATTTGTTAACATCTACTGAATTGATATCAGTTGCCCCCCATGAACAAGTTTATAGAAAGATAATATATGAAGCAAAGGTTGTGCAGACAACAAGAACAAGCAATTAATATATACAAAACCAAACGAAAAATTAAGTTCTTATGTAGGTCTCTAAAAGTCTAGGTGATACTGGCTGTAGAGTTCTTCTAAATCATAACAGAAGTTAAATACTTAAATCTATTGAAGTAGCCTACTTGAAATCAGTGAACAAGTCCTTCCTTTTATAATTAATATACTAATATGTGTCAATGCAAGATTTTAGTATATCTAAAAAAAAAAACTGACCCGACCATTAATATACTAAATTAGCTATAATGTTACATCATATGGGTCCTATCAATTAATTTCTACGGACACTTGTAAGTGTATCAAAAGATTAAAAGTATGTAAGCACATGTTAGAACATTGTAAAAGTGTCCTAATATGTTTTTATTAGGACACTATTTTGGTTGTTCAAACACATATTACGCGACCATAAAATTGGTTTCATAATCTTATTTGAGATGTTAGGACACTTTTTTAGTTCCGAGACTTATTACGACCCCTTTACATGAAACGCTTTTACCGTTGGTCCTATTAAATGAAAGGTCCTATAAAATAACATTTTAGGACGCTTTTGTGCGTACTAAAACCCAGTTTTCTTGTAGTGACAATTTAACCACAATTTCACATATGACAATAGCATATATAGTAAGAATACTACTTAGTTTCTATAATCATTGTAAAAAGGAATAACAATTTATATGCAATAATCTTTAGCTGAACGTTTGATGCAAGGAAAAAGCATATACCATAAATTTCATTACATAAAAAGTAATACTTGAAAATATGATTTAAACATCTTTATAACAAATCATAAAACTACATTATCAAACAAGAACCCAGATTGAGTATAGACGAACTAACAACTAACCCCTAGTGTAAGGTTGAATTTAAATTTTAAAATCGTAAATGTTTAACATTACCATGTGCAGTCAAGATAATCCTATAAGCAATCAACATGTTATGAAGGATTGATATATGTTCTTTAGATCCCTGCACGATGAAAACGATAACATGTAAGCATGCTACATTCGTAACAAAATCAATAACAACGATAAAATTAAAACAGAGTTCTTGCCCCAATAATAACTCAAAACAAAAATAGAAGAAAATAGAAGTAACGAAACAAAGATTAAAATGCCTACCTGAGATGACCTCGCTTGTTTTCCTAACATTGGCAATGAAGTTACCAATTAGGGTTGTTGATAACGGCAGCCGCAACAAGAGAATTAGGTTTTATGATTGTGCATTGATAACTTCTTATTTATAGTATTGGACCACTAAATAAAACTGGACTTTTTTTGGGCCTACAAGGCCTGTCCAATTTGAAAAGGATAAAAAAAACATGCAAAAATTCAAAAGTGTGATTGTTGTGATTTGTAACCTATGTCTCTATAGCCAAAAATGAAATACTTACCGCTAAACTACAACAAGATTATCTGTTATATAGTTAAATTACATATTAACATCAACAGCACACACGCACATATATATATAGGGGATGGTTCAAATGAAAACCACTTTTAACGCGAAAACTCGAAAACTAACTAAAAACGCCTAAAAACACACAATTTGTTTTTTTTTTTTTTTTTTTGCAATCACACTTTTGAATTCTTGCATGTTTCATTTGAACCTTCCCTTATATATGTATATATAGGCCAGTTAATGTACAATACGGCTTAATGTGCATCACTTACGACAGCTAATTACGCACGTTCATTTGAAAATCATGCACGCTATAAACTAAAAAACCCAAATCACGCATGTTGGAAAACATTAATCACGCACGCTATACACATAATCACCCACGTTGTCGTACGTGATGTACATTAAGTCGTATTGTATTTTACACTTTTCCTATATATATATATGTGTATATATATATAGGGCCAGGATCATTTCAGAACCATAAATATTTACAGAACTCGCAGAACTCCTAATAAACAATCTTTTTATTTATATATTTTTATGTTTAGGATAATTTTATCATTTATTATGTGTATGTTTACCATTACATACATGTTAAGAGTAATTTTATCATTTTTTATATGTAATTTTATAATTACACGTATGTAAACTAGTTTTTTACATATATGTAGTTAGTTATGACACATATATATAATTTTGGCAATTAAACATATAACATGTATGTAATCAAAGAAATACATATAATAGATGATAAAAAGATCCTAAATACAAAAACTTATATATAAAATGATTGTTTATTAGGAGTTCTAAAAGTTCTGTAGTTCTTTATAGTTCTGAAATGAACTCAATATATATATATATATATATATATATATATAGAAACGGGATCAGGAGAAAACGGTAAAAAGTGTGAGAACGGTGAGAACGCTTCCTGGCCTAATACGTGTCTCGCCGCTTAGAGAGAGGCGGAGGGGCTTTTTTGTCCTTTCATATTTCTTTTTTATTAACGCGTGTCCCTTCATCTTTTTGGCGTTTATTAAATACGTGGCGTTTTTATTGTTTTTAGATCAGAACTATAGTAAACATTTTGGCGTTTTAAGTATTTTGTTTTGGCGTTTTTATTGATTTAAAAAACATCAGTAATTTTCTTTCATTTTTATAATATTAAGTGTTTTGCCATCTAGGATACAGGCCTATAATGTGACAGCAATTATGGCATTTTGAAAAGATAAATAAGTTTCAATTTTCCATGTAGTGGCATTAATATATCTTTTAATGTTTTTGTCAATAAATGATACCGTCTCTTTATTTTACTGTTTCTTTCAATTTTCATCTGTCAATTAGTGTTGATTTTTCCAGTAATACTTTGTTTGCGTTTTTGGCTTTTCAATTGCAACCTCGTACTTTGCAAGCATTCGTTCTCACACTATGAGGCGTTTTGGTGTTTGTAGATTTTGGCGTTTTATACTCAATTTTTTAAAATAGTAGAGAATTAGATGGTAAACAACACAGAATTACAAAACAAACAATAGATAATGAAAAAAAAATTAAAAATTACAATCTAATTTCTCATTCAAATCTTCATTGTCATCAGCCTCTTCTACTTTAACCATTTTGGCGTTTTTGAACCTGTTTCTGAATGCCTTATGTAGATCCTTATTTTCCTACATAACGACCATCTTTAGAAGATGCTTATTTTTTGTGGCATCCTTTATGGTGGGTGGATATATACTTGTTTGATGACATGTTGAAGACCAACGCCTTCTCTAATGTATTGATCCCTTCATGCCATCAATATATCCATCAAGAACAAAGTGACATGATGTTATATCAGTGTCATCAGTCTCTTTGTCTTGAATATTTGTCCATCTCATTCAGCAAAAGATTATAGAGATACCCAACTCTGTGAAGAATCCATTCAGTGAAACTTCATTCAGATCAATACTCAATATAGCAGAATCGAGGTTCTGCATCTGTGGCTTTTTTAAGTATTTTTTTTGGCGTTTTTAAAGTGAATGGTTTCTAGGGAATATGGCGTTTGTTTCTGGTTTTGTGATAAGTTGTTTGTGCAGAGAAGCCTCTCTTTATAGGATGTTTTTGGCGCGTAGTTTAGGCGGGATTTTATTTATAATAAATGATATTAATAAAGTAGCCGTCTTTTCAGTTTTACTGTGTATTTTTACAGTTTTTTTTTGTTCAGCTTTTTCAGGTTTGGCGTTTTTTGAATGGGTTTTAGTAGTTTATGGCGTTTTTTTCCATTTTTAGCTTTTTTTTAGTTAATACTTCTGTAAGTTACTTTGATTATAGTTTTGGAGTTTTTCGCGTTTTTACTCCATTTATGGAGTTTTCATATGCATTTTGACTGTTTTGGCATTTAATTAAGATAATATATTTTTTATTCTAAATTGAGAAATA